>BJFM01000015.1:81683-100956 GCA_016586285.1 Arothron firmamentum
ATATATATATATATATATATATACACACAGTATATAAATGGGTTTTATTGGTTCTGTTTTAATTCAATATTTGACAATGAAATTATTGAATAGATAAAGTACAGGTGCATATATTGAGCTTTGAACAACTGTGACAGTGGGATTCAGCTGTTTCTGAACTCCTTGAATACAGAAAGAAAAACATGGAAACAAATAGAAAAAAAAAGCACTTTCCAGAAGCTTCCGATCGATGCTACCAAAGGACAATTATCAGAGCCATAATAAGTTCATTATAATAATGAAAGAGCCAGGGCTGGTTTTCTATTTTGCATCTTAAATTCATGCATTAGGGCCTCCCCTTGTAATTTAGCAAACTCAAAGTGTGACTTAGATATGCTCTAAACAGATAAAATCCTGCTGGTGCATAACACATGTAGTCGGCTCTTAAGTGCTGGAGGAAGGTGAGGCAATCACCTGGATGAACAAAGTAATGTCTGTTTGCACACTGACCATCAGTCAGCACTCAGCTGGTTTTGCATATACAAAAACAGCCTTTTGGGTCTAAAATTAAAGCTCTGGTATTCTTGCTGACACCCAACCCCATGTTACAGCATGCTAAACCGATCATCTGCTATGTAAGAAGCTCTGATGGCTGAGCAACAGCCTGACTGCACACAAGGGCAAGTACTCAATACTAATAGATTTTTGCTTGAATTACACTTAAGGTACCACTAAATCAGAGTCACAAGCATCTTTTGCTTTTACCTGCATCCATTCAAACCACAAGTTATATCAAACTTCAGTTACAGAAGTTAAAGAGGGAACCGTCACTGGTGGGACATGATTTTCCATCGCATGAATAGATTTTGATGCCTAAACCAACAGGTAATAAATAAAACTGCTGTGACTCCTAGTCTGGCAGCCTGGTTCTCTGTGATGTGGCACTTTCCGGGCTTAACGTTTACGCTCATTGATTCTGTAGTCAAAAATGGTTTGTTTATCGGGATGCACCCGTGCCATCAATTGTGCAAAACATTTACCATCTCTTTGTTTAATTATGAAAAAGTCTTAACCGCTTCACACGAGACAAATAAACCTCTTGGATTGGACATGTATAATATAATGTACAGATTCTCTCCAGACATGTTAGTTCATTAACCCGATTGTTAAATTTCAAACCAATATACCAAGGAAAAAATCTTATGAGTCATCATCTACAGGAGCTACACTGCACCCAGAATGCTATTGTGTACAGTGAGTGCTGGTGGCGATATGACTCAGTCCCTGGTTTGACAAAATACAATCACCAGGCTGAAACAGGGATTTTGGTGCCGTGAGCCTCTGTGTCCACTGCAGAAATGGTCAACAAAGATCGACTCCCTAAGGAGTAAATGTTCATTTGATGCACATCGCATAAAAACATCAGAAGTTGTCGTTCATCCTCAGTTTAAAGCATGTGAATGGTAACCTCTGTGAAATAGGCCTCCTGATTTTAAAACTGCAGTCAGCAATGGAAACGATCATAAAGCAAAAATGCTGTGTACTTTAATTCATATGCAGATAGACGGTAATCTGCCTCTAGCATGTCGGGCCTGACTAAGCAGAATAAGTGAGACTTGTCTGCAGAAAGCTTTCTGGCCCACTGAAGAGAAACAGATCTACTCCAGCTCTGACCAGCAGTGTTTTACTGATCCTTCATTATGGAACATTTTAGCATGTGTTGAACGGACCTCACAGTCCTCATATGGCACCAGTTTGTAGGATGGTTTACAACATGCAAACAAGCTTTATTAAACTACTACATCCAGCAAACACGTAGCCTAAAACCAGTTATAAGGGAAGGCAGTTCATCCAGCAAAGTGGAGGTTTCTCAATAGACGTTACTGTTTAAAATGAATCATCAGCAAAATCGAACGCTGTCCTTTGCTTTTAAACAGAAAGACAGCACATCACAACATCACATTATACATTCAGTTTGGTGTATGTAATAAAAACACCAGCATACAGGTTTTTTAATGTTGCTAACAAGCTGCACATTGCATGGAGTAAGTGTGCACTTGTGTAAGGTAATGAACTATTCTGTATAAGTGAGTGATCAATAGTCAGCTCTTGGTCTCCAGATTGCTAGGTGTTGGGCAACAGCATGAATCAGTGGGAGCAGAGGTTTACTAATCTGCAGTTATGGAGGCGCAAACCAAAGACAGGAAAAGTATGAGCTGTTCTGCAGAACAGAGACTCTGTGAGATAAGCACAGGGACGGACAAAGCAAACTAAATGAGTCACAATTCCTCCTCACACAACATCAATCTCCCCGTCGAGGTCATTACAATTATAGATAATAATACGCTGCCACAACTAAATGCTGTGCTAAATGTGTATAACTCTTACAGGTTCTTTCAGTGTCACTGTCAGTTTGGTTAGTGGGTTTTTCAGTCTTCAGTTATGACATCATTGCCATTGTCTGCTGTATATCTTTAGATTTATAGACATTTCGTCAGAGTCATGAAGTATTTCTAGCTCTCCTCTGCAAAGTCACAACATCCACCTTCAAGTGTCCTCAATTAACAGCCACAGGTTTCATGTGTGCTTCCAACTGCGCTAATTCATAAATAAGCCAGTCATTCTAAATTTCAATAAACCCGGGAAACCTAAGGCTAATCAGATCTGAACGACATCCATTCAGGAACCTTATGTCCATCACTGCACCAGTTCTAGATATGCTATAAATACTTCTGTATATCAACAGTCTGGCCTGAAGAGTACCAGCTGTGTGTTGGCCACTCACCCAACATATTGGTCAGCTACGAAACGCTAACAACACTCTCAACGTGGCCACATGTTGGTGATTCACTAAACCATTCAGGGCTTGTTCTTTTCACTCAAGGTGAGCCACATGAAAACCATTCTTGCACCTTAGGTTAGATGAGTCTGCATACCCAAGTGCGCCTCACAGAGAGCACCATGGCAACAAGCCGCTACAGGTTGCAAGTGAGTAGATCTGTATCGTGCCAAAATGAAATGTTTTTTTCTCCACAGCAATCAGAGACAGAATGCTAAAAAAAAAAAAAAAAGGTTGAAAAATGATCATTTTAAGCTTCACTGCAAAGATAAACAGGTAATAAGTTCTACATACACTGGACAAAAATATAAACACAATACTTGTTTTGGCTTCCATTGTTCATGAGCTGAACTCAGATCTTTTTACAAAAGGCCTGTTTCTCTCAAATATTGTTCACAAATCTCTTGAAATCTGTGTTAGTGAGCGCTTGTACTTTGCCAAGATAATCCACCCACCTCACAGGTGTGGTATGTTAAGATGCTGGTTAGACAGCACGATTATTGCACAGGTGTGCCTTTGATACTTAAGTGGTGCATCCATATTTTTGCTCGGTGTATATCAGTAGGTTTTGAAGTTAATCGAATAATAAGTTGAGAAATGTACTTCTGACCGAGGAGAACAGAACGCTGAGTATTTTAAAGCAGTATATACTATGTGACTCCTGAGTTTGCAGTAAGTGTGGCTGGAGAGATGACTAGAATTAGTCCTGAGGCAAGAACCGACTCACTGGGGAGAACAGGAGACATCGCCTCGGCTCAACAGCTGTGTGAAAACCATCATGACCTGCATGAGCTTCCTGACTAGTTCTCAACCACCACTGATGATATAATGTTATCTGTTGGTATTTTATGCAAATTCTGCACACTTGCTTATCTCCCTACGATGTATTTTGTGTTTTTTGTTCTCTAATGCACAGGAAATAAATGCTTGATAAATGGTCAAGGTAACCTTCTGCCTGGTCACAGACCAGCAGGATATAACATCATTCAAAAACTCCAAATTAGTTACTGCATGTTCAGGGCAGGGCAGTATGACACCCCCATGTTTTATTCAAAACGTTTCAGCACCGATGATGCTATTCAATTTGTAATTCAGAAACTTCCAGCCTAAGAATAAAAGTACAATCATCACTGTGTGAACTGCAGGGATCCCAAGGGTTTGAGACGCATGTGAATGAATAGATGGATTTTGAACTTTTAAATCTCATTTGTCATGCTTGTAAAAATCATGACAGAGCACATTATAAACCAGAAGCAAACTGATAATAAAGAAAAGCATCAGAGAAACACAACGTCTCCCTCAGATTAGCTTTAGTTAGAGAGCCATTAATCTCATTAATCTTCATCACAATTCAAACAAAATCACACTTAATCTTTCATGTCCTGGTATTAAGAGATGATGTGTTATTCTTACCCAGTAGTATTCAAGGAAAACAAATGTATTTGTTTTGTTTAAACAAAATCTGCATTATGGAGATGACTCAGTCCATAAGAACATATAGACAGTGTAATCTCTGTATAGAGTAATCTGTGGTGACAGTGATGAACGATCCACTGCAGGCTACTAATGGAAACGAGATAAGGGCTGTGGCATTTGATGATGGTGTGACACAGGCGAGGTAATGGCAGGTGAAATTATTTCCAGCATAATTCTGTCTGTGCAATTATTCGTTTAATGAACACAACTGTAAAGAGCTAAGAAACATGCCTGTTTTCGAGCTCTGGCCAGAAAATGGGTAGGAATTAATAAACATTCAGAACATGGAGAACGCAAAATCGATTTAGCGACAGACATATTTATTTCTGCTTCCTCGTTTTGTTGCTGTTCTTTAATGGAAAATGCACTCGTGCAAACAGAAGGTGTGTATTGTCCTCAAGGAACAGGAAAAAGAGCATGTTTTGCAAAAGTAAGAAATATTTTCAACTCCCTGCTCATGTTCACTAGCAGGAGATAAACATTAATCACATGACATTAACCTTTGCCTACTTTATAAATGACTGCCTGTTTTCCTGCAAAAAAAAACACTCCAACAAATACTTTAATCTGATGTTACTAATAATCTCTGGTTGCAGTGGCCATGGATTTATCAGATTCGTGTCTCTGCAAATTCAAAGGAGCCAGTCAGGTAACAACCGTTCTTTAGTTGGGGGCAAACACCCTAACTCCCAGTTAGGGTGTTTGCTGGAGTCTGTCCCAGCTGTCACAGGGTGACAGAGAGGGTTGATACACTGGAAAAGTCACCAGACCATCACAAGGCACCAGTAACGAAGTAGGTTGTGTTCACTGACACTGAATATGTCCCAACGCAATCAGTCCTCTGATGTGTGCATTGGACTACGATTCCAATATTGGTTAAATGCATTTTTCAAACAGCTGGAAAAAGGTCCAGCGCTGAAATGTCGCAATTATCATTAAAGTGTTTTTGTAAGTTGGCCAAGTGTGCAGGAATGTTCTTTATAGATCTGGTATAATAGAAAAGAGAGAAAATGACAGCACATAGTCTGTTTGTGAAATCTTTTTTCTCTATTTAAGTGGACATGTTGTTTACAGCACAAATTTCCTCTTCTTCTAAGACTTTATTATATCTTCATGTAATAGTGGGAGTCAGCAGCACTAATGCAACATGTTTTGGTCGATGTTTTAGTCGGGTCAAACGTGTGTAAATGAAGGCTGACAAGAGCTGTTACACACAAAAACTGTACGTGTAAAAATGTGTTGGGATTAATTACAGATGTAAAGAAGTCTGTTGCAATGAAAAATGAACAAACAGGTCTAGGAGCTCTTTATCTACAGTAAATATATATTTCTCTGCTTTTTCCATTGAAAACTCAACCATGATAAAAAATTTGTTATATTTTAGCCGGTAGCAGAGCAGTCTTTTTTATGTTGTTGTTTTTTTTCCCTTACAACAAATTTAAAAACTCCAGCAGCTGAATTTCTGGGCTTTGAACTCCGCCCACATACACACTTCACAAAATCAAACTGTCTGCTGCGCAGGAATGGAACACATTTTTGCAGATACCGTTTTACTGCTGCAAATTCTATTTTATGGTGAAATCATTGTGAAGTGTTCTCACTCAACATCCCCGTATATGAACCTAAATCTCCACTCAGATATCTCAACAGTCATGATTCTGCCTGCAGAAATATGGCTGTGCGCTGTGTCTGCCTGTGTCAGTGTACATGTGGTGAGAAGAAACGTAAACAGAGGTCTGAGCATGCGGGTCAGACAGGTTCTGAATGATGCTGGACTGCAGCAGCAGATGCCAGTGTTTGTCTACAAATGTGCCAATATTCACAGACATGTTTTCCAGAAAGCATACTTTAGGAAATTGACGCATGAGAAACTATTTTTTTGATAAATGAAATGACCTGCATTTATCGGGGTTGCAATTAAATGTGAAGGAGAAAACAAATGCAACTTGGCAGATTTTGAAATGGCTACAAAATAATGCTAAATGATGTAAACACAGCTTTGAATTGTATAGGTTTGCCAGGGTGCTGCTGACATAGAGAATCTTCTAAATGTCAGACTTCATCCAAAAAGCATAAAAAAAGAAAGAATCCTAATCTTGCTGTCAGCACTCATTCCCTCTACACCTGGTTTAATTTAGATGAGAAAAGTCACATTTTGAAGCTTGAACAAATTGATGTGATCTGATTTACAGCTGCCCCATAAATGTATGGAAATAAGGCCCAAAGTGACTCATTGTAAATTGTCAAGAATTAAGAATGAAGCACTTCGCAATGCAAGTACTTCACTGAGTCGGTGGATTAAGTTTCCAATAATTACTCATAGTAATAGTGTTATTAAAAGTATAATTGCATCAGTTGTTATTTTTGGACTTCAATGGTAAAACATTTACCTATTTTTTTTAAGCTCTAAGGATACACCACATAGACAGTTTTAAATGGGATATAACTAGTTGTATACAATTTTTTAGATGAGATATTACATCTGAAAGCAACTACCGGTAGTTAGAAATAGGTTTTAAAGTGCTTCAACGGGAAAGACCAATAGTTTCAGTGTGCTTCAGCTAATGAAAGATAAGCGTCCACATTTACTTACTCACATAAACAGAAATGAAAACAGAAAAATTAATTGAAAATGAATTTCTATTGTACACATACACTGTGGTAGCCTTTTTCTCTGCAATGTTGGCAGTATTGGGGGAATAAAACAGTATTGGGGGAATAAAACTAGAGCAGCATCATGAGAAACTAAAGCTGGATCAGAAAGACAAAAATTTTCTCAGTCTCACTTGGTCTCCTCTTGAAAACCCACTCTGTTTACCATTGAGAGAAACAAAAAATCCTTTTTGCACACATTGGACACGCAAACAAGAAGAAAACACACACAAGATAAAGGCCTCAGATGGGAACTGATATGGAAAACTCAGTAGATGGTAGTCATACTAACTGCTATATCACTATGCCGACAAGTTTTAATAGGATTATAAGAAACATTACTTTGGTATCAATAATTGTTATTACTCCCTACAATTGTGGTCATAGTTCTGTCTTTGCAGCATGCATCATATCAGAGGGTGATGTTAAAAAAAAATAAAAACTTATATTGGCGGTGTCTTTTTATAAAATGTCTTTAAAATCACTTACGTTCTAAAATGTATCACTAGCCACTGAAAAAAAGGCAGTGACTAAAAAAAAAGTAAGAACATGACCTGTAGAAAATCTTTAAGAAAGATTGAAATTGTTAATGCCATTAGTGGAATTAAACAGCTCTATCCTCCCTTTGTCCTCCCATTTTTTTACAGTGAAAAACATTTGATCCTTTTCAGTTCTCAACTGAATCACAAGCTCCACATCTTAATGGAAGTCTGCTGCATTTGTTCAAGGTCAACATTCATCATTCCCACAATACTTGCATGTAACACATCACATTTATGATGGGAATCAAGAAAATTGAGAACTTCCTGCAGTTTCTATATAGATCATTATAGTTCTGCTAAAGCATTTATAGGAAGGCTAGAGTGCAATCAACTGAATTGTACATTAGTGACCACTAATGTACTAATATAAATCCCGCTGAAGATTTTAAAGTTACTAATTTTTTGTTTCTTTTTAAAGGGTTATTCTGCAAAACTAAACAGAACCAAAAGGTTGTCTCCATAATAAACCAAAAACATTAATCCGATGGCTGTGGCCAGTAATATATTGTACATTTCACAGGACTAAATGGATGTTTATTATCAGCGAATACGAATGTAAAACGAATGTCTCTCTGTGAAAGAGGATCAGATGTGATGAACAACAAACGACTTATTACATGATTCTGCTGTGTTGTGTGATGGATCCTTGACTGGATTCAAAGTGACTCAAGTCAACATGTACAACTACGTGCTGTGTGAGGCTTAAAGAGAACCTTTGGGGAAACGGTAGTTTTGTTTACACAAAATGTACATAAATATAACACCGTTTCCTCTTTCTACTGAGAAAAGATGTATTCAGAGTGGTGCTGGTTAATATTGAAAAGATCCAGATTCATACATTGACTACTGATGGTACAGAACTCAGCTGCCACCAACCAGAAGCACAAGATGACAATTTTAGTACCGTTTCAGACCCAGTTTCCATCTAGTCTGTGTTTGACGCACTCCCAACTACAGTTGTGGGGGGGTGGGGGAGTTTGGGGGGGTGTTGTCCAAACTGTTCAGAAAGAGACACAAATCCACCTTGGACCATTATAGGACAAATTACTCCACACCAATCTGGAGTCTCCAGTTTGGTGTGAAACTGTGGTGGTCCTACTGCATACTATCAGTCAGGAAGAACAGACACACAGGTAGGCCCAAAAGCCAGATTTCAGGTCCTACTGAAGCTGACTGACCTTGGTACAACCTCACATCAAAGATTTAGTCATAGCAGGTGAAACACAAATAAATCCACTTTTAAAGAGAAGCTATGATCATTTCGAATACCATTAATGTCCAAAAGACAAATTTGGAGTTTTCTCAAATACATTCAAAGCTAAAATTCAGAAATAAAATCAACAATAACAGTAGCTTATCGGAAAATATGTAATAACTTCTCTGACGTTTTGGATTTATTTTTTAGAAATACTGCCCAGTTTTAAATGTGCACTGACAAGTGTTGCACGTATTCACAAACAAATACATGTTTGTTGACACAAGTCCAAGAAAAAACCTTTGCAGCATCAAATCAGGACAAATCTGATATTTGTTGCAATATTTGCCTATTTTATATATATTTACTGTAATATCAACCACAGCTTCTTGTTTAGTGCTGTATGAGAATATATTGAAGGACCAGTGACAGCAATATGTCTCGAATAAAATTCTCAAGCAGAAGTGAGACTTGGTTTAATACAATATATCTAAGCATATTAAAGGTCGACTCTGTCAGGACTCCTGGGAAATAGAGCAGCAAGCGTGCATGGGACTTACTGTGCTGAAGTTGACTGGGAGGCAGTCCTCTCCTCTGAAGGTGCACTGCAGCAGCATGTCGTTGATGTCGTGACCTGTGCGGTTGTAGAAGTCAGTCATGTTGAACAGTTTGGGCTTAAAAGTTTGGAAGTTGGCCTTCTCCTTTAAGGCAGCCAGAACCTCAGGGTCAGCCAGGTGTGGGTTTGCTATTTGGTAGTTGTTGTTGAGCAGGGCCAGGAGCTCCCCCACGTGATAGAGGTCATTCCTGGTGATCTTGGAGAAACGAAACTCGTTGAGGTTACAAAAGGTGACGGCTGGGAATGTGAGGTTAGTAGCGGCCACCTCGTCCAGCTTGGTGACGTGAGGGTATTCCAGGTAGTATAACACTCTGTCCATGCAGACCAGCATCAATAAGCCCAGTGAACCCAGGAAGGAGAGAGTCCATAGAAACCGGCGGAATGTCATGTGCCCATAGGCGAATATGTGACTCATGCCATGTAGGGTGGATATGTTAGCGAAAGCCTGCAGGTTGGATGGCCTGATGCTTTCAATGCTTTCCTCAGAGCTTTCTTTCATGATTGAAGAATGTTTGCAGCACTGTCTCTTCAAGAACTTCAGGTTAAAGACTTTGCTTAGCAACAGCAAGAGCTGAATCCTACCGACAGTGATGTGGCTTCAGGAGCTGCTTCTTGAGAAGTCTGAATAAGCAGCTATCTTAAGATAGTTGTCAGCCTCTGTAACTGTTGACTTTTCATGACAATTCAACCATCCAGCGGTTGTCAGACGCTCCTATAGTCCCAGGTCCCTTCTTTTCTTTCGGACAGCTATTTTATTATCACCAGAGCCGTTTCTGCCGCTCCTTCAATACTCAACTGTCCTTTGTAGCGACACCAAACACAATGACAGCTCAAGAGACACCCACTTCCACCAATACGCAATGTCTCCTGAATCCTGAGTGGTGTGACAAAGGATGAGAATACAAGAGACAAGAAAAGAGAGAATACAGAGAACAGCAGACATATGGACAGGGGCAAAAATGAGTGTGGGAGGGGGCTTCAATGAAAAAGGCTAGCCTTTTGAAAGAGGTGCTAAGCCTCGGCAGTCAATGGGACCCTTCCTCCTCTAATCGCAGAGAATACCTCTACATCGCTGTGATAATGGGATGCAATGATTTTGTGAATGGAGGTAATAAAGAAAGAAACAGCTCACTCGTCCCTCGCTGCCACCTTCTCTTTTCTCTCGGGTCTCTTTTGGTCTTCGGTTTTCTTCCACAGATGAAGACGAGGGGGGTCAAAGACCTCCGACCAGCCCAACACTGTGCTTGACAACCGGCGTTCACGGCTTCCCACGGGTTCCACTTCTCTATTTGCACAGATCCTCAGTTAATGGGAAAGACTACCTCTTACAGCCTCATGGTCACCCCGACAGCATAACCGCTAAAGCCGCTTCGAGACCTCCAGCTTTATTCCTGTTAACATAGATTTATATTCTGCCGTGTGGAGGCTTTCACTCTTTTTCTTTCCTCTCTCTCTCCCTCTTCTACCACTCCCCCATTTCTTGTTCTCGCTCTCTCTCTCGCTCTCTTTTAGCATCCCTCTCTCGCTGCCTCTTTAGTAGTCAGGATCCATCCCACTGCTGAATGGCTGCTTTGCCTGTGTCTCTTCTCACATGGGTTCTCTCAATCTGAACACCCCCCTTCACTCTTGTCATTCTCTAATCTGCTTCAACAGCCTGCACCGATATGTCTGCTTAAAACTGAAGAACTCTACAGGTTGGCTGTTTATTGCACGAAAACATTTAAACAAAAATTCATTTAATTGTTCAGCGACACTCACTGGGTTACCCAGGGACGTCTTATTATCATAACAATAGGTAAACTGCCAAGGATGTGACCGCAGCCCTTGAGGATTAAATCAATATTCTTCCATGGTAACCAAGCACAAAGACCCATAGCAACCATTACCATAGCGGTATGCGGTTCTGACATAACTAAGTAGAGCAATTTATCGGTTAACTTTGGAGAAATTCAGTGTCCACCATGCACTGTCATAATCGAGATGGATTTTTCACTTTGTACAGATTCAAATGCATCTTCCTGCCGAAAGTGACAGACCCGTCTTTTCACCTGACAGACAATACTCAACTAAGATTAGGTCTGCTATAACATCTGAGATGTTGCAATTTCCAAACCCATATGGCAGCCCTCCTTTTCCACCACTCCACCTACAGCCACAGAAGCTGAAATCAAAATAGAACAGTGCACTTTCAATAACTAAAAACATCCCAACAGTGTAAATATATTAGATAGTATCTTTTGTCAGATTGTCACGGACAAAAAAATGAAGACGGCTAAAGTGGTTGGTGTCTGATTCAAGGCTGCCTCAGCCTGCCTTAACCTTTAAAAAGCTGGAATTCATCACTCTTCTGTTCAGCCATGAGAAATAATGATTAATGTGCTAAAACACTTGGTGGATGATGCTGCGCATATTTAGCGTCTGAGACCTTCACTGAGGTTTAATGTCTTCATTCAAACACATTGTCAGTTTTGCTGATGAGCACCAGCTAAAGAGAGCCCTCAGCAGACACACTTGGTTATTTACTCGAAGGAAATATTAATATTTTACTGTTCTGCCATGGGAATAAAGAATCTTGTACAGTTCACCTAATTTTGTGCTAGTGTGTCATATTGGAACTGATCTGTCAGGTGACCAACAATTTTATTACTAACATGGTCTTTTTTGTGATGCTGAACTGTTAAAAATAAACTTGCAAAGGACTGTCACTATTAAAGAGCATGCACGGTACACTGGAAAGTTAAAGAAGCAGCAGCCTAGAAGAAAAACCACACAGATTACTCGTCTTACTTTTCAGGGCATAGATTTAGCAGCTTACATTAATGCAGCGCAACTCAATTAAACTCAGACAAGCATCCAGCTCAGAGATGTTTGAAGACATTTACACCATCTTAGTTGATCTGCAGTGATACATCGGCCAGTAAATAATTTTTTCATCCCCCTGCTAATATGTGTTCTATCAGACGTTTGTTTTATCGCCTTATGATAAATGCTAGTATTCAATAATTTAGCTAAAAATGCTAAATCTTTGCTGGAGTGCAAGTCAGTGATGGAAAACTCAAGATCTGGACGTTGGCCTCTGAAGAGAAAATCAATCAAATTTTAAGCAGGCTTCTTTGGAGTTATTGGAGGATATTGCATAAATAGAAAAATAAGTTTTAGCAGCCACCCTGGGCAAATATGACCATGATATGTAGTTTAGCATATATTTGTAAGAATGATTGGTGATCTGGTGAGAGTGGATTCAGAGAGACACAAACTTAAATCATTAAGATCCAACAAAAAAGGACCTGTTAAAGAACTGGTGAGTTTAGCTACTACAGAATATTCACTGCAGGTTTAATGTGTAAAGGGACAAATCCTACAAAATAAATCCACAAAAATATGAACACATAGACGTTTGCCAACGTCATATGATAAAAAATGATAAGCAGATCTGTTACCATTTCTGTTGTGACAGTTCTCTCCCTCTTACTCTCTTTCTCTGTGCTGTGTCTGTGCTAATGTTCTTAAACAAAAGCCAAAACTTTTCACGTTCCTAACAGTCAAATATTACATTTTCATGAATTACACCATTGCAATGTGTTTTTCCTTCTAACTTGATTATTTAGGAATAAAAGTCAGTGTAAACACAATCAAAAAACACATGAAGGTGGATTGATGAGTAGGTGGGTTAGACAGCGCTCTGTCAACCCACTTCATTCTGTGATGCATGTGGCAAAAACATGAGAGAAAGTGCAAATGCATCTTCAGTTCATTTTTTACAACTCTTCAGGAATAATCTGGGCTACACACTTAAAATTCGAGTGATTAGAATGCAGAAAAGAGTGCAGATTTCTTTACCTCATGTTTATGGGCTCATTCCAGCTCAGACCGGAAGGCATTGCAAAAGGTGGTGAAAACCGCCCAGCGTATAGCTGGAGCTCCTCACATATACAGGAGGTGTTGTCACAGGAGGGCCAAGAAGGTCACTAAAGACTCCTGTCACCCAGTGCATGGACTGTTTACCCTCATGCCCTCTGGGAGGCACTACAGGAGCCTCCGGACAAAAACCACCAGGTTCAGAAACAGCTTCTTCCCCACTGCCATCTCCCTGCTGAACTCCGACCCCTCTCACTTTACCTCCCTTTAGGCACAATAACTCCGTCTGGACTGACTGATTGTACATTCACTCCATTTGCACTGATTACATCTGTAGTTACAATAATTGAACCTGTTTATTTGCACTATTTACATCTGTTTATTTGTAGGGTAGTGCACTGTTTTCCATATTTTTATCATATTTTATCATTATTGTATAGTTAAAACATACACATTGTTTAAAAACTGCATAAATAGCCTCTATTGATCCTGTAGGAAATTCAGCACCATAGTTACAGCCTGTATAAATATTTATCTTGGTTGCAATGACTTTTATATACTCTTTACATATCTGTAAACTCTGTAAATATAAACATATATTATATATTGTTATCATACACATATATAATTGTGTGAATATATTGTATATACCTCATCACAGTTTTATTCGCTACTTAAGCACTTCTGGTTAAATGCTAACTGCATTTCGTTGCCTTGTACTTGTGACATGTGTAATGACAATAAAGTTAAATCTAATCTAATCTAATCTAATCTAATTTCTTTTACCAGATGTCGCTGTTTCTCGGACGGAACAGCGACATCTGGTGGCAAACTGGTGTAAGGATGGACCAACGTAACAAGGCCGCTTTGATTCTGAAAAAAAAATAATCATAGTCCCAATCACTTTTGTCAATACTCAATGACTTTAGCAAAATTAGCTACAATATGATTATGTAAGTAGTTTAATTCTGCATTTGATCTTTTATTTGAACTGCCTGATACAATGGCACACAGGTTAACAATGATTCATACATGAGCATAGAAACCAATCAATGGTAAAACATTGGAATTATTCGAATAGAAAAACTGTTTGAATATGAATAAGTGATCCTCACACGTTCCAAGATTTGCATCCTAATGTAAGCTAAAAATGTGGAAGAAAATATGGAAATAGTGTATGATTTGACTGCAGGTTACTGGAATGTTTACAATACTGGTGCATCATGTTGAAAAAAAAAAAAAAGAAAATCTTAGTATTCAGTTTAAATATAGTTTATCATTACTGCCAACCAATAAACAGTACAGACACAAAGATCAGGTAACAAAAACACATATACGAAGAGTTTCACCGACAATACAGTTTCATCTTGATGTGGTGATTTAGACTGCATTTGCTAGATGAAATCCATGACAGTCCATAAAACTTAATTTGTTTCTGTATTTTTAAAGCCTTAGAGGTCTACATTTAGATCGGAATTAAATTAAACATTATCTAATTCATATTAGTTTTATACGCTCACTCTCACTGAATTTGGACAAAAGATAGAAATATTCTTTGAATATGTATTAAGTAATGATCTGACACTATCCGCACGGCATACAACTCCCATTGGCTGTAAACTGGTAGACGTGCGCCACCCAGTGGAAACTTATTGTGTGCGTTAGCAAAGCTAATTAGACCTACTACCGCCTGAAGTGGACATTGCTGGAACTGCTGAACTCTAAACCGTATTTAAGACGTCATTTTTTAGCCAAAGAACTTTTGATGTGCTTAAAAGTAAATGTTAGCAGTATTCAGTTTGGAGTAGAGTTCCATGATTCTCCACAGAGAATCACAGCCCTGGTTGGCCTTGTAATACTGATTATGGTTCCAGACAGAAGTTTTATTTATTAATTCATAGATAAAGTGACTAATTCCAAAATCATATTCCTGTAGTTTGTAAAGTTTTAAGAATAAACAAAAATTAAAGTGCAACAAGAAAACGTGTGGATGGGTGAAAGGGAACATTTGGAGTTGGTGAGAGGTGGATCAGGGGTTAGTTTATAACAAGCACTTGAATTTATTCTGTCCTTTTGTTTTTTATCTTCTTCTCAGGAATGAGTTGCTAAATCATATTGTTGCCTTTATTCACCTAAAATAAAGGGTTGATTCTTTAATTTTATTATTTATTTATTTATTTGAAAAACGGTTGAGAGTTATTACCTGTATTTGTGCCATTTTTAAGGTGATGGCTCTTCTTCATATTTGTGCTTCCTCTTGCTTCCAGATTTTCTCTTAATTGATATGTTGCGTTTTTGTTGATGGAGTCTAAAATATTGTATCACCGTGGTTACACCTGGGGACAATTAAGAGCGCCCAGTCAGCCTAATGAATAAGTGTAAATAATTCCACATTAAATTGTATACTAAATAAATAAGATACAATACAATTCTGAATTTACTTTTTTTAAACAGTATGGTATTATCGAATTACTGTGGAATCACCGCAGACTAACTCGACATGACATGACTCCCGTGAAGAGACAAAATATTACAAACATTACCCGTTTGGATGAAAACCAGTTTGAATCCGTTTGAAAGAAGCAGTTTTATTCCATCTCGGAGTCATAATTTAACCCGCAGCGCCCACCGCGCCTGCAAAAATAAAACAGGTGAAATAAATCAGTGACTGATTAATGCGCGCCAAAAACAGCTGCCCTCGGCTAGAAAACACTGGGATAGTTATTCCTAAACCGTCTAACTCAGCAACTGGAAACCACCACAGAGTTGGGGAAAATGACTAATGACGTTTCTAAAAAGAAGGGAAGGAGTTCAGGGGACAAAAAAGGGAAAAGAAAGGTCAAAAGAAGGGAGACGTACGCCATGTACATCTATAAAGTTCTGAAACAGGTGAGCGAGGAACAAACCATCAATTCTGTTTTCCTGTCGGTAAAATAACTCGTGTTCCGTCTCCAAGGTTCATCCGGATACGGGGATTTCGAGCAGGGCCATGAGCATCATGAACTCCTTCGTGAACGACCTGTTTGAGCGGATCGCCACGGAGGCGTCCCGGCTGGCTCAGTACAACAAGCGGTCCACCATCACCAGCAGAGAGGTGCAGACTGCGGTCAGGCTGCTGCTTCCCGGGGAGCTGGCTAAGCACGCAGTGTCCGAGGGCACCAAAGCGGTCACCAAGTACACCAGCTCCAAATGAGGACCGGGATGCTCCTATGATGTCAGATTTAATATATGCATCCTTGTATGTGAAAGCTTAATCGTTATAAATCAATTTGTTTCTGAATGCTTTTCTATTTGTAAGTGGAGACGTAACGAGTCTTTAGTGCCGCTAGATGGCGCTATTACACTCTTAACGCGGTTTGTGCTCAGCGCACATGAAGATGAAACTGATTACAGAGCCGCCTGACGTATCAACAGTAGAAACAAGCTTACTTACCACATGCCTTTCTGTTTACTGGACTGAAATATGCGCCGAACTTTTCAAAGTCAAAATAAATATGCGTGAATTCAGTCTGCTGATTTTTATGAAGTAGTTTTGTTCACTGACAAATGTGTTGAGAAGATATTTTTTGCAAAATTAATTAAATTAACGGTTAAACTTCAGTTTCTCCGCACCTACAGTGCGAATATAAGAGATTTATATCAAACCTAAGCCAAGATGGTCTTGAATTAGTATTTCACTCTTAGTGTCACACTCTATGAAAAATATTAAATTTGAAATTGGAAATAAATTATTTTTGAATAAAGTAAACGTCTTAAATATAGCTGTTTTTCTTGAAATGCATCATTTTGGAATGACCAGGGATTTTATGAGAATTTGGCAACACAGACAAGAAATTGACTTTTTGGGGGTTTTTTTTAAAGATAAAATGAAGAAGACACATGAAAGTGTAGGTTCCTTTCATCTAATGGAAATAAATACAGAATAACACCACTTAAAATGTGATAGCTTAAAAACTGTAATATTTATAAAGTGACAGAGAGAATGACCCCATCCTGTGTCCATGCTCTGTGCCCTCATTAGGTTTTCAAAAACCAAGAGTGTTAACTGAATAGTACTTGATTAAAAGATGATTTGCCTTGGTGCAATCTGCATCCACCTGAAAGTCTGTCTAATTAGGACACAGTGTACATCAGGCCCAACACACGTATAATGGTGACCCTTCAGCATCCACCAAAACTGCGAAAATGCACTTGGGTGTGGGATGTTATCGTTGAAAGACCCATTTCTGATGTTTCTCAGTGTTCTTGGTAATGATATGAAATCTACGGATGTTATTATGTGGGTTATGCAGCCTCTGATGGCAGTGACTTTGTTCATGATTATCGTAGTCATTTAGGGTTTGTATCTTGCACCCTTCTCCATATCCTCCTTCATGCCCGTGCCGAGCAGTAGTTATCATGGCTTCCTTTAGGCAGAGAGCTATGAACACATTATGGATGGGTGCATTAGTGAGTGATGCAGCACGCGGGCTGGCTTGCCTTGTTTTTGTCTGAGAGTGCATCATTAGAAAATGTTCCACTTGGCAGGGAAGCGCGTATTAACTGCAACTGCAATGAAATGAGGTTGTGATAGATGGTTAAAGTTATACAGGACTATTATGTTGAAATATGAACCTCTCAATTGTCGTGATGAAACAGAGGGCTATTTGCGTGGTGATCAGTGCATTGAGAGGCAATTGGAATCTGCAAAGGCCGATACAATTCATTATAGGTAGTGCGCTCAGAGCTGAAAGAGTACAAAAAAAAGTAATCATGCCTCTGCGAAATAGTTTGCCACCATTGTTCACATGGAAGCTCTATAAATTCATTTAGGTTTTCCACTAATATCTCAAACATCAGGATGAGACTCATACAGTGGTCTTTGACTTATTCCTGGTCTTGAGTTTGAGACACAAATGTGGGAGAAAACCAATTTTGATTGGCTGTAAAGTGTGTTTTAATGACATGGACGACTACAAAGAGACTGCGTGTCCGTAGTGATGCACTGGAATCACTGTAATGTTAAAATAATGGGAATAAAAGAGAAGAAGTGTACATGAATGCATCATCAGTGTAGGCTCTCTTCAGTAATGTCAACAAAACAATCAGGCAAATGATATTAGTTTCCATGGCAACATTTCAATTACTCTACAACTGGGACAGACTTCATACCTTAGTCCTCTTTAACTTCCAAGATCTGAGCTGAGGTACAGCATCAGCACAGGATGGCACAACCTACCCTTCCAAAAAAAGAGAGAAAATCATAAATAATAAATGAGATAAACACCTTATATGAGTGACGTGATGTCACGACTCTTTGCCTGCACTAATTCTGTCTTAAACCAACAACACATCCAATTGCAAAGCCATCAGTGTTTCATATTTCTGTAATTACTGTGTACATTTCATTATGTTTTCAGTATATTAAATGGCTGCTGAGTGTGGAGAGAGGACCAGAGTTTAATCTCTTTCTGTATTACTGTGAGCCACAGCACTCAAAACAGCATTAAGAGGCGTATAATCAGAGGGAACTAATTGCCTATGATTGCAAAAATGAAGTGCCTCATACCCATCGGGGGCCGCCGCCGATGTCCAGCTCCTCGCCACTGTAGGATAACATGGAGGTTGACCACGAGGGGCAAAACCTCGGAGAAGGGTACTAGTGGGTAATGTGAGGAAAGCGAAGATATAATGTGTCCACGGGGGGCTGTGGTAGCCGCCTTTTTTTTCTTCCACTGCCATCAGAGATGCCTCGGCTTCAGAGGGGGAGAAAGGGGGAGAAAAAAAAAATCACGAATGCCCACCATTTGAGAAATGAATTTATCGAAGTCGCTGTCTTTTTCCCCATTAGTAAGTGTTTAGTTCAGCGTTTTAAATAATTGCTTTACCAGGAATGATATTTAAAATACATTTGGGAGTCAATGAGGCGGGAAAGTGCCTACATGTTTTGTTGATGACACCCAGGCCATTTGGAAGACATCAAAGTAGAGAGGAGGTAGCCCAGATGCATATTATAAACTCATTATGTATATCATTTAAAAGGATGTACTCCAGCCGCAAAAAACAATATTCTTCCCTCCCTCCCTCCCTCCCTCCCTCCCTCCCACTCTCTCTCTCTCTTTCTCTCTCTCTCTCTC
>BJFM01000016.1:5327-16106 GCA_016586285.1 Arothron firmamentum
CTGATGGGAGAACACAGCGCAGAAAGAAGAGAAAAAAAATAATAAGAAAATAAAAAATGACCTTCGGTGAATAATTTCCTTCTCTGGATGCACAAGTGGTGAAGCATCATGTTTGGAAACTTCTTAGGACGAAGAGGGAAGAGGAGATGGATCCAGGGAGGGACAGAGTGTTAGAAGAAGGCTGGACCATGTTGGAACATCTGACAGCAACAAATGAGGGTTTATGGAAAAGCGCATGGGCTCTGACAGCCGGAAGATTTACATGAATTTCATTGGGGGGAAACGCAAAATATGGTCAATAAATAGACATAAGCAGGTCGGATTGCCAGAAACACCATGACAACATGGCTGAGAGGCTGGCTGATCATCAGGATGGTGTGCAAAGATCATCAGGCAGCAGCTCTCAACCACACAGCACAAAACTCCATCTCTGAGAAGAGCTGAAGTTCTGGGGGTTAAAGGTAACAGCGTTTCATCTCCAGACATATTGCTTTGTCCGAGGAACAGATGTTAGTGTTGTTGTTGTTGTTGGTGGTGGTGGTGGTGTTTTATCTGGCCACAGAAATCTCCACCAGGAGGATTTTTCTTTTCTTCAATCAATGTGATCAGCACCAAACATCAGTTCATTTTCAGCAGCATCCAGGGTTTTCTGCTGGTCTGCCACGCCTTTGAGACATTTCAGGGATTATAAAGTCAAAAGTGCTGTGATTCACATGTTCAGGAGTTCAAATATAAGCCTGAAAGTCTTCAGACGAGACCGAGTGGAGGTCTGGTCTGATATGTGTATAAAACCGTGATGTTCATATTCTGAGGCTCATTAAACGCATCTTTTGACATCTGACTTTTATACCAGCGTACTCTCTAAGAACTGATCTGGGTTCTGCTCTACTGTCTGTTAAAAATGATTACTTGCTTCACGCTATGGGACCTTGAATAAATTAAAGAACACTGTCCATCAGTGGGCGGGGCTTCTGGTCTGTGGCCTGTAAAGTTTCTATAGACTGACATGAAGCCGGTCCTGGCAGCCAGGCCTCCATGTCTGTTCTGAGGGTCAATTTCCTCACATATCATACCCTTAGTCCTGAAAGAAAGGTCAAACAATAAATCTATCAGCCACCATCGCCGTGACGATCCATCATATCAGGTACAGTAGCCTCCTCTCATCCTTGAATTAGCAGCATTTCAGAGAATAAGATCTCAGTAAAGGTTATGTTTACATTTTTATTTCCATGTAGATATCCTGCGGTTGCCGTATTAACCTTTATTGCTCATTTCCCACGTTCAGTGGAGAGCGAAGGCTTCTCTGTCATTCAGAAGTGAATGCCACCCCTGTATAGTCACCTCGCTGCACTTCGGCGGTCATAAATCAAACATGACGCTCTTTAAATGGAGAGATTAATTATTTACACTTCAAGCCAAAATACCTCGAGAGGAAGGGGGGGGGGGGGATACTGACACGTAATAATTCATTTCCAGGTGGGAGAGGCTGGCTACTCTATTACCATAGTCCAGATTTATAATGCTCTCAGACGAGTCGGGCCACAGGAAGGCGCGTTCTGCCAGCGTCGAGCCCGCTGCTGGCCCTGCTCTCCAGCTGTCACCTCACACACACTTGACTAATTTGGTCAGTTGGACAACACACTTGTACCTTTCTCCTGAACATGACTTGTTTCGAATACATAGCCCTTTCCCCCCCGATATTACCACGCGGAGAAGCTCGGCAACATGTCAGCTGCCTAAAAGTACGTTACCTAGCAACCATCATGGAGGCGAGCTCTAAAGAATGCTTGCTGTTCTCGCCGAGGATGGCGATGATTTCACACGAGCATTCTGGCGCCAAGTCAGACGCATGCCCGTGTCTTTTGGCGAAATATCATTAATATCATTACCAAACCAGTGATGAGGAAGAAGAGGAGGAAGAGGAGGAGGGGTCATCATGTACCACAGGCTGGAAGGACAGGACAGGCTGTAAACAAAGCGTGTGATTTTACCGATTTCTGACCCTGGGGGTTCAGGCTCTGGGTTTCTGCCTCGGTAAAGCACCTTAGAGACCATTTTTATTGTAAAAGGGACCATATAAATAAACTGAATTGAACTGAATTGATGGAACAAAGAAGATGCTCTGCGGTCAACAGCGGCGGACACGGTAGGCTAACAATGGCTCCGCTAGGTGGTTTTAGAATATCCGCTTTATTCCCTGCTCGGCCAACTTTACGTTAAAAAGGAGACTGAGAGTTGCTGATAGCAGGAAAACTGGCTGAAAATGTGGTCTGTTTTGCAGAGGAGTTTATTTATATCACAGTTCGAGACTGCAGTCAGGAACACTGCAGTAACTGCAGGTACCAGCTGCCAGCTAACGAACGTGGAAGAACCTCACCATGCTGAGGCTGCGACACAGCTGAGAAAGTGCACGTACATCTCTGTTAATGCATATGCGTGTCGATGTAACATTTTCTGGAAGTTCTTAAATGATTGGAGCGTTTGGTTTTAAAGATGCGCTCAAAAGAACCCAGCCGTGGCTCTTTGTTCACACGCTGGCTCGTAGGGCCGCTGAGGCTGATTGCCTTTGTAGTGAAGAGACGTCGGAATTGAAAAGAAATGTAATTTGATAATGTACAAAATTCATCACACTCTAAGAGCCTTAGCCTGTCTCTTTAGACAGACTCATCTATAATGTACAGATCCATAAGTCTGAAGAGACAGAGAGAGAGAGTGGGAGGGAGGAGGAGGAGAGGGGAGGAGTCTGGGGAGCTGGAGAGAGGAGGAGAAAAAAACTGGATTAGATGGATCGAGACACAGATATTTTGTGAGACCATCAGCCACCATTAATGAATCAATGGCGAGGCCTTAAATGGAGATTAATACATGTATAACAGGTGTTATCTCACGTCTATCGTGAAGCTAGAGATATAAACCTTCTCCTGGTCACTAGCAAAAAGGTGTCCGGTTCAGAAGAGAGAATTAGTTCTAAAATAAACGCTGAATTGTTTCGCATTTGATTTGATTTGTGCAAGTATGTGTGTGAGACACGACGTGCGGCAGCAGGTCTGCTCGTGTCGTGCTGACTGTTGCACACTTGAAAACATGATTAAATGATGACATTTATGAGCTGTTACACGTAGAGATTGCGGAGCAGTGCAGGAACGAGGCTCCCTCTCCGCTCCGTCTTTCCTTATTCATAGTCAGTGCGTTCCGTTTTCAAATGGCAATTAAAAATAGACACGAGTTGGAAGGCTGCAGGGCCAGCCAGGCAGCCAGCCACGGCGCTCTTTATGCACTGAGAGCAGCGCTTTATGGACGGAAAGGCGCAATAGTCAGAGTCATCTGTGGTGCATGATCTCGTCCCCTGCTCCAGCGACGAGTGACCCCTGAAGCCCACGCTGTCTCTCCAGTTCACAAAAGTTCTGGTTCTCTGTTGGGTTGCCAGTTAACTGCTGTTCTCAGTGACGTCAAAGTGTCACAGCCCTGGTGTGTTCCCACGCTCTTCACGCCTTTGACTATTGAAAAATCAGCTGTGACGGCGTCACCGTCAAGAAAAAAAACATTTCTGCCTTTTCATCATTAGCCCCGCCCACTGCAGATTTTTGACCAATCACACGATAGTTCTCCAGTGCCAGACAAACACAAAGTTCTGTTTAGATGAAGCTGTGAGGACTCCCGAACCATCACCGGCAGAACAGAATGACATCTACTGCTCTTGTTTGCTTTGTTTTAATGGGTTTTTTTTAGTTGAAGCAAATATTTAACAATCTAAGGAAAAAGAAGACACGAGGAGAGTTTCATCATGAACTCAGAGTCGGCCGAAAAACACAAACACAGAAAACTCTGCACGTCCTTGAATCACCTGAGTGTTTTCCTCCTTCTGCTGTCGGCTTTTTCGCCAGCACTAATTACTGTGGATGAGGTTTAAGTGGGGACACCGAAGCCTGCCTGATGCCGGAGATTTAAAGCCAGTGTGCACGTCACAGCCCTCCGTCTGTCTGTCCTCCATCAAGGTCGTGCGTGGAGCGGAGAGCAGACACGTGGCACTCACGTCCCCAAACAGCCATTTTGAATCGAAGGCCTCAAGTAGATTATTAACCATACAGACACCCCCTGGCTCTCAAAAAAACACCAGTTTAATCACTTGATGTCATTTTAAATCCAAAGATTTCGACAGATAAAGAAGGACCCACAGGTGGGAAGCAGCTGTTTCTGTTTGCATCGTGTGAAAACGTGACTTCCTGCTAATTTAAGAACTTTAACTGCGACCTGTTTTTGCTGAACAGGACGCTGTCTGAGCTGCCAGGTCCATTCCACAGGAAAGTCCAGCCTTCTCATTTACATGATCCATTACACCTTACTAACGACTCTGACCTTCTCCAGCGTTAAACGCCAGGCCGGCAGAGGAGGACTGATGACGTGAGAGGGAACAGAGGGAACGGGGAGAACGCAGTGACCGAGAGAAGAAGGCGACAAGATTTTTTAAGGCTGTGGCATTCAGTAAAGTCATAAATCTGTTTTTTTTATGGTGAAGTGATGGCAGATAATGTAAGTAAAGGTCAGCGCAGCATGTCAGCTAACAATACATCACAGGGACTGATGACTGTGGTCGCCGCCGCAGACTTTTCTGCTCCTCGCTCTGCACAACACTTCTTGCCATTCTTTGCTTGCATTTGTGCGATTTTTTTTTTTTTTTTTCCTGTCGTCTTTATCTGTAGAAAAGCTGTTTTGCGGCGCGTCAGCAGCCACCTGTGAAGAACACCTCGGCAACACATGCTGGAGGAAGTGTTAATAGGAACAAAACAAAAGGTGTCAACGTTATTCACAGTCAAGATGGTATCACTGCCTGAGCTCAGCCACTGAAGTCTGAAATATTTGTTTTTCACACCGACGCTCTTCCCTGAAAAACGGTATTAGAGTGATGATTGAATCACAATTTGACAGCTGCAGACCTTGACTTGTGTGTGTGTGTGTGTGTGTGTGTGTGTGTGTGTGTGTGTGTGTGTGTGTGTGTGTGTGTGTGTGTGTGTGTGTGTGTGTGTGTGTGTGTGTGTGTGTGTTGTACGGCGAGAGGTAATTCTCATTTCTGCGGCGAATGCGAAATACAAATTGATTATTCCGCTTTTCTGCTTTTTAAAAACAACAAGTCCAGTTCTTTAATTTCACACGTTTAACAGACGTTTGGATTCCTGAGTGAAAGAGACCAGCGATTCAACGGCTCAAGGACAGCAGAATTAGAAGGTTAACAGGATTATTCGGCGGGCTGGTTTCTGCGTAATTCCTCGTTTACTGGTCATCATATCAGACCTTCCACACGGAGGGTATGTAGGATTACCAGTGAAGTGACCTCTTGACCTTGTGTGTGAAGATTTCCAACTATCGCTGCTCTTTGAGTTTGCTTCTTGCCAGGACTCTTCTGCGATGCCTAATCATCTCTTTCGACGGCTGATCTGAGCTGATATGACCTCAGCAGTGCATCAGAACAGGCCCTGATGGCAGAGTTCAACTGGCCTGGCACAGCAGCTACAACACTCTCAAAGTTCCATGCGTTCCCGTGTAAACAGCCTTTGTTTTCACAAAGGTTTCCCTCTGGACATTTTACTTTTGAGAAAGCGATAACGCTACGTTTTCAGTCTAAGAACCCAGCAGGACAGCCGGATCAATGAAAACATTTCACGTGCATCGCAATCCCGGGCATGGAGGCGGCATTTCACTCAACATTCTCCACACTCACCCCTTAACGGGTCCACGACTCGGATTAGCAGAGTCAAATGAGAGTTTTGGCCTCAACGGACACAATCCAATATTACCCGAGTCGAGTGCAAGGGTGTAAAACTTGCCTCATTTGTCATTCACAGGCTTGTCTTATCATGTATAACCAGACAGGCTGTTTGTTGACTCAACCTTGCCTTCCTCAGAGGCAACATTTTGAAAGGAAAAATTATCATTTTGATGGGAATGATGCTGCGGTTTGCTGCTGAACCTTCTCTGTCATCTCCAGCTGATAAGCAAACTTTAAAACAGTCATCTCTGGAAACACCTTCAGATTGTAGAAGAAATTTACTTTTCATAGCAGAACATTTCTATAAATGAAGATAAAATATAATCATGAGGACATGGAATCTATGAAAACTATGTAATTAAGACATGAACACTAAACTATCATGATTCATTTAGTGGATGATATATTTTTCTTTGCCAAAACAAGAGTTGCAACAGCCGGAGAAGGACTGAATTACTGTCAAATATCAAGAAACTACATTTCTGCACTCTAAATTACTCAGCTGACCTTTAGAAACGACCTGCGATCGCAGGATAGATGCAACAAATCTGCTAATAAGCACATATACAAATATTATACGAGTTTACCTCCTTCCACTGCCATCTGTTGAGGCCTATTCAGCCTCCACCATGTGTTTTTTTTCCCCTTTAACTCATTTTCTGTTCTTCCTGTACATCTCATCTGTCACCGAGTTGGTGGACTGAGAAAAAACAAGCTCATATCTCAGTGAGGTTTTCTTCTACCCTCCGGGCTTCTGTCAGCCTTGTGTGTCTGCTCTGGTTACATCTGCTCTTCCCAGTCTCCGTTAGTGTGTCTGCTGTACTATTTGCATACTTGAAATTTAGCTGCGAGCCAGTTAGCGGCGTTGAGCGGTTGAAAGTAGCAACGGTAAAAGATGTCTGTGCTAATGTGTAAGTAATAGAATTATTTTGAGGAGTGTGTGTACACCGTTGTTCATACAGTAGGTGCAGGGTATCTCTGTACGCACACACACACCTCTGTGTGTGTGCGTGTGTGTGAGTGTGTGTGTGTGTGTGAGTGTGAGTGTGAGTGTGAGTGTGAGTGTGAGTGTGAGTGTGAGTGTGAGTGTGAGGCACCAGTCTCTGCGTAGGAATCTCCTGCAGAGCATCTTTCCCCAGGTGTCACAGCATCATGATAAATGGGCTCGGCACTGCTTAGACAACCACAATGCCCCCACAGCAATCTATTTCCATAACTTCTCGCCACTTTAGAGAAATGCATTCTATTTCTTGATAACAGGGTGGCACCAGTATTACGTATTATGGGATAGACTTGTGGCATTAAAGTCATATAGAATAGCGATATCTTAGGCCAGCTTTTGATACACAAAGCAGCTGCAGGAGGGCACCCAGAAGGATGATTTATCAACTCAGCAAAAACCTTAGCATTCCATATATAATTAATCAAATGCAATTAGGGGCACAATATTGATTATTACTCTTGAATATATTCAGTTAATCATGAGTGGTTAAACATTTTTTGAAATAAATCTCATTTGTAAGCAGTACAGGAGCTACTGGAGGTTGTGGAAACAGGTTGCAAGTGTAGCAGTTGTACGCATTTGCACTAATTAAGCAGTCACATCCCAACTTCCTCCTCGGAATGCAGGAAGCTGAGAGGGTGACAGAGAACGCGTGTGCTTCCATGCTGCTGGTCCGACTACTTCAGCCCTGGAGGTAAATAAGCAACCCCCCCCCCCCCCACAATCTGGGGGCTGGAACTTTGATATTACATGTGTTTGAAGGAAAACAAGGAGCAGGAACACTGGAAGAGCTGGGGGCACAACTCTGAACACTTGAGGGAGTCTGGGAATATCAAGAAAAGTGGGAGAAGAGAACCAGGAGAGCTAAGAGAATTTAGAACACCAGGGGGTCACTGGAGAACCAGGAGCATCGGGATTCACCAGGAGACTGGCTCTGCAAGGCTCACTGGGGATCCCCAGCTGCAAGTCTTGATATCCCAGAGTTAATAGTTCACTTGTATGATCTCTAAATCTAATTTGAGTTCTGAGGTAATTAAATCAAAGGTGCTGGATTTCTAGAATGTAAGGTCGTCCGTGATCATGCGCCCAGATCTAAAAGCAAAGGAGGAGTACGTTCAAATTAATGTCAACTGATTTAATGGGTGTTTATAAATATTGGAAGGGATAATTATATTTTTTTAACACAGCTTGACCTATAAAGGAAGCAGAATTTGGTTGGTTGCAGGGCAGCTGCGCAGAGGACACACCCGCCTCAGAGCTGAACACCTGGAGTGTAAAATGAAAGAGCAGTTCAGACTTCAAGCGTCTGTGTCCTCCTGTAGTTAATTGCGGCTCTCCCGTCGATTACGCTGCGCCTGGCTATGTCTGAACTGTCTGTGTTGGTGGGACTCACTCTAGGGGAGAAATTCAATTACCCACCCTCTCGACGAGTCGGGGCCCTGCCCAGCCAAGCTGAAGTATGGCTGATATCCGTGGAAGAAGATGGGATGAGAGGAGTTTGTGTGTGTGTGTGTGTGTGTGTGTGTGCGTGTGCGTGTGCGTGTGTGTGTGTGTGTGTGTGTGTGTGTGTGTGTGTGTGTGTGTGTGTGTGTGACAGAGAGAGAGAGAGAGAGAATTAACAATACTCAAAATACTGCGATGTATATTCCTGTGAAAACATCATCTCAGCTTTGGAATTTACCCAGAAGTTCATGTCCATGATGGAGGTCCGAGGATGACCGTCACGTAGCACAGAGGTCACCAGAGGGCTTTTCTGATAGTTAAATATAAAAGTCCAAATTAATGGATGTCCGAGTTCTGTTCTGGGCAGAGTCCTGCTACGATAGTCACGTCTCTCACTGTCTAATATCTTCATTTGTTTAAATATCACCAATCATAAAATATGACAAGATTTTTAAACTAATTTTCCTCCTCAAACTGCAGGGCCAAAAGGTCAAAACATCCACGAAAGAGACGGACTAACAAACTCAAACAGGATAGACTCATTCAAATCTCAAACACCCCCAAGAGTCCAGTATTACCTGGAGGAGCAGTTGCTACTGTAGTGCCCCCTAGCTGTCAGGTCAGGCAAAGTTCAAGAGTTCTGATGAAAAGGTAGATAAAAGGCCATGCGAGGGTAAATATCAGATTTCATAATCACACACTTGTTTAGCGCTGGAGCAGATTTGCAGTAAAATGACTTTCATGTAGTTCCAATATGCTGCATAACAGACAGAAAACTCAATGAAAACACAAGAAAAGTTAAGAAGATTCCAGACCACCCTTCACTCAGGAGGGCTTTGCATACATAATGGGGGTTGATAATTCATTTTCCACCTGAGCATATTGGATTTTAATGAAAAAGTGCTTTCATCAGAGAGCCCTTCCATCAATGCTCTGATTCTCCTCCAGATATGGGACAGAGCTCCCCAAAAATGCTAAAATATCTGTTTTCTTGTCCTTTTTTCCTTCCATTATTAAATAGCATTATTTTCCCCTCCAGGGAAAAAACAAATCAATACTCAATAAAGTACAATAAAAGTTTTCAGGAAGCCAGTGAAGAAGCAATTTTCTGGTGGCCACTCCACCCGTCATTCGTCCCTGATGCACCGAATGCAAAAGTTCCTCTATGAAAGGCTAAAAGACCTGATCCGATCTATCACCCACGCCTCAAAGTGTGCATCCTTCTGGTGACAGGGTTTAGATAAGGTCATATTGACGAGAGGGAGACAAGTCATTAATAAACAAGTACACAACAGTTACTCTCCTGCGACTGCCAAACGGATTTCTCCTGAGAGATTCTCCCATTTCTTAGCTCCTTAGCGGCGATTTTAGCTAATCAAAATGGCAGACTGCCAGCCTGTCAGACGCTTGTGTTGGACAGGCCTGTCCTTCACTTTTCCATTTTTATTCATAAGTATTCACCCTAAGTGCTTTTTGTTGTTTGACAGGGCTTAGCCGGAGCCATTTTCACCCTGCTGGGAGATGGGTTACTGGAATCAAAGGGAGATCACAGATGTCACCGTGCCATTTCACTGTCGGACCAGAGTACGCTTGCCCCCCCAAAAAACAGAAGGAAAAAGGTGGGGGGACAGTCTGAGGCTCTGAATGAATTATTTCTGAACTTTATTCACATAGAATTGCAGAAACTGTGACATGTTTATGTATCTTCTGAAAACACGGGGGATGGTCTGACTCCATATTTCAGCATATTTAAATGAGCATATTCCAACTCCAGTAGTCTCCGACACGGAAATGCTTCAACACACACACTTCGCTCTTCTGTTTCTCTGTTGGACAATATTCTGGCATGTGTCTCATATCCTCCAGACTCTAACACGGCCTCCATGTCTGCAGCCTCATTAGAAATGCATATCTCACTGTTAGTGGAACCAGTTCATGACCGACCTGGTTCAATTGAGCGCACACGCTTGTTGATCGACAGCTGGGCAGAATGGAAACCCAGCAAAATTCTTTTTTGGAGACGTTGCTGAGACGAGCTGAGCCCTGACGATTCCTGCCGTGTAAAAACTATTCCTGGAAATTCACTGATTAAATTGCAAAGAAGAACTACTTAGGGAACTGTTAATGTGGACACAACAGTTATTTTAGTAATTGTTCGTGATATCAGAGACTGATCTTCTCGCCAATTCAGACCAGATTAGCCCCGCCCACAGAGAATGTGGTCACCATTATGAAAATGAAATCAGGAGCTTGTCACTTGTGCGGTGGAGTGAGATGCGTAGCAGCACTAAGTCCGGGAGAATATGTCTAGCTTGATTATTAAAGTCTTCTTCTGTCTATTGATTGGTGCCGCTGCCCTTGAGGGAGTCGGGCTGCTTAGTGGTGTGACGAGCGTAGTGAGTCATAAACCTGGAGACAGAATGTCAATGAGCCATAAAAACTGTCACCCTGATGCTACTGAATTTGTTTCCTATCACTTATAAGTAGGGCTGAACTGACCATGTTTCACTAAATGTGTTCATATATATATGTGTATATATATATATATATATATATATATATATATATA
>BJFM01000016.1:16134-35072 GCA_016586285.1 Arothron firmamentum
TATATATATATATATGTATCCCTTTTTTCATCTGGCTTCAGTAATATCATGTTTGTTCATTATAATATCATGTTTGTTCATTATAATTTTCTGTTCATGGCCAATTTGGGAGAGAGAAAACTGGAGAACATGCAAACTCCACCTGCAAACACCCGAGCCAAGCTATAGAGTCAAAGTATAGCTACTGACAGTTAGCTAACAAATGGTAGAAGGAAAACAAAGTTAAGTAATACTTGGACTAGTCAAGGTAAAGAGCTCCTTGTGAGACCCAATGCATTAATTATCAAGAAAAGGAATCATTTTATCAACTGTTCCTTAGCAACTGGAGTTCATCTGCCCACAGTGTCTCATGTCAGCGAGTCTCTAATATAGATTTAGAAGCGAAAAAGAACACAATGTTTCCGAAAAAATGCTTAATTTCTGACCGCATCACCTTGCATAGACTTTTAATAGCAGAAAAGTAACCTTTCTTAAGAGACATTTACCGCCTGTTGCTAATGAGATTAGCTCAAATGCTGATCATCAGCACCACAGTGACACAGGATTAAGCTAGTTTCACAACCATAATCCATCTCCGTCTGCCATGATATTCTGTTTGTCCTCTACTCTGAACAGCACACTGGCTTCCAAGATGAGGAAAAGCACAGCAAGTTAATAATCATGCATGTACTTGAGGAGGATCACGCCGCATCGGGTTATTATCTGGTAGTGTTTTGTTTTTGCGTTTGAGTCACGGCTGCAAAAGCTTCAACAATGCAGCCATTGTCTCCACAAGTGCAGGAGCAACCCCATGAAAACCAAGCAGAGGAATTAAAGATGTTAACAAGGACAATCGTCTGGAGAAGACAGCGCAACAGGAACACGGAGAACAACGCTTCAAACACAACCAACAAGAACAATGTGTCTTCATCTGTTATCGCCGCGGAGTTAGAAGTGTTGCCAAGGCTGGTGCTGGTGGAGCTCCCATACGGAGAAGGTCTTGGCAGACATACGAGTGACAGAAGGTGTCCCAGACCTCCGCTGTCCCTCCCCTCTGTCTTCTTTTTTTTTTTTTTCTTCTGTCTGGAACACGAGTAGGCAGTAACCGTCATCATTCCCCTCCTTAGGGGCTGAGACTGGGCGGCAAAGCTAAATGTAAACTTTAGTTGGGAGTATTTGCTAATGTTGTAAGTTTAATTGAGGAGAAACTGATCCAAAAGTGGAGGTGAGACAAAAGAGCTTTAATGGATCCTCAAAATCAAACCAGCCGCAAGCATGAGGCGCTTTGACCGGAACCAGAAAGGAACCCTTCCGGTAATTACAGGAAATGTTTGCTGTAGCGAAAAGAGCCTGGCTTGATTTGGATGTTCTGCTAGTCTTGGTCAGGCGTGTGGGTTGACCCCTGCATCATTGTTACAGACTGGTTGTGTGCCTTTGTGCTGGCTAATCAAATCAGCAAATGCAGTGATTCATCCCAGAGGCCTCTCGCAGACACCACAAACCTTTTCCATCACTTTCAGTTGAGCTTCGTTGACTCTTCTGCTTTATCTCTTATCTTCCATTTTTGCCTAGCCGGCTCGGCGGCTCCGCTTCAGTTATAGCTATTTTATTGTCTATCGTTTCAGAACTTCTACTGGAAAAAAAATGTATTGAATTACTTTTGAAGGGCCTGTCACAGTATGCTATCATACTCATGGACGTCGTTCACCCAAAAAAACACAACCCCGGAGGGGCCCAACAGTCACTGCCATCAGGCCCATAATTGATGCAGGGCACCACGGGAGCCAGGAACTAGGTTGCTGGGTTAAAAATATGCATAATGTTGAAATCTATCGCTCTCTGATATGATAGCGGAGCCAATATTCCAAATTAGGCTAGCACTTTCAGTTAAAAAAAAAAAAAAGGTTTCATTACAGGAAATGCCAACTCCTTCCCCCAGAAACAGTGTGTGTCAGAGCATGGACGGTTCCTGCCTGAGCAGATGGCTTCTCCTCATGAAAATCCGATGACAGGCCAGACGTCTGATTCAACGGAGCAACCGCTAGCATATTAGTGGCAGCGCCCCGCGTAAATATCTGTCTGCAACCAGCTCCTGTTGCACTGTAGGTCTGTCCAGAGGGGTCTCTGAGGGGACCGAGCTCTGGCCAGATTGCATTTTCAAAGGTTTGACAGGGAAAAGAGTGTCAGTCGATGAGGAGAAGCTAAAGACTCAAATCTTTTGAAAGAGAAGCGGTGACAGCATATGCAAGCGCACCCGCGTCGGCCAGCTGACGCGCTGGTTGCCATGGTTGTTATAAGAAGCAGGAGCAGGGGTGACCGGGTCGCAGTCTGCGCACCAACTGTGGTGGTGGAGTCACAGCGCCGGGGCAGATGGGCATCAGTGGGGGTGGGGGGGGGGGGGGAGTTGGCCATGGTCAATACTTGACCGCAAAAACAGATCCGTTTGAGAAACCTGTGACAACTTCCTGAATCATTCGCTGAACAAGTTACACCTGACGTCAGAGACGGCAAAGAATAAAGAATAAAGAATTTCTCAACTGTCTGTGACTCCTGACCAGAAGCAAGGCCACCAATCCCTGCAAATACAGCTTTTTCACACGTGCACTCCAGAGAATCTGAACCAAAAAAAAAGCACGTTCTCCACATCCGTGCATCCGCACGTGCAACAAATGGCAGAAGAAGGAACGGCCACATCAGACGTCCTCGCAGAGGCGTTAGCAACGACACCTTCTGACGGTACCAACGGCTCATCTGGATGATGCGGGCAGTAACCAAGTCCCTGTCACACATGCACGCGTGGGGTTTTTTTTTTTTCATTCTCAGGAGTCGTCGAGGCTTCACAGCAGACCAGGCTCATTTGGCTTTAATATGAAAATATGCGGAAACGGGGTTCATTTCCATGGCCCCAAGCCTATGCGTTTCATGCTGAAACAGACAGCGAGTTCACGCTGAAAAGCAGTGACGAAGCAAAAACACCCAGGAAAAAATGTCACTGCAAAACGATAGACACTAGAAAAAAAAATCCAATGACTGACGTTGAAAAGTAAACCACGAAACAAGAAGTATCGTATGTCTCATGCTAATAAAGGAAGATTTGCTGAATGAGGCTTTGCTCTGTTACTGCAGATCTTCCAAAGATCAAAGGCTAAGGAGCTTTGATCATAATGCATTATGTAATCATGTAACTTTGTATTAGTACTGCCTTTAAGTATACTATTTATCATATCTGGATCCAGGAAGGATTCTTCATCATTGATTGGCTGAACCCTGAGCTCTCCGAGTGCTTTTGTAGTAGAGTAGAATAATATTTTGTGTTGTGCACATTTCAACTTATATCGATTGCAGCATCTTTGTATTTTCAGAATGCTGTGACCATGTTTTTCTTTTTATTATTACACAAACAAAGTGAAATGGATCACAGTATTTATGAGCAAATGAAAAGAACCCAGCATCTTCTGCTGCTACATAGCGAGGACCAGAAAACGTACCAAGCAGAGTTTGCCTTCCATCTCTGACAGAAGCACAACGATCTCAATCCCGGAAAACTAAACTCACTAAACGATGCAGGTCAGGGGAGTCAAGGTCCCCCTTGGATGAGGTAACGTCAGACGTTAGTGTGGGTTTTTGCTGACAGCGAGCGCAATTGCTCCACTAATTCGCCTCTGAAGACTGCCGGTGCTTGTGAGGGTTCACTGACCGGAGAAGGTGAGCGAGACCCACCTTTTCGCTCACACCACGTTAGACAGGATGTGACTGACTCACCAACGTCGTCGTCTCTGCAGAGGTAAAGGTTACACTGCTACGCTCCCATTCTGGAGGCGGGGAGGACGATATTGACGTGGCGTTAATGACAGGAAGAGCTCCGAGGTCATTTCAAGGCAACAGCCGATCCAGAACAATCAATGAATATTGCGTATTAAGTAGAGATCACCGTTTCCTGCAGCTTCTACACGAAACTGAAGATGGCTGAATATATTTAAATGTGGTGACGCAAAAAGCTTTTTCTCCTGTATGAGCTTCTGCATCCTTTACGTCACCTGCTAAAGCTGTCAGTTACTGACCCTTTGATCCGATAAAGATGGCGCCAATCATCAGAAACCTGGCTTCAATTAGAAAATCACTCCTGCTGTTCTCCCGAAAAGAGCAATTTTCTTCAAGTGGGAGAACAGAAATGTCACGATCTCATTTTTTTTTTTTTTTTTTTTTTTTTAAGAAATGTTGAAGGAACTTTTAAAAGGAAAGTCTGGAGGATCTGAGTAGGCCAGATGACATTGTGAAGGTTAGCTAGCATGCAGACACTCGGTGTGAGCGACTTTGGGGGCGGGGCCTGTTTTCCTAACCGCCGTACAATCAATAATAACGTGACAAAAACACTGGCCCAGTGAGGAAACGCAGATTTTTCAACTCACATGAATATCACAAAAATTAATGGTTGTTTTTATTTATCTAAACTATTATAGTAAGCGCTCCCTCGTAATTCATCAGTCATTAAGTCAGATCTATCAAAACCCGCCCATCTCTGCTTTCGTCCCCCCGCCACCCCTCGTTGCTTCCGTATAGATCTCAATAATGTTAGCGGTGACACTCCTTTCCACGGTCATTCATCTGAAACAGAATTACATAAGCCATTTACCACCCGCTCCCTGTGATTGATGGCAGGGCCGCCAGCCAACGCGCCGGGCCCGACGGCCCGGTGAAAAATATCAGCAGACAGACACGCGACGCGTTGTGATTCCTTATTGTTTCAAATGAGAATACAGTCGTGATAAGAAAAGACGGAGGGAATCAGTCAAAATGTGAGTGACAAGCACAGATTTACCACAGAGCGCCGTCTCTGCCGCCGAGTTCCTTCGCTTGACGGCAAAATTTCTTTTTCCTGGAGTCGAGTTGCCAGGGTTACGGTTGATGGATTGACCCGACGTGCAACTAATTGCCACGATATCGCCCAGCGCCTTCTGCGTCTGCTTGTGTTTGTTTGCGCTGAAGGGGAGGCCAGCGGCTCGAACTGGGTCAAGGTGAAGACAACTCATTCGAAATGAAATGCACAATATAGCGGCAGATTCCTGCTGCACGCTACTGTCCACACGGCCAAATCAGGATTAAGGTTACTTGATTAAAGATGAAGAAACCTGTGCATTTACATGGTTGACGGTGTTTTGTTTTTTTTTAACTGTTCTCAAATCACAAAAATGCTTTATGTTCTCAATCGGATAAAACTGCAGATTTGATTCTTTGAAATGGACAAAATGGAGCCTGGAGTTTATGTTTTGAGAGCACATTTGTCATTCGGGAGCTCAGTTTAACAAACAGATCCCTCCTGGGCAGCGGGCGTGCACGTGTGTGGTTACAGGAACACATTTGACGGCATGTATTGCTGACAGACAGAACTTCAAGATGATTTATAGGCGCAATTCCAGCCAGCTGTCATCGTCCTTTATGCGGCCTCACGTGCAGTTTGTGTACACGTGTCCGTGCATGTTCTGCCACACCTCTGCTTATCTGTACAAACCTAAAAGGCCAACGGTGCATGTGCAACCGTGTGTGTCACCTGGGACAGCTGAAAGAAAACTGATATAAGCGGAGACACATTTTGAACTGATGGCTGCGTCGGCGCCACAGACAGAAATGACTGGAGTCGTGTTCAGCAGATCTCCATCCGACGCATCCCCCTTCAATCGTATATCATCCCCCCCTCCGTAACTCATTCTCGTTGCCAGGGAAATCGCGATCATTTTACTTAATGTGGTGCTTTTATGTGCAATTTCCTTCCCCGACTCCCATTATCGGTCGCTATGCTACAGTAGCTGGTAATAAAGCCGCGGACGGTCAACAGAGACAACAGAGCAAATTAGGGGAAACGTTTAAACGAAGCCATTTATTAAGCTCTGACAAATGTCGAACAGCAATGTTACGCAGAGGACATATTTGTTGCAGTTGCACTTTCAGACAATTATGGAAAAAACACAGCTTATGAGGGAAAAGAACTATTAATTGAGTCTGGGACCGGTGATAACTGGTGCCGGGGTTGCCCACACAGAGATGGCTCTGTTGCTCAGTCTGTTATAGGTGAGAGAACAAAGGAGTGCAGACTAGCTTTGGTTTCAAACCCGTGTTTGGTGAATTTACGGGGCAGCGGCTAGTAATTTCAAAAACTGCATCATTGAGGTGAATTTGGACAGCTCACCTGCGTGTGCCCTCACCGCCTCCATTTTTACTCAGGGGCTCAGAGCTTTTCTTTCTTTGGTTCCTCTACACTAACAGGGTCCATAATGGGGCACTCGGGGCCCCTGGCAAACTGAACTTTACACCATTTACCCTATCTACTCCGTTGGCTCATCTTCACAGAGGGTCTGCCACATTAAGTGCCATCCCAAACCAATTACCCCGAGTGGAGGAGGCTTATAAAGCATCCCCACAGTGGCTCTGCAGAGGCACCAAAAAAGGAATGCTGTGTTCATCCTGGAAGGACTGAAAATAAACGTGCACTGTTGATTCTTTTTCTAGGGTTTTTATACAAATCCAATAAATTGGGCTGCGACATTGTTGCGCTCCCTATTTTTATGTATTTTTGCTTTTAGAAAGCAAAAATTCCTCAAAACAAACTGTGGCGGCTGTGGTTTGGTGCATGTGTGAGTGCACCTAAAAATAAATAACCACACATTTGTGCCAGAGTGAGAACATGGCTGTGCACTAATATGTGCAAATGATGACAAACTATTGCAATCTGCATGGCAGGGAAACTACATTATCCTGTTACAAGCTCAAAGGATATAAGAAAATAACTTCGGTAAATGGAGAGAGGGCAGATACACAAACAGGAGACTATTCATGTCTGATTTGGACACAGACTGTTGTTACTGCATCTAAATGTTTTTATTTGAAGATTCCACTACGGCGAAAGTTATTGCGGAGACGACAACCTGTGTTTGGTCGGTGCTTGAATCAGTGGAGACATGACAATCATTATAACACACATGTGCCTGTGTGGGAGTGGACGTGGCCTTTGTGCTCAGCTCTGCCGGCTGAGCGGACAACGTCCAGGACAATGAATTGAAAAGCTCACAAAATTATTCTGTCAGGATCAGAAAGCTGTGAAAGAAGGAAAATTGACAGTGGTGTCAAAGACGGAATCTTGTGTGTGTGTCTGCGTATTTCACTTTTAAAATGAGGCAATTTGGTTTCAAAGGTCTGCTTGAGGTCTCTGTATTAAGGTTAAAGTTAGACCTGAGTTTGAGGTTAAGGTTAAGGCAAAGGTAAAGGTAAAGGTTAATGTAAAGGTAAAGGTTAAGGTAAAGGTAAAGGTTAAGGTAAAGGTAAAGGTAAAGGTTAAGGTTAAGGTTAGGGATTTGGTTGTGATGTTGCTGGGAATGTCTTATGTCTGTATGTCAAAGTCCTCACAAAGACAGAAATACAAATGTGTGTTTGCACTTGTTTTCCAGCATTTCATCAGTTTTTGTGAATTTGATTTGCATTCTAATATCTCAGTCATTTGTCAGAGGCGTGCACGTGAGCGGGTATTCGCACGTGCTCATCCTGGCCACTTCATAAACATTCTGCGAGGCAGGCTCCCAGCAGGTGGTTCATTACACGGCCTGTAATTAGGCTGACTTGACTTTCTGCTGCTCTGATTCCAGATACAGTTCATGTTGACGTCAGTGGAGCTGAACAAGAGAAAACTTTCTCTGATTCCTTTTTTTTATGGATTCTGTGTTGCGCTGTCATTGGCTGCCCCGTGTGAAAAAAGCTATTTAAGACATTATCAGATACTCAAATGTGATAATGAGTCAACCTAGCGATGCCCTGAATCTTGATTTGGATTCAAAAAGCTCCATGCCCTTCATCGGGTTACGGTTATAAGCGCAGAGGCAGAAAACACCGACATGGAGTTTTGCTGACAATCTGCTCAGCTCTTGCACACAAGCTGTGGAACTCTGCTCTGAAACGTTCCCACAGGCGCATGTGATAGAACAATCAAATCCACATCCAGGTTAATCTCAGGGCAAAGGCTGACACCATCACAGGTTATTATTATCCTGACAGGACCGTGTGCCTGTCATTTATAAAGAAAAACAAACATGTGATGCAGTCACGCCGTGCCACGTTTTCACTTGAGATTAACAGCCATCAGCTGTCAGGGATCCGCTCACTTCGGCACTATTTCACGGCAAGGTGCGGAGGAAAATGAGGACGGCAGTCGACTACCTTTTCCTCCGGCAGCCGTCAGCGTGAGGTGAGTCCCAAGTGCCACCTGACCTAGATAGAGTTCCGCTGTAGCTAAGAGCAGGTTGTGATGGAGTGATGGAGTGCATTTAAGGGCGTGGAGAGAATATAGCAGGAGCCCGTTTATGTTGTCTCTAATATTTGGCCGGCGACAGCAGCTCTGCAGCGTGAAGATGGCAGGTCCAGCCGGAAACTGTGGACTGGAAAATAACCAGTTATTACCCGCTTTATTCTGGGTGCCCTTTAAAGCCCACAAGGACACCTTCCAGAGCCCGTCTTGAACAGTCAAGACGGTTAACAAAAACCTTAAGGTGGTTTCTGTAATTTTTTCCAACCAGGAAAAAACCAGGAGACGAGGACCAGGACTTTAAACTTAAGCCCGATGCGCAGATGCAGCACTGGGCTTTGTATCCGCCCTGGACGTCCTGTCCCAGCAGGCCCTGGCTGAGAGCAGGAATACACACTGGACAGGTCACCAGTCCAACACACATTCGCTCACACACTTCCACCGCTTTAGAGTCTCCAGTCAACCTGATGGGCATCTATTTGGACTGTGGGAGGAAACAGGAGTCGACCCACACAGACAATATGTCCTCCAGCCCTCAGAACACCAGCAGGAGTTCAGAGCAGAGGCCAGCAGCCGACGGCCCCACGCCGCTGCAAAGACGGCACAGCTGGGGAGAGGAGCAGCGGAGTGAGGAGAAACCAGCCAGCCGCTCTCACGCGCTGATTCCATTTCCCAGCCAGTATCTCCAGCCCGTCAGTCATTAGTCTCCCAGCACAGAGCGAATGAAACGCTTCATTCCAAACCTCAGCGCTCTGATAAACTCCTCTGTTTGCTCTCTTCTCAGCACCGTCACTGCTGTGGGCCGCCACCACCCCAGCCCTGATGGATGCATTTCAGCAAAAAAAAAAAAGGAGAAAAAACAGACCTTGAAACACAATTGTTTTCGAAGTCCAGACAGGACGCGGTTCGTGTCATTGAGGGGGTCTGTGTTTCTCTCTGAAAGTTGTCTAACGTGAATAAAAGTTATGGCCTGAACTAAATGTCTACTCTTTTATCAACTCTGCACTCACACGCTTTGATCCAAGATCTAAATTGCTTCAAAACAAGAGTTCAAAAGAGAGGTAGGAGGATAAAATAATAAAAGGCTTTTAGAGAAAGGCTGAAAGCTACAGGCAATCAGGAAATGTTGCTGCCTGGAAATATATTAGACTTACATGGAGGAGTCTGACTCCAGGCATGTAAAAGCACTTGAAATGTTTCGAAAACTGTACATCCAATTAATCACCTTAATAGGCTGGAGTCTAATAAGAATTCACATGAAATTAGTCTGTAGAATATACATCATATTTTAGAGAAATGCATAATTTAGATACTTCTGCTGCGGGGTTTCCTCTCACTTGACATTTAAAGAAATAGGCATTTAAAACAATTTCTAATTGTGTAGTTGCTGTAATTCCACCAAGCATCGGCACCTTGATGTTGTGGGTTTGTGGGTAAATAGAGGGAATAAAAGAGGAAACCTGGAAGGAGAGCAGGACAGAATGGAAAAGGGGGAGAAGATGCCCATTGAGGGTTGTGATGACTCCAGGGACTATATGTCCCCGTCCCCACAGAACACATCAGAGCAGAAAGGAGGAGGTGTGGCTCAGACGAAAGGATGTCACAAGAAGACAGTTTTATTCCTCTGTTTTTAATGACAAGGATGGGTGATTAGTCAGCCATTACATTAAAAGCTGATCTTGTGTCAGTCCCTGGTGTGTATTAATGCTCCATTAGCTGGTCTGTGTTGAGACGGCACACACGACTGCTACCAACATAACATCTCCCAGCTTGATGCACGTTCGCCAGAAGACCGTCATTATCCTCTTCTCCAGGCAGTTGTGACAATGGTTAATGTTGCAGCTGATATGACAGGATTATCTATAAATCACGCCACTGCTGAGCACAAACCTCCGCTCACAAACGCAACTGGTCTTCAGAGATCGACACACGTCATTACCTTTCATGACATCAAGTCATGATCGCGTGTATCACTAATCTAATACACAAGCTGAATAATTAAACATTTACATAAATAGAGTTTAATTATAGTAACGTGATCGCATGAGGGTGCTTGGAGGCGGAGGCGAGGCCGTGAATTCAAAGAGAGGGTCCTGTAGTATTACATGCACACGTGCATGTACAAACACGGACCGATGCTGACAATTGCACACGCACAGACTTAAAAAAAAAAAAAGAGAAGAAAGTTGCAGCTAAACTTACCCATGAGCTTGGAATGCTAGTGAGAACAAGATATGTGGAGGTCAGCGCCAGCAGCTCTCCACTGAAAACAAATTGTTGTGCATCAAAGCGAGAGAATGTGCTCGTAGGTATGCAGGATTACAGCATTTATACTCTGCTAGCATATATTGAAATTTTTATTAATAAAATAAGAGGTCAAGCAAAGCTTGCTGAGCTCGAGGAAGCTCTCAGGGGAGTGAAACAAAGCCTCAGCTGTGTTTTAATCGAGGGTGTGCACCCGCTTTGACTATCAGGATGATGAATCACCAGATTTCAGCAGCAAGGCTTCGTCAGCTTTGCTGTTCTGTGTCTGTGGCATCCAACAAACAAAAAACGATTTTGAGATCATGACATTTTTTGCAACTTAATTGAAAAAGTGTTTTGGTGACTAACAGATTATCGTACAACTGTTGAAGCTGTGGGGGGGGTCTTGTACATTCTAGAAAGTGAGGACCAGAATACACAATTCTTCTGAAGCGGGGACATTTTAATGAAGGACCATTTGGTCCTTACCACTACAAAGGTCTGTTTTGGGGTTCGTGGCAGAACTGGGTGGAGGTTCGGGTTAAGCACTTAGCTGTAATGGCTGGATTTAGGATAGGACCTGGGGACATGATTGTGTTGGTGAATGTCCTGACAAAGACAGAAAAAGAGTATGTGTGGTATGCAAGTGTGCCCATGTGTGTTGCTGACCTTTACACAGCCAGAACATCACTCCTTTCATCCCTTTTTCCTTTTCTTTCTACATGAAATTACAGTCGCCTGTCAAGGTAATCATGCTTTGTGGCTTCCTGTCGTTGCCAAGACGCGTCTGAAAGGCTGAGGAACTACGGCATGTCTGCTCGTCATTAATCCAGACCCCGGTGCCTCTGCTGCTTGCTCATTATCGCCTCTGTGTTTACAAGGTGCCAGAGCAAAAACCGAGTTCCATTCCCGATGCAGATGGAAATCAGCTGTCCGCCAATGTTGGTTGTATACTGTGCTCATTATTGCGAGCACGTAAATCAGCTGAAACATGCTGTACTTCTTCTACTATTGAACACAGCACTGATCAAATAAACGGAAGCACATAAAAACCTTCAAATGACGACGACAACTTCTTTGCTACTGTGACTCAGTGAACGGAAAAACACAAGACTGCCTCTGAATACAGTATTAACAGTTTTTCCACATTTAGCCACAATAAAAGCTCATTTACAACATGATTGAACTGGTTGGCACTAAAAGCTTTACTGCAAAAGTAAGTTAAAAAAAAAAAATACTGCCATTGTGCCATTGTCTGATGGTTAACAAGATGGCACAAAGATTCAAGTGAAAGTGCACAAGCCCCCGCTGCTTCTGCACAAAGCAGCGACACAAACACACACACACACAAGCAAAGATTGATCTCTGCAAAATCATTCACAACAGAAGAAAACAGATTTAAAATGCTGATCTGGGTTCCCGAGTGTCAGACATACACAATATTATAGAAGGCTGCTGCATTTGAAGGGCAATTCGAGACTTGATAAGTGAGTGCGTGTGCGTGTGTGTGCGTGTGTGTGTGTGTGTGTGTGTGCGTGCGTGTGCGTGTGCGTGTGCGTGTGCGTGTGCGTGTGCGTGAGCGTGTGCGTGTGAGCACACATTTTTTTTCAACTCTTGTCACATTCTGGTAAGATAATGGTATTTTTTCACAAAATTACAACTTCAATAGCCGAGTGTAACAGCTGAATTATGAATTCTAAACTTAATTACTAAAAGCTGGAAACAAAAGCCTTTTGTTTTACGATAAATTGTTGCCATTTCGCTGTGAATCATCTCCTTTGTAAATGTTACGCCAATTGCCGTAATTCGATTACTTCTGCTTGCAGTTTCCTCTTATCTGCTAAAGAGCATTCTCCTTGTAAATATCACCGTCGCTCCGTGGCTTTTAGAAAATGACCACTGCGCTCTTTCTGAGAAGGAGGCTGATAACTTTGCATTTCAGCTACAGAAGAGAATCAAGGATGGACCGACCACGTGTCTCTCCCACCCCCTTTCTTCTGTCCTCCAACCCCCCAACCTAGCCGTGCGTGCCGTTTACTCCTTTTCCTCCGCGCCTTCAGCATCACTCCCCAAGCTCCAAACACATTTGGGTTGAATTTAAAACTTCAGTTTGACAGCAGGCCGTCCAAAGCCCTCCAATGGTGAAAAAGAGAATAAGAGGGGTAGATAATGCCCCCTTATCTAATGCGTCCCACCTCTCACCTGCTTTCACTCAACCCCCCCTCCCCAACTTCCCAACACACACATGCAAACCCACCACCTCCCAACACACTCTCAGCAGGGGGTTAAGCTGTAAGCTGGATTTAGTGATGGGGTGGAGAAGTGCGGCCCTGGCGAAAGATGAGGGGGAAAAAAACTCACTTTTGAACATTCTGCAGAAAAAAATACCATCAGAGAGGCTGACAGAAGCACCTAAAATAGCACTACAGGTATTTATTATATAGGCTATGTAAGCATAATTCAAAAAAATAAATAAATCTTGTGGAAAATGCAGAAAGCAACAAAAAGTACAGGTTCTACTGTAAGGCTTAGATGCCTCAGGGGTCAAAAGGCCAGGAGACACTTAATAACGACATGAGACTGAGGTCAGATAAGGTCAATATCAGCCAACCAAAATTTTTAATAACACAGCCCGTCTAATTAAAAGCATAAAACAATATCTCAGGCATCAGCTGCACACAATGGAGGGAAATTGTACGGTATCAAATCAGGCAATCGCTGGATAAAATTCATTGCTTCAAGTCTGCTGATTCTAATAATGTCCTGATTGGATTATCTTACACGGCCCAGTGGGAATCTGTGTGTATTATAACGGTTATTATCATGTTTACTGTTGGCAGGGAGCGTGTGCGTGTATATGTGTGTGTGCGCACCCCATTATCTTTGTCATTAACAACAATAATGGCCCTTACTGTGAGGGCTCTGTAGGCTATGTTTTGAGACTGTCGTACATGCGTGCACACACAAACACACACATCATTATACTTATCTTGTGAGGACTTCTATATGCATAATATTCTCAGCCTCTAACCCTACCAATCCCAACCAACCCTAACCTAAACCCAATTCTAACCCTGAATTTAAAACCAAGTCGTTCCCCTCAAACAGATTTTTGAGGTTATGAGGACCAGCCAAAAAATGTCCTCACTTTGTTAGTAGAATACATAATTTGGTACTTAATATGTAGTAAGTACAAGAACATGAACACGAACACACACACACGCACACAGGCTAATTGGTGGGAAACTGTGGTGGTGTGGATGATCATACCAAAGCCCCTAGCTCATTGACACAAGGTTAAAGACCCATTAACTCGCCTTGTTGAGATTGAATCGAGGACAAAGTGAGGCCGAGTTAAGGGGAGATGTGTGGGGAAAGGAGAGTGAATGTAGCTGCACACCAACCCAGTTCAAGAGCACGTTCCTCCTCCTTCACCAGCACCAGCCGAACCAGGACTTGAGTGGTGCGAGCCTGAAGGCCTCGTCAACTAGCTGCATCCTTTAAAGCTCCAAATGTCCAGAACCAGACAGACACTTGTCTGATGTTACTGGTCACAGGTCTGGTCTACCACAACATGGATATGAAACCACTGGACAGCGCAGTTGGCACCGGAACTCAGGAACTCTTTCCATGTCTCTCCTTCCGCGGTGCATTTACTGACCGAACAGATACCACAATGCCCACAACCGAGGAATTCCAGGACTAATTTAAAAGAACAAGATGAACTTTTTGATACCTCTGAGCAGTTGGAGATACCACGGTTCCAAAACAGTCAGTGACCCCTTATCGGACCCTTCCCGAATGGTATTGGAGCGTTAGTCCGAATGTTCAAGCGGCAAGGACGAAGTTTATCAGTTATTTTGGAGCTCTTATTTGTTTATTATTTAAGATGTATGGTTTTCGCTTAAAGAGTGTTCATGGAGAGAGAATAACGAAGTCTTTGGGAGAATCTTAATTTGGCCTCTTCATACAGGCATTTGCACGTGATTGTTGTTACATTTCAAAAATCTGGTTTGGTCTAACTATTCTATCTGCGCTTTAAAGTAAAGCTTTTAAACCTCTCTTACGAAACACACAGCAATTATAGAAGGAATTGACAAGTGAGCGGTAAACTGTACAACTGGCTTCTTTGTGCATCTAAATGGACTCAGCGGCACGAGAAATGCAATGTGAAAAGAGGGAAGAGGATAGGAGGAAGCAAAAAAGGACTGGCATCGAACAGATGGTGCTCCTCTGCAGAGGAGGAGAGATGGTGGGAGGGAGCGGACGGAAGGAGAGAGACACACAGCGTGGAAACTAAGGGAGCTGCAGGTGTAGGCGAGCGTTGGTGGAGGATGGAACCTGGAGGAGCAGGTCCGAAGCTGAGGGGAGAGGCAGCGGGGAGCAAGGCGACCAGAGGAGACGAAAGGAAGGACTGGGGGGACAAAAAAGGAAATCCCCTCATATATTCACCACCGGGGGGAGCAGTGTGAGGAGGTGAGGAACACCGATCAGAAATTTCAGTTAAAAAAAAAAAAAAAAAAAAAAAAAAAACAGGCCGAGTTTCCAGGAAAAAGTGAACCATGAGTCGGCGCTCAGGACCAGGCCGTGCAGATCGATCAGCGCGTGAGCACAGCCGTCCTTACTCATCAACATCTCCATTAAAGCACGTGAAACATGCAGCTCTCCAGCCTGCGCGACACCTCAGCCTCGCCTCCAGGCCATCGCTGACGGTTTCTTAGAGTTTTTACCTTTGCGGCACTATTCTTCTTTGCGTCTTCTAAGTTCTGCAGCTTGATGCAAGCTTCTTTAAAAGGCCGAAACCTTGGACAGACCCTCGCTCTTAAAACAGTCAACCGCACAGCCACCGAAAAGCCACACATGGACGCGGTGAATGTGAGGAGCGAAGGGATTAACGTCACCTCTGCGTCACGATTCAGCAGCAAGCGCGAGAGGTGACGAAGCGCCTGAGCGGAGCTGAGAAGGAGGGCATGCTGGGCGCCAGCACGGCCATCTTGTGTGACGCAGAAGGTGACACAACCTCACTCTGGCCTGGAGCCATGGGTTGTGTGATCAGTTTGCGTTGGTGCAACTGACACTTGAATGTCTTAGAAGCGTGTTTGCGGGGTGCTCAGCTGGTTTTTGACGCTCTGCGGCGTGACTTGGCTCAGCGTGAGGTGGGTTAATAAGCGCAGCTGTTACCTGTTTACCAATTAGCCTCTTTCTTTCCCCGCTGTTAAAACAGCTGAAGTGCGACAGCTTCTTTGCCTGATATCGCCGATGGCGTGCTGGATCAGGAGCCTTTGTTAGTGGAACGGTAAACTTGGAGTGCGTGCGGGGCGATCGGAGAGCCACTACAGTTCAACGCAGTGCGCCAACGCCCAAACATTGTTGTTTTATTTCTTTTTTATTTATTATTACAGAAACGTTACGCCCCTATATGTAATGTCCAGGACATCCACACCCCCAGAGAGTGAAAAAGTTCCTCCTCCTCCTCTTCTTCTACTTGTCTGGTTTATATCACTTTGACCTTACGCTTCAGGTCCTTCAGTGAAGTGAGTCAGTGAACTGCTGATGTCTGCACCGCCTCGATTCTTCCTACACATTTGGATAAAGGTGTGGGGGTAATGTGGGAGGGGAGAGCGGGGGTGGGGGGATACCTAGAGCAGCACTTTCAGCTCATCCAGATAGGACACATGAATGGCAAAGTGAACTCCCTGGAGCTTTTCTCTGCACAGTTCAGCTCTTCATTGCACAATAAACTAATGCAAAAATAGATTTGAGCTTGAAAATTGGTTTGTAGTGTGTTTATCTGTGTGTGTGTGTGGGGGGGGGGGTGTTTCCATTATGAGACTCTGTGTGACTTATAAAGGCCTTCAGGAGGAGGGCTACAGTATTCTCTGTTTGCTTGTCCAGGTGTTATTTCTAATGCTATTGGTAATAAATCACATTACAATAGACTCGTGATCAATAGAAGGTGTGCTGCAGTGACCTTAAACCACAATGAGTGTGTTAGAAGAGCAAAAGAAGGATGAAATCTGATCGTTTTTACTAACAGATACACCCGTATCAAAGCAGCGCTGTTACAACTAAAGGTCAGCAGTGAGGGGATGGTTGTTTTTCTATTTTCCAGTCATGGGAAGGATTTTAAATACATGTCCAAATAACTAAAAAGTAAATAAGTTTTTGCCTCAGAATCAGTTTTGTAAATGCACGCTAACATCTGATGGAGCAAACGTTCCCGGCGTCGCTAACGAGCAGGAACGAGGAGGACGAGGAACGCGGCTGTCCGTATCAATTTGTGTCACAGAGGAGTGTTCCTCAGTGTCCTTTGATTCATTGTCCTCTTTTCGCTCCTCCGGGGACAGGTTAGCACATCGGTGTGTGTGTGTGTGTGTGTGTGTGTGTGTGTGTGTGTGTGTGTGTGTGTGTGTGTGTGTGTGTGTGTGTGTGTGTGTGTGTGTGTCAACATGAGAAAAAATCAGTGCCAATCATTGCTGTAAGTACGCTCCTGTTTTGCTGATCACTCTTGGAGTCAGGAGGGACGTTAGAGTGATTTAAACACACAGCTAACATGAAAAATGAACACAAACTACATCAATTACATCATAATATAACAAACCCGCCAAACAAGTGTCGAAGAAAGTAAATAATTAGCGTTTTTTGAGTCTCCTGCACCTCTAGAGAGCTTATCCAATGCATTTTTGATGACACAAATAATATTTATGGCCATAACTACCATGAGTACACACACACATACAGGGTTGATCCACACACAACAACACATTCAGAGTTACATAAAGCATTTGGATATTTGTTTGCTCTGATCTCCTCTTTCTATTGTAAAGTCTAACGTTATTAAAGGCCACCACAAACAAAAAGCAGGAAAACACAGACTCCAGAGCAGAAAAACAGCGGGGAAAGCAGAGGATGAGACAGAAGGTGGGCTGATCAACGGTAAATGTGGTCCAAGGACTGAGCATTCATCTTCAGCTCCCCTGGGAGAGCTGCAGACGGCAGGAGGATCACACACTAACACACCCCTGGTCTTTGTCCGGCTCCCTGCTTCCATCACTTTTAATCTGAGGCTCTGCTGTATTTGTCCGTCTTTGCGTGCAGCAGCCATGTTTACTCCCAAACTGTCATCAGCCGGGATCAGAAACACATAGGCGTAGAAAGTAGGAAAGCCTGTATGTGTGGGTTTATATGAAAAGATTAGATTTTCTACTCTATGGTAGCTGCTTAGCACAAAACTTTAATAACCTTAAATCACGTCAACAGCTGAAATGATTTCTAAAAATAAGAGTAGCAGCACCAGAAGGAGTCCTCCAGCTTCTGGGTGATCTAACACTTCACTGCTTTGAATTTAAGTGTGAGTTCCTTCTGAATTTCAACGCAGATGTCGGCGATATTGCGGTCTGGGGCTTCCTGTGTGGATGCGTTGTTGAGACCCTGAAAGCAACGTGCAGGTGTACCAACACCTTGTAATTCCCAGGAGAGCTGAAGCGCTGCCCCTCCGCTGCCTGCAGGACAATGTGGGCCTGTCGAGGTGATAAATGTGAGACAAGACTGGTTTTTGTGGTGAAGGAGGAGCCGCTCCACACTATTAATTTAAAACTGCTCACCTTTTGTTGGTACAATAATGGCTTTTCTTATCTTATAAAAACATATTCCGATATGTTTTGTTTATTTGCGTTTCAGCAAATAGGAGATAAAACGAAGGGGTGATCAGTTCATGAAAATGATTCTGTCATGACAAGGCTGCATAGTTATTGCTTTTCCATTTCAAAGTGTTGGTTCCAGCATCTCCCAGTGAAACAGGGCACAGTGAATGCATCCTAGCTGGTTTCGCTATCAGACGCTCTCTGTGTTTGGGCATCGTGACGTCCTGCAGACGTGCTAAGAACCCATCTACATTCCGGATTTTGGCTTATCGAAGGAAAGGTTTATGTTTTAATAAATAAAAACCTTTTTAAAATAGTGGTCCATCTCATATTTACAGCTTATTAACAACACCGGTATCAAATCACTCTTCCAAGATGACCCTTCGCTGCCAAGAAACGTCTGTCTAGCTGGTAATAGTGCAGTTGGCAGCCATCACTAACAAAAACCACAGGATGGGTTCCCTCTGAGAGATTCTTGCTGAAATGAATACAGTCAACACTGCAACACATGCAAACCCTCCCCTATTTCCTTAACTGAATCACATTTAAACAATGTTTAATGTAATGATGAAAGAAAGATGAGCAGAGTTTTTTGGGGGTTTTATCATTTTTGAGGAAACATTGATGAATTTAATAAGTTATGAAATCTGAGGTGTAAAATGAACCTCTGCAGAGAGACAAGATGTGGATCTGATCCTGATTAAACTGCTTCATTTCCTGCCCGTGGTGTGTGTGTGTGTGTGTGTGTGTGTGTGTGTGTGTGTGTGTGTGTGTGTGTGTGTGTG
>BJFM01000016.1:51105-83565 GCA_016586285.1 Arothron firmamentum
CTAAATTCTAATGATATTAGATGGAGAACAGGCAAACGTGAAAGAATGAACTTGAGGAGATGAAAGTGAAGTGCAGCCGCAGCTCTGCGGGACAGCCGTCTGACTCCCCGCTGAGAAATAATGTCCAATCGTGCAGGTGATTGAGTCCCGCAAATTAATCTTTTGTGCCAAAATAGGCCTTGACGGCAGCGAGCAGAGAATCAGCTGAGTAGACGTGAAGGCGCCGCCATCGCTGCGTAATCAGACTCTGCTGGGGGCACACCCTGGGCCTTCTTTAGCATCGATTTGTGAAAACTGATTGCGTTTTTGGAGCTGCTTTTGATGAGCGATTAAAAGCCATGCTGTTGCTCAAACCTGTTGAGAATCCACGGAGGACCTGACCTTTTGCGCCAAAATTAAAGACAAAATCCGCCTGAAAGGTCAATTCCTCAACGTGTCTCTTCTGACGCAATTGCCTCATGCTTGACATTTTTGATAATTATGACTCCCTCTGCAGAATCGGTCCCACGGCCCAGCGGTTGGAAATAGTCTGACAGCTGAAGAGTTGAGGACAATAGGCAGGAATAAAAAGGATGGTCCTTAAACGCAACACAGTCTGATCAACACCATCAAAACAGCATTAAATCCGTCAGTGAGAGAAGGTGGACGGATCTTATCATGTCTGTTCCCGTAGTGAGGAAGAGATTTCTGGGATTCCTCTTACCTGATAAGCAGCAGGTCCAGGGTTGGCATCTGTGAGGACTTTAAATCGATCCGCTCTGGAGGTGATCAGAGCCATTTGTGGGTGAGACTCCATTCTGATGTTGTACTGACCAGGGCCTGGGGACACAAAGTAAATCATGTTCACCGCGCCAGCTGCAGATTTTGGCGCCTTCTCCTCTATGTAATGCTAAGATTAGCTTTAGTGTAGCTCGAGTAGCAGATAATGAGCATAGCATTACTGTCATGAGCTGTTGCGATAATGGTGGCATAAAGAAATATATGTTCTCTATTTATATTGCAGTATTTGGGGTCTCTGATATTCCTTTTCATGTGCATTCATTACAAACTGTCCACATCTAAGTCACCAGATAATTGATTTTTTTCCATGCAGACGGTCCTGACAGAGATTCAAGCCAAAAAGTTGGAATTAGTGATCATTTGTTTTGAACAGTTTAATGATCTTACTGATATTCCAAATGCAAGAGGGTGGGGGCAGCATGATGGGGAGTATAACGCACCCTAATACTCCACATACTGTAGCACTATTCATAAATGCAAATTCAATAATGGGAAAAATGACTTTATGTCAGTTTCTCTATGCACATATCAATGTGTTTGTCCCACTGTAAGTCTGTGTGTGTGTGTGTGTGTGTGTGTGTGTGTGTGTGGGTGTGTGTGTGTGTGTGTGTGTGTGTGTGCGCGCGCGCGCGCATGTGTGGGTGGGTGGGAAGTAGTAACACTATTGCAAACAGTCCAAATCTATTTATATGCAAATTGGATTTTGGTTAAACGGGCAGCGGGGCTCCTCATGGGCTGAGTCTCTTGGTGAAATCGAGCTGGTCATAAATTATCCAAATAAGTCGTGAATTTATCTATGTTTGAAACAACACTTTTCAATGGGAGAGTAATTGAGGTAAATATTAGGTTAGAGTCCCCGAAGAGATGGATCTAATTGGACTGGGGTCAAGAGTGAGATGGACAGTCTCCAAATGTGTAACAAGAAAGACTGAAATTCACACAGCATCAGATCATCTTAGAGAACCTTAAAAATAATCAAATTAGTCTAATTTTACGGATGCATCTATCCATCTTGGTCTTGAGATTACAGCCAGTTAAAATTAGGGTTTTGGCAACATCCTGGCAGAGGAAATAAGTTTATCTCCCAGTTTCATTGCTTTGTAGAAAAATAACCTTCAAATAAGCTGTAATTCTACGGCACAGAACTGAATGGAAATGACTTCTAGATGGTATTTGTGCACCACTGCAGGCGTTTCTGGGCCGCTGCTGTGTGTGTCTGGGTGTCCGTACCTGGTAGGCTGGGGTCACACGGAGGGAAGGCTTTGGCCCGCGGTGCAGCAGACAGGAAGCAGCCCTGACGCATCTTGGCTCCTTCACTTCGAGGTTGCAGGCAGGAGCGACTGCCAACTTTTCCAAATGTTTGACTCAGATTGTAGGAGTTGGATGGAGGAGAGTCCTGCAGACGAGTGGTGACGAGAGGAGAAGCACAGGTGTGTCACCGCTGCCATCGGAGCGGTGACAGGAACCCGGGCGTCACGACAAAAGTGATTTCAAATAAGGAGACTCTCTAATCAGGTAATTAATGAGCTGGTAACTATCCACAGCTGAGTCACACCTTCCCAGTTTCCCCACTTCCCTACCCAGTTTAGATGCTGGCTTTTACACTGGGAACCCGGTGAGTGTGAAAAATGACATGACGTCACCGTAAAGGGATCCGAAAATGGGCCCCCTTTGATGGGTCTTTGAATAATTGATGGCAAAGGCCGATTACAGCCGCATGATCCATTTGTGCCAAACGTGGAAAAGCTGTCGCTCACCTCAAAACCCGCATTTTTTGACGCCTTCCCCTCCCGGGGTAACTAATAACTGCCAACCGGCGCCGTTTAGCTTTTCATTACAGACACGGTGGGAGGAAAGTCAAGCGGGCCAAACACACACACACACACACACACACACACACACACACACACACACACACACACACACACACACACACACACACACACACACACACACACACACACACACACCCGTCACACCTATAGTCTGTAATTATACCCGAATACCTGAACGCAGAGCAGACTGCTGTTCCCAGCAGCACTTATCATCTATTGACAGAACTCATGCTGTCTTTAATAACTCACTCTTGACATTTAGGAAGCTCAATACTTATTACACACACACACACACACACACACACACACACATACACATACACACACAAACACACGCACACAAACGATATGAAAAGCAAGCTTTTCACGCTAGATAAGACACGTGGAGGGAATTGTGATAATCAATGAAAAAAATTACCAGTGAAAAAGGCGTGTTTGAATGCTAACTGCATGCAGCATTCTAAATATGGGATTTGTAGTCAAACCAAGATAGGCCAAGAATGCCAGGGGGGCAATTCACAAACCTACAAACCCTGAAAATAAGAAACAGACGAACAGGAAGATACCCGCTAGGCTGACTCTTGCCGGTTGGATTTAATGGCTCAGGTCTGAAATTCTTCTAAAAAAAGAAGCCTCTTATGTGAGAACTTTGTCGGTGGAAGTTATAACCTCCCCAAACAGGCCAGATCCTGAGAACATCACAGCAATCATCAAAACAGCACCGATATTTTCCCTCGTTCACGGCTGCAGCGGGACCAAGATAGACGGTTCTGTTTCATATTTAGATCACCGGAACTTTCATGATCCGACTCTGCTGCAGTGCTGGAATCCTCAGAAACCCTCCTTCTCCTCCTCCTAAATAAACATCACCTTCCTGCTTGTGACTCCTTTCAGTGAAAATGAACGTTGTGTTTGCCTGTTTTCCTTGCAGGAACTGACTGCCTGTGTCACTCAGTGTCACGAGCGCAGCTGGCGTCCCATCATGGAGCTTGATAACCATCTGTCTGATTTTAGCGGAGGAGGTGCGGCTGATGTCCCGAGGCCTTAATGAGGTTTTAGACAGGTCTTCAATATAGATGGAATGGCAGAAGGAGACCATATGGGTCCCATTCGCCTCCTATTTGCAGCTTATAGGCAGCACTTAGTTTAACAGTTTGCTGACAGTTACAGTTTTCCTCTGCATTTTATTGCTGTGCATGTCTTGTTTACTCTGTTATGTTATTTCCTCCTCACTTTATTTGCTTATTATTACCCTCCCATCTGTTGCTATTTCCATATTCATGGTCTCTTTCTCTGGTCATCCCTCCTGGTGCCTAATTTCTTTTTTCTTTGGTGTCTATTTTGTCAAGTACATCTAACCCAGCTTCCAGCTTCCAGTGCTCCCTGATTAGTGTGAAGAGGTTCAGTGGAGTTTGAACCCAGAGCTGGTCTGGCTCTGCAGGCTCTGAGGACCAGTCTGAGCCCAGAGCCTCCTCAGATCAGGTCCCGTTCGGCTGCTGGGAGGCTGCTGGCCTCTGCTGCGCGACAGCTGTCCAAAAGCAAACACGAGAACCCCACAGCTGCTGAGGAACACGTGTGCCGGCTCACATCTGTATGAGCACATGCGCGCACACACTTAAAAACATATACACAGCTGCTGGTCCCAGATGTTGCAACGCCGTGGTCGGTAAACACACTGGACACAGATGTTTCCCACAAGAGAGCAAAAGCTGAAGCCATGGAATCATATCCAGTTCCTGTAAGTTAATCTGATTAAACCAGGTTAGAATGGTTGATAACAACAAAAAAAAAAAATTCAGACAAGTTTTTTGTTTCAAGTTTGTCAACGGTGCGTGGGTGTTGCTTTCTTTCGACGTCAGTTCATCCTCGATGGTTCGGCAGCAGCCGTTTGCTCATCCGCGCGGAAAGCCAGCGCTGGCAGAGATGATTAGCCGACCTCAGAAACCTCCCATCTTTCTTTTCTTCCCAAAAAACATCCTGCCCTGTGGGTTAGTCAGAAAATGAAGTTGTGCCGGGTCAGTCGCCGGTGCAGCCGTTTCTCCCCAGCTCCTCCAGCCTGTCAGACTGGTGCTGTGGGTAAAAAAACCCCGCAAATGTCACACAGCAACACTTCATACTGCAAACTAATGACGCGTGCACTGGGTGCTGATGCTTCCATGGCGTCAGGAGGTCTTTTACTTTACGTCACGGGCTGTTTTTAGGAAGGCGCTGTTGTTTTACTTGACTTGTTTTACAACAGCAAGACAGCGGGGAGGTAACAATAAGCGGGACGGCGCAGCGAGACACCACGAAAGGAAAGTGACAGCAAGAGTAACGCTGTGATCTCTTCCTCCGAGCGACGCAGGGATCAGCCACACATCACAAAGTCTGAAAGTGCCACGCAGTCACATTCTCCATCTGCTCCTTAATGCACGTTTTAAAGCGCTTGTTCATTTATGCGACGCTCTCCTTTCACAGACTACATGTAATTTCACTCATCCATTTACTTTACTGCCATCTTCTCTGCCTTATGTCGTCTTTGCAAATCTAGCTGCAACGTTTTGCTAATGCTAGCACAGTTTGTCATCATGATGTTGTCATTAGATACGACTCACCAGACAGGCATCCGTTCTACTTAAGAGCAGAGATTAAGATAAGTGAAACTCAAATGGAGAATCGGAAATCCGCAACACAAACCCGTCCATCCTTTTTTTTTCCATCCTTACCCAGAACTGCTGTCTAACTTCACACCGCTTTGCTCCTCATGGGCAAAGGCATCGTTTAGGGTATTTATCACTTGCAAGATTGAGCCATTTTCTGTTCCAATCACTGCATGCCGTTCAGGTTCCAATGTTATCCCTAATATTTTTAAAAGAGAAAGCCTTTTTTTTTTTTGTTCTAAGCATCCGTGCATCACTGTCAGGAAAATCCGCCCATCAGAGACATGTGGAGGGAGCCAGAGTGTCCGGTTTAACAACGATGGAGATGAAAAGTAAAGCTGTAAACCAGTTTGGACAACAGCTTAAAGCAGCCCCAGAGATATGGGTCTGAAGATGCTGTATTATTTGTTTGACTTTAGGAATTTGTTTCTTCTTCTTTTGCATCTGCAGTTACGAAGGTCATGTTGGATAGCGGGTGAGCCTGAAACATATGCGCTGAGTTCTGCTGCTAATTCGAGTGGATCTGAGGTTGACTCAGACAAGTCAAAGTTATAGTTCCCGATTTCTATGTCTGGTCTTCTGGTGGAGGAGAAGGACGCGTCACGTTATCAAGACAAGCGGAGGTGTGCTGAGTCGCGTGCACGAAATCGATACGCTGCTTGTCATTCCTTTTTGTATAAGGTTTACAGCCGTGAGCCAAAGGAGACAAGAGTGGGCAGCGTGGGTGGACGCAAAGAGAATGAAAGAAAAGTGCAGTAAGAAGCCCTTGTCAGGAAGACTAGTCAATACAGCTAGTGGGCATGACAGCCCCACTCCTCTGTTCCACCTCTACATCCATCACGTTTATGAATAGTTCAGGCAAATATTGCAGAGCAGAGCATGATGGGACTGAAGCTTTGGGTGGAGGTGTCGCTAAGTACTCCCCCGCACACCTCATCTGGTCAGTTAAAAGAGCGGCAGTGGGCCTCCTGTGGCTCCACTGTGCGCATCCGCGAGCGCAATACCATCGGATGATATTTGTACAGCATGTGCAAATGTAAGCTTTCATAAACATGTGCGCATCTTTCTTTGCGTGGCTCCGTTCCCTCTGTCTCGTGCACGCGTTCAATTCTCGTAGGGCCTCGCGTCATCACCGTTACCCTGACAGCTGACAGTAAAATCCATAACTCCATTTTCCTGTTGTGTTGCGCTCTTTCATCAGCCCAATCCCTCGTCTCCCCTAAATACAGGCTGCGCCATTAGCTGTCCATGGATATGGCATAAAAACGCAATGAAACACGCAGGCAAAAAGTCAATAGGTGACAAATCCTGAACGACTGCAGCCCCCCGCCCCTCCCCCTCCCCTCGCCAACCGTGGTTACTTCATTACCGTCGCCGCAGCAGTCGCCCTCTTCGACTCAAATGCTTTTAATTTACCAATAATTTCTCCAGAGAGACACTAATGGCTCATTTCTTACTCCAGTCCTCAAATCTGAGCTTTCTCTATCTTTTTTATTGGCGACATCCCTCAGTCTCGCCCAGGTCTCTGTAAAAAGCGCCATCGTTGCAGCCGGGTCGGTGGTGCGGCGCGGCGGGCCAAGGCTGCTCTGCAGTTTGATGGATGTATGTTTAGCAAACACTGTAATTATCGCAAGCAGAGCTAATAGGACAGATAATTACACATTATACACAGAGGCTCTCTCTCATTGTCTTTGTCCTCCCTTCATTCCCTCCCACTGTTCCTTCCATCCGCTGGCGTCTCCTCTCTGCTGCGCGTGGTCTGTTTCTGAGAGCGTCATGGTATTTTCCTGCTCATAATTGGCATTTATGGGGTTTGCATCAGGGCTGTGAATACAATAAACAATAGATATGATTTTCTGTTGTAGATTACTTTTATCTTTTAAAAAAAAAGGTTGATTAAAACAGGCAGAATGCCAGGTGACGTGGTAGAAGGCGAAGACTAGAACTTAGGGCTTTTCTCTTTTTCTTGTATAAACAACAGTAGCAGAAACACACACAAAGTGCTGCAAAGAACGATAGGAAAGCAAACACATTGCTGCTAATGTGTCCTGGTAGGTGCGTGCTGTCAGTGGGGAGTGTAAGGGAAGCTGTGTCGTAATATTGTCTGTTTCCATCAAACCAAACCAATCGCAGAGGCAGAGGAAGTGTTGTTGATGCAGCAGATAAGCTCAGAACTGAGACGTTATTGCCCAGTTCCATCTCTTTCAAATGAAGCAGAAGTGCAGCCAACAGCCCGGCTGGAATTCAAAGTTCTGGGTCAAATTAAATAAACAAGAGAGCAAAATGGACCTACTTAATAAAATGTAGCTCAGAGAACTTGTGAGGTCTACGTCCAGAAAACTGCATCTTTCTGTCGTAGCTTCGTAAGAGAGGATCAAACCTGATTCGAAACCAAGTCGGACCCTTTCACAACAGCTCACTTAAGATCCACTCTTAGGTGTGAAGCCCTTGGGAAGACATCGCAATGGAACCAATGCCCTTGCCATTGATTTCATCCTCAATTTCACTGAGTAAAACAAGAACCATCAGGACCGCTATTAATCTCAGCGTCATTGGCCGAAGAATCGACCAGAATGACGAACGGCAGAAACCTATTAGTAAAAAGTGATTGACAGACAAAACGGTGTGGGGCCTCCCTCCAACCGCTTCCGAGGACAGGGTAATATTCCATTCATCTCTATGATAGAGGAGTTCCGCTGCCTCGGGGTGAAGCACGGGCCCGGATTTAATTCTACGGTCTCACAGCTCAGCCTGGGGGAAACCTGTGACCTCCACCAAAGAAGGATCGTTGCTAGGACGGCCGAGGACGGAGATGAGATCAAAACAAGGAAGTACAGAGGAATGAAAGGGAACTAACACGTAACGTTACTAAAGGAGAGGACAGCGGAATAGCTGTGATGTGTCAGGGGCAGAATGCGTGCTGCGTTCTTCTCCACAGGGAGGTGGTCAGACCCCCGTCAGATCCACACCTGTGGCTGAGGTACAGGAGCGACACCAACATTAGAACTACGTGATGTCTGGTTTAGACTATCAGATATTAAAACCAGAGGACAAATGGTTAAGAAGTGCTGAGGCTGGAAAGAAGTGGAAAGAAGACAAGTATGGAAATAAGACTCCATTTGTGTTTCTGTCCCTTTAACTCACATCTCTTCTGATAAGGTGAATAATTTCTCCAACAAAATGTCAGCCTTTGTTGCTTGATGCTGCTTTTAAGCCAAACTGCAGGAGACCAAAAAAGGCTCATTGGAAGAGATGAAGTTGTGTTTCCTGTCTTTTCTTCTTCTTCTTTGTTCCTCTTCCCTTCTTCCCTCCTTCCCTTCTCATGATCAGAACCGTTTCCTGATTAGGCATTTAATATCCTCCCCCGACGGGGAGGTGTTTCCAAGGATACAGACTCGACCGTGGCACAGCATGTGGCTAACTGATCCCGCTCCGACATCCCCGGGTGATTTTTTTATTAAGTGGTCATAAAGGGAACTCTGTGTGGAGCCATTTCAAAAGGCCAGATTTTCTCTGCGGAGCGTTCTGCAGACACACTAGAAAATAAGGAGCGACGCAGTGGACAGAAATGTGGAGCTAATAGATCATTTTGCTCCGTTTCCTGCTCTGTTAGCAAGTCCACCCTTTGTCACGCCGCGTCACTGCTAATGCTGCTCCCAGCCTGAGGAGGGGAGCGCACCGGCATGTGATGGACGGCGCCATCTCTGCTTTAGCAAAACCTCTGCTGCGATTAGGACCAATTATGTCGGTGGCAACACAAAACCACTCTGCAAGTTGTGCCTCCGGTAAGCGAGCAAAGTAAAAGCCATTACAAGGACATTTCCTCACCCCAGGTGTCCAGGAATGTCAGCCCCACTTCATGGAAAATGATCAAATTCATCTTTCTGTGTTAAAAACAGTCCACACACACACACACAGCAGTTCATACGTACAACATAGTTATACCCCCCACCAAGAAGAGGGGATAACAAAAACAGAGAAGAAAAACTGTCTAATCTAGTAATAATCCTTGAATATATTTTTCATCAGAGAGCAACACACATGCTGAAACTGCTCAATGAAATGGTGTGACCATGTTGATAAATAGATTTCTGCTTTTCATCAGATAACTCCTGCATCGTTATGTGCCTCTTATGAATCTATGGAGAGGCAGGTAGCATCGGTAGCTCTGTTGCTATGCTGCAGGCAGTTAAAGATAATGAAGGTGGATATTCTGGTCTGTTGTTGCACGATCATCCCAAAACACACCCGCGAATTAATGAAGGAGCTGTGGGACGGCTGATAAGTTTATTCTGCGTCGCAGTGGGAGCGCGCGGGGTGGGTCATAGTGGGCTAAAACCGACACCAACTCCATTAGCGACTTGGCAGCATTCGCAGGTCGGCTGCTGGGCCTCGCCTTCACTTTTAGACCTGTCACAGGTTTGCCCCTCGTGGGCTCGACATGTCTGGGACACAGTAGAATCACATCTGTCAGCTGAGACAGATGGAACATTCATACACAAGAACAGCAAACCTGTGATCATCCATCTTAAACCAGTTGGCCAGTTCCAGTAGCTGTGCTGCATGCTTACTGACCCAGTTCCATTAGCGCGTGTGAAGAAAAATACCTGCTGTGATGTTCTTCTGAGGATGTCTGTTAATATTAGCATATTATATAATCGAATAACCGATGCAGGAAACATGCAAAGTGAGAGTCGGCACCGCGGAGGACTGCAGATACAGTAACCCCCCCCCAACAATATTCATCCTCACCATCATTTGTAGACATTTTAAAAATTTAGATAGCCTTTCAATGACTCTGTCGAGTTAAACCAAGTAAACACCAGCTGATATTTGAAGGGACTGTGTATCCTCAGTACGAAAGTAATGCAGCATATTAACATGCTAACAAATATTAAGTTTTCATAAGCATCGCTTCTTCAAATGCAGCACCAGTTTGCTGATATTTATGTTATGTTTATTATCATACAAAGCCCGGGTGTAGATCATTGTAAAGAGGGAATCATACTTTACCTGAGGCACTGATTTAACCTTTTAAACTGACCTGAGAAACAACAGTCGCTTTAGTTGTCATCTCTCCGTCAGGAGAAAAAGTCTTTTTTCGAGAGCAGCTCTAGTTAGAAAATCAATATCTGCCCAACACAGTGACATTTATCTGCACAATGATTCTAACTTTTTTACCCATAGTTGCTGCCGGGAACAGTGGAGGCAAACAAGCCAAGAAAGGAGCAGGGATCTTACTTTAGCCACTGGCGGCAGACGTTCCGTGGCTGATCTGAAAACCGCCGTGTGCTGTTTTTTGTAGGTTTCCTCCGTCTTCTTCTCTGCCTGAACAAACAAATACATTTTTGAATACATGATAATGACGACCAAGGAAGAAAAGCCGCACCGGCGGCTACCCTTACTTCATACTGTGCTGGACCTGGGCCTTTCAACAACTCCTTGTTGTGGAAGATGAAGTCCCGTTGAACCGTGGAGCCGAAGCCTCCCTTTCTGGTCCGCGCTAACAAGGCCTGTTTAAAACTTAACTGGGCTAAACCGCGCTGGAACAGATCGTAGGACCCCGGACCTGAACAGAAAGGTGTGACAGCGCCAAGCATGTGAACAGCATGGTCCTTCAGCATCCTGTACAGTAAACACACACCAAACACACACACACACACACACACACACACACACACACACACACACACACACACACACACACTGTTCCTCTGACCTGGCGAGGAACGTTGTTCATGATTCTGGCTGAAGCGGGAGGCTCTGATGCCAAACGGGATTTTGTTCACCCCTGTCGTCTTGCTCAGCAGCTCCAGCGCGCAGCGCGGGTCATCATACGTTCCAACAGGGGGCGACACTTCCTTCAACTGGCTAAATCTCTAATGAAGGAAGATAAAGGGGATTCAGACAAAAATAGAAGGAAATGAGGAAAGCTCAAAGAAAAGGAAAAATGGACTGGCTTCCCAACAGGCATCTGACAGATACTGTTTTAATTTAAACAACTGGAATGAAGTGCTGAGAGGTATATTAAATGCATTTGTATTTATGGGCTCCAGCCGAGCAGGGAGCTTATGGAGCTATATGCACTTTGCATGTTTCATCTCCCCTGCCTGGGAGCAGGAAGTGGTCGGTGCATGAAGCTGAGGGTTCTGCTCAGGAGACGTCGATGAAAGAGTGTCTGATCATGGGAAGAGAACTGCTTGAGCTGGAGGCGAAGAGCTCTTCTGAGAGGCCTGAGCTGTTCGCAGGCAGTCGGTGTGGTGTGAGCACCTGTTTTCTTCATTTCACAACTCAGAATTCCACATCTCAACAGTCAGTGAGTGTTGTCTTTCTTTCTGAGGTGGAAAGATGATCATCAGGATTTTATCAATGAAAAAGCCACTGATGAGAGAGGTCCACCAACGGGGACAGATCAGCACAGTTGGACAGACCAAAGAGGACGGACGACTGTCTGACTGGTGTGCAGTGGGTTCAGAATGAGCACAAACATGGTATAAACACTTTGGACCAACAGCAGCCTGTGACTTGTACATCGCCTTGAAACAAGATATAAAAAGTATGACTGCAGATTTAAAAATAAAATGTTGTAACAGGCAAGATTAGGGGAAAGAGATGAGAGTCATAGCCTTAAACCATGTCAGCATCAAAGGGAAATGAACTGGAGTCACGTACGCGTTCACTGAAATGTCATGTTGATGAATTTGCGTGAGGAAATGAGGATGACGGAGGGAAGACAGGAGAAAGCTGGAGGTTCCAGCGGTTCCTCTTATCTTGCTCTTCCCTCCCTGTTTCACGGTAACAGTGTGAGGTGGACACACTCACAGGAAGAAGAAGATCTAAGAAAACTGTCGTTCTCAGTTCTGCTTCAGAGATGAGGGGTGACACACACACACACACACACACACACACACACACACACACGCACACACGTGACAGTGACAACACAGTAAAAATGCAGCAGCAACACAGCATGTGGCCATGAAAATTAGGTCAGAACTGGCTATCACCCCCAACACACACACACACACACACACACACACACACATACACACATATAATACTCCAGAATCTCACAGTTGTTATCACAAAGAAACAAGCTACATGTAAATCCGGTGTGTGTCCACACACGCCGGCGTATGTTGCTGTGTCTGAATGATGATTAAATCATCGCTCAGATGATTTCAGAGGACTAAATTTGCAGAGCGCGCCGTCTCCTGAGACACAACACTCCATGTTTTCACATCCTTCATCTCCTCTCCTCAGAGCCTCCCAACACACTCGTTTTCACCACCGTCTGTGGGAACCCTTTGCTCCCCGCACATCAATTAAACAAAAAAGCCCACTTAAGTGTCTTGGATCTAAACTTAATCGTATTAGTAGTGTACAGTCTCTATTTAAGCATCACATATGCTGTCTAAGAAGTCATGTGTCTGGATATGATGCGATCAACATCTGTGCTGCAGCTCTCAGCGAGGCTACAGATCTTTGACGGGCACTGGATAAAATATTTTCACACACACACACTAAAGGGAAAATGCAATCATACCATCCCAGATTTGCTGAACTTGTTGGTTGCAGGTGAGAAAAAGAGTGAGCTGTGCATTTACACACCTCAGCCTGAGAGAGGAACGAGCATCGGCTGCCGTGAGGCTCCGGCTGTCTTCTGATGTCATACTGGCCTGGACCAGGAACCCCCTGATGGGAAGCAGGACAAGTTCCTATCTTGACAATATGGATTTTAGAGATGACAAATTGATTTTGGAGGTGTGCAAAGGTGGAGAGGAGCAGCAAGACCAGAGCACAGAGTAAAACTAAGCATCAACAGATGTGTGCCACACAAAGGACGGCTGTTTCATGGTTTCTAGAGCAAAGACTGAGGAATAAAAAATACATGTGTAATTGTTTGGGGGGGTTTTTTTCATGCACACGAGCAACGAGTGCATTCGTTGCCAACTGAAGACAGCTCCCAGCGAGATTCATGAGATGGATGTTTGCTGGAATAAAAAGCTGAAGACCACAGCTCTGACCTCATTGATCGTTTTCAGCTCCATTAGAGGCCAGCTTAGAGTTAAACACGGGTCTAAAGGATTTTCAGATTGCAAATGTAATGATCTCAGATGCTACAGTTTGGAATAGTTTCCTTTGTGCTGCACTTCAAATCCAAGTTATACATAAAGATGTGTAATCTTTGGTAGAATAATAGCTGCTATTTTTTTTTCTTTTCTTTTTTGGCTGTAAAAGCAGGGTCACACTTTTCATATCTGAGTTCATGGGCAACGGCTGAACTTTACACAGAAATTCCACTTAAAATTTGGATTTGAAAACATGAGACATAAGATCTCCCTTTTAGTTTCAGAAAAAAAAAAAGGAAAAAAAAGGGCTTTGACAATTCTCTGGGCACTTTTCCACAAGCTGAGGAACATAATGCCACTAATTCATACATAATTAAGCACACACACACATATAGCACATGCAGATGTAAATAAGACATTCACAATTTGCATACTGTGCAAACATTATGGTTCAAATGTGACTATAATCCTGCATTAGACAGCTGTGCCCAGTTGTTTCTGCTGATTTTTACCCTATAGGAGCAACACTTTCTCAGAATAATGTGCAGAAAATAACTTGCATAATTAGGTTCATGGGAAATTCAGCTTAAATGTTAACTCTCAGTGAATTTACAGGTTAGTAACGGGCATTGCACCAGTGCAGGATGGTTTGAATAAGAAGACGCACGCTGGTCTGTTAGTTTACTGTCCGAGTGCTTAGATAACGTTAACATTCCTAAAACGCACTCTTACTAGACACCAGCAGCTCATGGATGCTTCATGGATGTTCACGCGCTTTGAAGAGGAGGGAAACTGAGAATGATGGCCAGAGCTGCAGCCCTCAGTGCAAAAGGCTGATAGGTGAACATTTACGCTGGCAGTGGGTAAAGCTGCATCAGCTGGTGCTGCAGCAAAGGCAATAAAGCTCTATGATTCAACTCTGCAAAATTAGGCCAATAATACATTTGATTTTTTTAATGGAATGGATATACCATAGTTATAGCCACACATTTTGTTCCTTAAGCCACAGCAGTATTACTCAGTACACTCTGTTGCGTGTACAAGTGTGCAGACGTTTGTGTGTGTGGTTAGCAGACTGTGACAAAAGCTTATGTTCTACTGCCCCCTATGGGTACATATTGAAAACACAGGGGGACAGAATAGAGCGGTTAAATCACTGATTCCCCATCCTTAATGTTGGTTTTCAAATCTCAGTGTGCATTCTTCTGAGTGAGTGAAGAATGAAAAACACTAAACAACACAAACAATATGGTGGAAGTCATGATGATGCAATGCAGCAAAGCTGTCCTTCAGGGAGGAGAGGCACCAACGTTCTTCTGGTGCCGTTTCAGTATGGATCCGCCGACACACACACACACACACACACACACACACACACACACGCAGTTTTCAATACTAACCTTCTTCTCTGCTTGTTTGGGCACCAGTTCATGGTAGCGTGGAATGAAAAGCTCGTGCCGCCCTTTCTGATCCTTTTGAAGGTTCACATTCTCGTAGTGAGTTTTAAGATTTCTGAGAGAAACGGAGACGGTGACAAAAAGACAGTCTCGAATAACAAGCTGCTCTGCTGCTTTAGTAAAACATTGTGCGTGTGGGTGTGTATGTGTTACATCATAAGAGGAAGAAAAGGGTGAAGAGGTCAAAGCTCTCACATGTGAGGGTCGTAGTGTGCTGGACCTGGGCCCTCCTCCACTCTCACCCCATCTCTCTTCTCTGTCTTGTTGCCAAAATGGACGCCTTTGTATTTTTCTGCTGAAATCATTTCTGACTTAAGATAGTCAACGAAAGGACAGAGGGAGAGTATTTAAGGGTGAAAGACAAGAGGATGAGGGGGAAGAGGGCATGATTTAGAATTGCGTCTGTGGTAACATGAATGAACGGTGAGGGGCTGATACCAGACTGCACGCTTTCTTATCGCTTTTAGTCTTCTGCTGTCTTCTCTTTGCCCCGAGGGCTCTTTTAAATGTTTCATTCTGCTTCTTTTCCCCTCCACTGAGGCTACGCCTGCAAGCGTGCTGGCCAGCTATCAACAAACCTAGCTCAGACACACTCTGAGCGGGATTTTCTTCTTCACATAGTCAAGAAAAAAGTTACACAAGTTACAGCGATCTGCTGCAAACTACGGAAAGCTTTACCTCGACTGCCTGATTCATGCCCGTAAAGCCATTAAGGTTTCCAGCGGGCCATTTAACACGGGTCCTACTTGTTCAGCGTTGTTGGATTATCATTTTTTATCTGAGGATTTTTATACGTGAATATGAAATCAAATAAAAGTTACTACAAACCACAACCTAACTGATGGGGATCCTGAGCGAACTGATTTCAGAGAGTCCAGAATTTGAGAGGCTTAAAACTATTTCATTATGAAACTTTAAGGCCAGTGAAGAACAGTCTTTTGGTTCGGGAAAAAAAAAAAAAAAAAAAACGATGCTTCTGCCTTGAACTCAAATAGTCAAATATTTGATAGGGAGAAATAGATATTTTCATTAAAATCCCACCGTTTCATTTGAAAGACTTCCCCTTGACCAGACCTTCTGCTTTCATTCTACGTTGCTGCATCTGAAGATTCGCACTGAACCTTGACAACGTTCTGACAACACGCGGTCGCCTTCTTCGCTCGTGAAAATGAAGCTGGAGGACAGAGTCTGAGCGTCGGTACCTTCTGATCTTCCACGGATGGCGAAGAGGAGAGAAAACTTTTTCGAAGCTGAAAGTTAAAAAGGGAAAATAACCCTTCTGCTCTGCACGCAAACAGAAGAGGCGTGATGGTATCACAGCTGGCTCTGGGCTCAGGCGCAAATTGCCTTTTTATGTCAAGGAGGCCTTTCAAGAGCAAGAATGAGAAACGCGGCGAGTCGGAATAATCGACGGCTTCCTGCTTTGATGAAATGAGACGGCTGGGTGTTGATTATTTAGATTAGCATGAAAACTAGTTTGAATTTAAGAAACGTCAGTGGAGGCTTTTGCGTGGGCACCACACAACTGCAGATCTGCGTCACATCAGGATGTCTGAATCTGATCTATCAGAGGACATCCTGCCTGTCCTCTTCCCGTCCAACATGTCTGTCTAAAGCCGACACACTACCGCCGCACATTCTGTTTCTCTCAGGACCATGCTCGGGCTGATTCCTCTCTCACGTCTCATCATTCTAAGACTGCCTGGGCCACTTTGAACTCACGTCCTCACACAAACACTTAATTCTGCCTTTCCAGACTTTTGAACCCAATCTGGAAAGCGTTTGAGCTTAAAGAAATGAGCGCGCCAGATGAAAAGACGGATGCGGGGCGGAAGCAGAGGCTGAACTTTCAGAGGAAGTCACAGAAGTTGAGAGGGGAGAGAAAAGGGGGCCATGAATGGATACACCGCAGCTGGTCTCAAATCACAGCAGGCCTCTGTGTCTGTGTTGACACAACCTTCGCCAGCACTCAAGGACGCCGTGGACTTGATACTGCCAGATGAAAAATGACTTAATTGAGACATGGACCAGCAGGAGTGAGTATTATTTTAAGTGATTATTGCCATATAGCTTGAAGAATAATTACTAATAGCTTCTGTTGATGGCATTTCAAACGGATGGACATCAGTGCTGTTTTCTTAAAAGGAAAAAATGGATCTGCATTCATTAGCTGCGTTAATGAGTTTTTGGATAAATGAATGGGTCTGTAGAAGAGGTAGGATGGGGGATGGGGTATCTGCCTAATGGATTTTGCCTCTCAGACAGAGGAGGTACACACAGATGTTCCGTTTGAGAAAGGCACAAACGCACACACAAATGGACCTGGGTGAAGTACCCATGCTCACCAGCAGGGGGCTGTAGTAGGCTGGCCCCAGGGTTGTATCGCGAGCTGGAGGCTTTTGCTTCCTGAGCACACCCAGGGCGTCCTCCTCGTAGCCACAGGCCTGACCCGGGTAAGGGATGGACGGGATGTCTGACTGATGGAGAGGGCGAGCGGCTTTAACCTGCAGCAAACAAGAAGTCAGAGCTCAGAAAAAGAGTGCAAACGCTTTCAAATCGAACACCACGTGCAACATTTTTAAACCCTTTTCTCCCTCGTCAGCTCTCAGAATGGACAGCTCGTTCTTTTCCACAGCACATGTAAGGGATGGTGGCAAATGCCAAACATGCCACAAAGATCTTTTTTTTCCCTTTGATGAGTGGAACTGATAGGTCTTTTTTTGTCCATCCCCTGGACACTGAACCCACAACAGTGAGGGAATTCTTTTGCAGAAAAAAAGAACAAACACACACACACGGCTGTTTCCAGGCATCAGGCTAAGTGTGGAAGAGCTGACCCCAATACAATCGGGTCAACCACTGCCGCTGGTACTGAGACAGCGATATATAAACTGGCCCACTCAACATAAGAGGACTTCTGTTTCACCGTCGCCACGGCACAAAGGAAAACAATACGAGAACGACGCTTCATCCTCCTTGAGGCAGAAGGCCACACAACAGGCTGCCAGAAGGTGAATACAGATGGCAATTATTTGAGCCAAGTAAACTTAAATGGAAACTTTGGAGGACTTCATAGCTGTCTTCGATCGTAGCTAAGCTTCAGCAAGGCTTCAGGTCGTCTGTTTGCACGTGACTGTGCACCACGTGCGCATTGAGATACGATCACATTCTGCCCCTCCTTTGTTTCGTGCTCCGTGTTGAAAGTCAGCCTGGTGCACTGTGGTATTTAAATGTTAAAATGCACCAGGTGGTGTTCTTTTTGAAGGAACAATAGAGGCGGAGTAGCCAAACTTTTCGAAAGTTTCAAAAATAGCAGCCTCTAATTCTCCGATGCATTGGCATGAAGGGCTGAGTTCCTGGCTGGGCACCGTCTGCAAATACTGGCAGTGACTGTGTTTGTAGCAGCAGCTGCTATTCTTATCTGTTGCTGGGTACACACACACACACACACACACACACACACACACACACACACACACACACACACACACACACTGAGGATATCACAGTCCTGAGATTTATCACTGCATCCACACAGCTCACCTCAGTTTGTGTAAAAAAGTGATCGTTCACCCGAGCGGATGACTCACTGAAGCGCTAGTCTGGTGAATATTAAAGAGATCAAGCTGAGGCAGGAAGACGGAAGCTTCATAAATGGTCTTTAGCCACACTGCTCATCATATCCTCATGCCCTCCGAACTCCAAGCTTCAGCCTTGCGCCTACCATCCATCTGCCAGGCTTCTCGAGAGCAGCCCTGGGTGTCTTCTCCAGAGCAGGAACGACATCGTAGGCCCCGGGACCTGGTACCTCTGACACCACCTCCTCGAAACGCTTGGAGCGGTTCTGGAGACTGCAGCCGCCGCGGATGTTCTTCTGACGGAATGACACACATGAATGAAAATATATTGTGTGTTTCTGCACATTGATGACGCACACATCTGCTGCTGCGGTGTGTGTGTGTGTGTGTGTGTGTGTTACCTTGACAGGTGAAGAGTCATACTGCCCAGGTCCTGGAAATATCCCACTGGACTCACTGGATGCTGGAAATCTGCTGGTCATGGACAAAAATGGCGCATAGCCTGCAAAAATAAAGAAAACATGAGCAACAAGTGATGGTTTGATATTATTGCCTTAATCTATATGACACAGTGAACACGTGTTGCCATTTACCCTCCATTTTCTTGAGGAAGGAGCGTGATCTCCCCCTCTCTTGCCCTTTATTTTTAGAAACACTCACCAGATATCTTTGAGTCGTGCCAGGTGATGTGGTAAGAACCGGGGCCGACGGCAGACATGGTGCTGCTGGCGGGCCTGAACGTCGCTCTCGGAGCTCGGCCATACATGTTTGTTTGTTTGTTTGTTTTTGTTGTTGTTGTTTTTTTTTAACTTCTCACGCCTAGATGTGCGTTGGATAAACGTCGATTAAAATTTTAAACGCCGCTCAGAGGTTCTAAATATTCATCATAGCACATCAATCCCGCAATAATGCCTGTGACAAATGTCATCCTTCATAGTGTTTCTGCGTGTTGTTGCGTGGTTACCGATTACACAATCAGTGCTGTCAGGCAACGCCTCAGACTGGGAAAGGATTTTAAAAATAGTGATGAACAAACTTGGGGTCAAACATTATTACATACTTTAAACACCAAAGAACATTTACAACTTTAAATGATTGATTCTGTGGTTTGTGCTTATTTAATAATCGCCTCCATGTTCTTTAAAGAAGCCGCATGCGCTGGTTGGAGTCGTTGAAATGTAGCAATAATACAATTCTACCATCTAGTGGATGACTCAATATTTACGTTGATAAGGTAGAAGGTATTTTGATTTAATTTATTATACATCTTGTTGCAGCGTTTTTCTGTCACCATTGCTGTTATCATTATTTGTAGTCTTGACCTACTTCTCTCTGCACCATTAGCCTGTCCAACAATATACTCGAGATGTGGATAATGAGAACACAGGGGAATGTCATCAAAGTAACAAGTAAAGTGCCTCTCCTGAACAGCAGTGAACTGCATCTTTATTTGTCCATGCATCTCATTCGCATGAGGTGCCTCCTGTATACTGCTGTTTGATTTGACAAATGTTATTACACCACAGGAGGATAGTTTAATCACAAACAAGGCATGCGCTGCACTAAAGAAAAAAATAACAACTAAAAGCGTGCACGCAAATGGTACTTTATCATGACATATTTGCTGGGGAAAGTAGCTTGCTACTATATTGTGTGCTTTAAATGTGCAAAGGGTCAGTCAATAATTTTTAGTGTTCCATTAGATTACTTTTGCTCAGGTTTTATGTGTGGTATTGCGGAGATATCAGATAAGTGAACAATAAATAATACACATGTCCAGTAGAGGGAAGCAGCGTGCCGTTGAGTAGGGCGCTGGGCAGATGGAGTGGTGGAGTAGGCCCGCAAAAGAGGGAGGAAAACTGCTGAAAGAAAGCGGACACTCCTTTGAGGACAGCCAAGTACGTGTACTGGCCAGAGAAGATCGCTGGTTTGAGAGCGGTGTCAAGGAAGCCATCCACGTCAAGTTGGAAAAGCCTTCTTTAAACAGAGATGGTGGGCTCAGGCACTTTCTATCACCCACATACAATGCAGTCCTCCATTACCATGTCACCCAGCAGACAAAGGGGAAGCACCCCAAGTGAAACTAGGCCAACGACCCTGTCAACCACTCTCAGGTGACCAGCCAGGTCATTAGCACACTAACGGTCCACAGGGGCTATATTTTCAACCTCTGCTGCCAACTAATTTAGAACTGAAGAAGCCTTCTGGAGAGAAGAGGAAACGTCTTCAAGATCAACCTTTCTAAGTCCAGTTGCCGACAAAGATCTAACCTTGGATGCTTAGGGGTCGTAACCTGTAATTTAATCCAAACCCTGGATTTGAATTCTAATCCAGACCGATTCGGAATCTATGCGTAACCCAAACTCATGTCCTAACCCTACACTCGACAGGTCACGCCGTTATTTTGCAGGCTTCAGGCGGCTACAACAGATCTCACCCAAACTCGGAAGCAGGCTGTTTCCTACTCGCAAGGTGGCGCTGTTGTAGAAACTAGCGGGGCCTAGAACTGCGGTCCTGAAAGTGCGGTCAGGTCTGAATTTTTGCAAAATTAAATGATGCCTTTAGGCGTCACCGGAAATATATTTTTTCAATTGGATTGAAGCGGGATTTATAGGAAAAAGATAAAGAACGAAGCTTAGCAACGTAATATATGACACCTTGTACTGTTTGTATTGATCTGTAAATATGAGTGGTAGCATTTTTAATGCATAAAAGACACACGCAGTGTGCATCTGGAGAAATATCTCGGTTCAAATAGCCATTCTGTTTTTATTTCTCAAGTTTTCAGATGCATATAACAACGTCATTGTTGTTATTCATTTGGTTGTAGAGTTATTTAAATTAAACTGTTGTTATCAAATGAACCTATATTTTATTATGTAACTTACCACAATGTGAACGTTCACTGCCGGAATTGCGAAAAGCGAACGAGGCGCTGTGAAAGCAACACGATCAGTCGCGCAATACAATTCAGTCTGGAGCAAGGTGTCTCCTGCGGCAGCTAATATTGTTTATGTTTCTAATTTCCTCCATCTGTTTTTACATATTGCTGCTTGTCATCTTGGGACCTTTGATATAATGAAGGGAATCAAAATTTTCGTCGTGTTTCTGGTGCTCTCTGCGTCTTTGTTGTACACATCCGAAGCAGCAAGGAGCAGAACCAGCAACCAGAACAGCTTCCGACGAGCAGCTAATGGCATTTACCAGACTCTGAGCAGTCTTTTCGGAGAAGACAACATTAAAGGCTTATACAAGGTAAGATAGGCACTTACGTTTCCGATGTAATAATTCTTTTCTGTAGAAAACAATGCATGTTGCCGTCATCGTGGTTAATGGCCGGCGAACAGGAAACAAGCTAACTCAGGCCTAACCAGCAATTTAACGGATGCCATTTTGACATATCAGCTTTATCCAGCTTCAACTGATATTTTGATGTATGACATTCAAACAAAATTGGTCACATTGTCCACATACAACCTTATTGTTGGAGTTGTCGCCACACAGTGCCTATCTGTATGAGGCATCCGTGCACTATGCGATAGGCGCCGCTGGTTTAGCCTGTGTGTAGGCTTAAAAAGATGTGTTTTCTCTGTGAAATCACCAAATATTGTTATTTTCTTTACATTTGACAGTAAAATTAGCTTGAACTTCCCCGTTGTGGTGACGGCTTTGTGTCGTATTATGCACCACCCCCTTAACTTCTGCTAGGGACGTGTCACGTGCATGAAACTCACTATGGCAACAGACTGGTTTCATCTGCTGCTTCATCTTACCCTGAAAAGCATTTCATGCAGGGATCAACAGGAGAAAACTTACAAAAAAGGGGCTTCTATGGCAGGGCAGATAGATGTTCGACTTGGGTGCAGAATCGGGGTGTATAACACAGCACAACACCGGCTCCTCCACATCAGCGTCAGGACCGATGGCATCACAGATTACAATAATTTATAATTGTCTTTCTCTTTCCATTATAGTTTTTCTCCAAAACCACAGAGCGGTTTGTCCACGGAGTGGACTCTTTTCTGGACACCATCTGGAAGATCTGGTCGGACTTGCTGGATGTGATGGGCATTGATTGTAAGTTTAAAAATTGATACTGGAAAATCACATATTGTGACAGTGTCTCAGTTTGGGTTTTTTTAATATATATATATAAACTTCTTTCTTGTTCTCTCCATAGCCTCAAACCTCAGCCACTACTTCAGCCTCACATCTCTCACCAACTCTCCTGCACGCTTCCTTCTCCTTGTGGCAGCCATTCTCCTGGCCTACTGGTTCCTCTCCATGTTCCTAGGGGGTTTCTTTTACCTGCTGCACGTCCTGTTTGGCCGCTTCTTCTGGCTCGCCCGAGTCGCGCTCTTTGCCCTGTCTTGCTTGTACATCCTGCAGAAGTTTGAGGGTGACCCTGAGCGCGCGGTGCTGCCACTGTGTTTTATCATGGCAGTCTATTTCATGACCGGACCTGTGGGTGCCTACTGGCGCCGGGGAGGCGGGTCGGGTTCACTGGAAGAGAAAATCGACCACTTGGACACTCAGATCAGGCTGCTTAATATCAGGCTGAGCCGCGTCATCGACAGCCTGGAGCGTCCTGGAGATCAGTAGGTGACAGGCAGGAGGGAGGGGTTAATACAGCTGCAGGTGATGTCAGAATCCTCTTACCTGCATACAGCTACAGCAGCATAACTACTGGATATTTACAACTGTATCTAATGGGGGAAATCAGATTTTAAAATAGTATTTGAACTTCTTGAGTTGGTTTTTAGTTCCAGATTATCTGATGATTTTGGACACTTCTCGATAAAAAAAACAACCAAATGTTTTCTTGTTGTCTCCTGAACTTTTGCGGTATTTTTGCAGAGGTGTCCGTGGTTTTATAAATGTTACAAAGGCTCGTACACAATATTTTTGCCCTTTTTGAAACTGTTTAAAATGGGAGAAGGGTTAGGTGTCTGACGCAGGGGAGCTGTGTGAACACTGTGTTTGTATCTGGTGTCCGAACTCTCCGCTTTTTGGGGTGGTTCTTCATAGCAAGGCTGAGTAAGTCCACTTTCAACATTGTGATTTCAGTTTTTTGGATAGAAGCATGGGCAGAATGCATCCAGCCTGCCGTGCACAGCGGCAATAGTAGATGGATTCATTTGTGTCATTTTCATGATTGTGAAATGGAGGTGATGAAATCCACACTCGGCTGTGAAGACGAGGCAGAAATATCTCAGGGACTCAGCCGACACACACGGAATCGGGAAAGAAATGTGAATAATTTTAAACTCTTTACTTCAGCTTTCCAGCTGTAGTGTAGTACTGTTTTATAGAGCGGGAATAACGTGCTTATTTAATGATCCTGGTGTGAAAAGTGAACTGTGGGTTTAACATTTCAGTCCTGAGACACACAGGCAAATGATCCCTAATAGCGATTTAGTTCAAGCTTATATACAGGTTCTGTCGTGATGGGATCATGGTCCACATCTGAACCTCAGACCAGAGTAAATTGGTACCAGCGCCTTTGATCAGATGGCAAATACATACGTGGCTCTCACACTGATGACACTATCGAGCCTGCGGACACTTGAGTCCAGATATCGCAGCAGGAGCATTTCCTGCTGTCTATTATCCATCTTGGTGCCAAAAGGGGACTCCATGGTTGAACGTGTAGTAGAAGTTGACCTGTGCATTAGTTCCAGTCTCACTTCATCATTTGCTCAAGCGAAGATAACTCTCCCTGTGTCACAGAATAGATAAACTAAGGATGCGCCTGCATGTTTTGATGCATTCACTTTTTCCAGTATTGTGGTAGAGAATCGTTTTGAAATGTTTGCTGTGTTGTGACAGTTTTATCAAGGATTTGTGAGTCATATTTTAATGTATCGTTAAAATTAATTGCACTGTGTTGATGACGACTAAAAACATCCATTGAAATCTTTCTTCTGTTGTCTTAAAGGTTTGGGGTTTTTTGAGGTTTTTTTTAATGATATGAGATGGAGCTGATGCAAGCGTGTACTGTGTAACATATGTGATGTAAGAAATTTGTTCTAAATTTACTTGAAATTGATGAAATTGAATTGGGCAACTTAAAGCAACACTAGCAGCCATTTACAGAGAAACGGTAGACGAGATTGTCATGAGCTGTGATGATTTCAGTGGATCCAGCTGTCAGAACTGGATTTAATGCTACATTGAGCCCATATTAATTTCATTAATGTTCTGTATCACCTCGACTCTTCTCATTTTCATGTAGCCAAGTCAATTTTAAAAGGCTGCCTTGAAGAAAAATATGTTTGTGGAATGTTAATTCAATGATTTTTTTATTTTATTTTTTTTACTTTTTTCCACACGTGGCAACTACCTGTCTGCTGTTTCTATACGTCTGTTCGTGGATAATGTGTTTGTTTTTCTTTTTACGTCAGAGGTGAAAATGAAGTCCAGATTTAAATAAATGAAACTCCACATTATGACAAATTATTCAGTTTTTATCATTTTTATTCTAATTTCTAAATTTTAATATTGCTGTGTGCAGTCAAAATGTTTTTTCACGTTTTATATGGCAGCTTTATACTAAATATATGTTCTATGACGGGTTTGCACTCAACACCCCAGAATTTTAGAAATGATTGCAAGTATATTCAAAATAACTAAATTGGTGCATTGACATATTCAAGCCCTTTACGGTGACATTTGAAATTCTCCCAATCATCTTTGAGGGGTTTCTTCACTTTTAGCCAATTCAACACAGTAAAAACTAACAGCGATATTGATCTGATATTACACATTTCTACCACTAGATGGTGCCAAGATATTTCTTAGACAAAAAGATTTGTTCTAAGAACGGTTTAGGTTTGAATTTATTCATTATAAAATATAACCACAAGTGTGAGAAAGTGCTTTGTGATAGTTACCTGGACAATGAATATTGCTTAAAAAATTTCAGGAAACACCTGAACCAAGGTACGCAATTAGGTTAAACTTGGATCCTCTGAAGGAGCTTAAATCAGCATAATTTTGGATGAAAATAATATATGCAGGTTCGGTTTTTACTGACATACATTTTTCCCAGTGCCACATCATATTTGAGTAGTTTTCACAAGAAAGTTTACATTTCTTGTTACAGCTTTAACCTCCAATTTGCCAAATTGGGTCTCTACAAATGCCGTTTATAAATTGCTAAAACTGACAAAATCGTGATTATTAAACTCTCAACTCACATTAGATTGATGTCCTGATGACAATCAGTTAAGGCCATGAAAATAAACATTAGCATTTTGCTGGCTCAATAACAGGGTGCTGCTTTAATCTCAGATATTTAATCCCAGATCTTTAAAAAGAGTGTAAAATTTTAAAATCTTTGCAACATGTTGATTCCAGTTTGTTTTTCAAAAACATAACATAGGAAATTAATCTGACAGTTTTGCATTGTCATTTTTAAAACTGTTCTGCTCAAATCTGTTAATATGAACAGTGTGGCCGTAACTGGTTTAGGGAGTGTAAACACTGGACATCAGCACTCTCATGTCAGGTCAACTACATGGAAATCCTTGAAAAACCAACAAAACAATGCACAGCTGCATAATACTGCTATAGTGAAGGAATGTTTTTATGACATTATAAAAATATCACACATGTTCCTCTTTAATCTGACTGATTATTGATTTCTTACTGGTAAAAAACCTAAACCAGTAATGTTCCTACTGTAATGTCACTATGGTCACTGCCACAGCAAATCGCATGGACTCTGCTACTTCTGTAGTGGCAGAAATCTGACTCCAGTCGTTGACAGTCTGACTGCACCTTGAGAAATCATCACATGAAATTCAACTTGCTCTTTCAGCTCCTTCGAGGAAAATTTGCCATATGGTTATTTGCTGCTGCGACAAAATGTTCTTTTACACTGACACTCTCTCTTCCCAGTGTGTGTGTGTGTGCGTATGTGTGAGGGTGGTTGTCTGTGTATGTGTGCGTGCGTGCATGCGTGCTGCAGACACTTAATCAAGCCTGATTCAGTCCAGAGCAGTTCAACAGTGACCCACAAGAACAGAACCTGACCTTGCCTGTCTGCCATTTTTTTCTTACCCTGTTGGTTAATGCCATGGATGAAGTCCGCTGGACTTGGATATGAATCCCAGTCAGAAGCGTGCCACCACTTTAATATCCAGGCCATTGGCACCAACTGTGCCAGAGCCTGGAGACTGGTTTAAAATCTGGCCCAGTTGAATATGGTGTAGGCCATAGCTGAAGCTGGCACAGAGCAGATTGGTGCAGTCGATGGGAGACAGAGAAACCAGTGGGCCAGCACCCTCCAGAGGCAGCGTGGCTAAACACACTGGAGAGGTAGAGAGTTGCATTTTTAAAAAAATAAATAAAAATCTGTTAATAGACTAATGTATGGGTGTTTGCATGTAGGGATATCCGGACCCAGTCCTCGAGGGCCGCAATCCAGTCAAGATTTCTTTCCGACCAGGTACAGTTTCCTTGGTTAAAGCCTTTTCTGCCTGGTAGGGCTGAAATCCTGGCTGGACAGCGCCCCCACCCCCAAAGACTGGGTCCAGATATGTGTGGGTGCGTGTGCTACCTGCTGTATTCTGGTCCCAGATTCTGATGGTGCTGTCATGGGAGGATGTCGCGACCCGAGTTGTGCCGTCAGGAAGCGAGGGGAGAAACATGCAGCAGGCTGTGGTCTGCTGGTGGCCTCTGTACTCCACAACTTTACAGCCAGGCTGCCGCAGGTCCCAGAGCTGAGAAGACAAGATCAAACCCCACAAGATTCTGCTTAAGAGATGATATATGAGAAGTCCTTTCAATATTCTACAACAAGGTTGTTAAGAAGCTGTTTATTTAACTCTGACCACCACGTTCTTCTCTTATTCACACTGGCCCTCATTTATCAACCGTGCGTATGGCAGAAAACCGTGTGCACAACCATTTTCACGCAAGGCTCGGCATTTATCAATCTGGACATGAATGTATGAGCCACTCAAATCTCACGTCAGGTCTGACATCCTGTGTGTAAGTTAGAGTCAGTGTGGATTCGTGGTGCAGCAAAATCAACAATTACAATTAAAAAATGTAAAAATAATGATTAAACAAAGCTCAAATTGGTCATTAAGCACAGGCAGCCACATATTCCGTACAGATTAAAAAGTAAACAAATATCATTGAATAAAATAAATCTGTTTTTTTTTTCGTTTTATTGATTTATATTTTGCTTTCACCTGAAAAAAATATAACCCGGAATTCATGTTTGGTTTGTTTCGGTGTAATTATTTCTGTTTTTGTAACTTAATTTCTTTTTTTGTTGTTGTTTTTTTAAGCAATCTTGTCCTTTTTGTCAAAGTAAATGTTTTCTGTTTTTTGTGGTTTTTTGTGGTAATTGACAGAATATCCAATAATTGGGCCGCCGCTGTCAGACAGCGTTTTTCTGGGCTCCTTTAACACCTTTTTTCATGCTTTCAAACAGCGCGTCCTTGTTAGCCTCCACCCCAGATTTGAGGAGAACTTCCAGCTTGAAAAAGTTTTGTTTCTTTCTCAAGTTTCTCCTCTTAACCTTTAACTTCATTTTCAGAAGTGAAGAACGAAGAATATTCATTCTTCAAACATGAAGAATATTTATGTTTCAGAGGCGGGGCCTCTGAAACATGAATATTTAAGGGCAGAACATGTTAACGACGATCATTATCAACTGCTGCATTTATCAAGACACGCCGAGTCGTACATTGGGATTGGCCATATACGAAATTTTCATGAATCATTCAGGCGTCTTTTCGCACCATGACTCCTGCACTCAGATCTGCGCACGTTTCTGCGCAAGATTGATAAATGAGGGCAGGTGTGTCCAGTTTGAAACAAGGAAAATAAAGTTATTCTGGTTGGTGTTTCTCTGCTTTACCCTTGCCATGACAGTGGTAGTAATTACTCTGCTGACAGTCGTATTTATTCTGTGAACATATGCACAGGCAGCATCTACAGGAACAAGGCTGACGGTCTTACCGTGGCTTCACAGCCCTGGCCTCCAAAGCCATTACTGCTGGATACCAAGTAGTTCCCATTTGGAGAGACGTCACAGTGGGTCTGGATGTACTGCTTGGCTGGAAAAGTGTTGGTGACCTGCCATGAACGGCTGTCCCACACCCTGTGCACATTCAAGATGAGACATTACAATGGATGGATTGAGTTAAACTGATGCTTCTTAGAGTCTTGTTGGCCACATGTAGAAAGACCATCATAAATAACTTAGTAATTGTTTTGTGTTGTGTTCAAAATGTGAAAATGTTGTAAAAATTAATATATTTTTGTATATACTGTTTGTGTAAAGTGTTTTTATTATCTTTCCAAAAGAAATATTGACTAGGGTAAGCTGCTTTAAAGTGTTATACTGCTGTGAGGCAATCAAAATCTGTACAATAAGATGTAATAATAATAATAATGACACGCTTATCTGAGTTCACCCAAGTGTTGTTGCTACGCTACAGTCAAAAAACCAGGAGTAAATGTTTGTATACCGTATCATTTTATCCTCAGAGGTCTGGACAACAGAGGAGCTACCTGGCACCCAACACACATGAGTGACCTGGACAGAGAAGAAAAGAAATGAGCTAAAACCAAGTGTGCATGGTCAAGCACACACCAAGGTAAAAATAGACTGACAAACTCACCAGGTTTCTAGAAATATTACGTCTGTGTTCGCATTTTGCAGATTCAATATCCCATAGGCACATCCAGTTGTCACGTGAACCAGTGCACAGCTTTCTCCCATCTACGGGGAACAAAACAAACTGTTCCATAATCACTTTAAACAAATGGCAACGCGCATAAAATGACCTCATGACATTTGAACTTCTTCAGCCCCAAGACCACGGAAAAGAAGAAGTCTAAATAAAACGGGGAAAATAAAATCTATTCTTACTTGATATAAGGATTCGGCTCCTCAAGAGTTTTGGGCGTCTCATTTATTATATTTTTACATTTTATAATAAGGAAAATGTTTTTAATTAGTGACAATTCAGGCCTGCCGCGCAGCCAGATTATCAACAGCCATTTAACAGTGCTGTCAGTTTGGATCTCTGTGTGTGTGTGTGTGTGTGTGTGTGTGTGTGTGTGTGTGTGTGTGTGTGTGTGTGTGTGTGTGTGTGTGTGTGTGTGTGTGTGTGTGTGTGTGTGTGTACCAGGGCTGACAGCTAGTCCATTGACCACCAACTCATGACCACAGTACTCCTGAATGGGTTCGTCCCCCTGATTTAAGTCCCACATCAGAACAGTCTTGTCCCGTGACGCACTGAAGATCCACGTACTTCCTGGATAACACACCACCTACCAGATAGTTGGGGGCAGACTTAACAGGGGAAATGTGTCACGGACGCATACACTTTTATCACTCTGCACACGTGTAATATTGACATTACCTTGGTAACCTCTCGGTTGTGGCCCTGAAAGGACTGACACATCCGACCTTGTTTCCAGTCATACACGACCACAGCCTATAGGGACAGTGACACATGAAACAGTCACTGTTTGTGTTTAAAGATTGTTCTTTTAAGTTTCACTTTTCCTTTGCAGCATTTCTTGATTATGCTTTCTTGATCTCATCAAATCCATAGCAATAAACTGCTTTAAAACATCACAGTGGTTTATTTACTCCATGTACTTGATTACCTGGTCACTCCCGCCAGAAACACACAGATCTGGGCTCAGATTTGTCACAGTGTTGATGGACCCTTGATGAGCTGGTTCATACTGCACCACCTGACTATCAAAGGTGTTATCAGCCTTCTCTCCTTGAGATGCCCTAAACACAAATATTTCAATGAGAGTCAATATTAGTATAATACAAATATTACAAGTAAGAATAAATTGAGGGTGTCCTAATGTTTTTCATTAGAACTGATTACTGTAATTCCAGACAGCAGAGGTACATGCAAGGATGGAGACACTGTTTTTGTATTCTCACCTGTACAGGTCAGACCTCTTCCGAAACTTGCTCTGTAGTTTGCCCATATCTGCCAGGAAACAGCATTCACACTAGCAAAGAGGGGGGGAAAGTTCAAATAAATCTGCCTGTGATAAATGTCTACACAAGGTACAAAAAGGAGGCTGGAAATATAACAGAACAGACACACACACATGTATTGCAGGCATTAAAAATTATTCATACAATCAAACAACACAAACATCAAATCACAAGATCAGGTAGTAGTGCACTCTTGACGTTAAGACACAACTGAAGTGAGATTAAACTTCTCACGCAAACACTCTCTAACACACACGCGCATGCAAGCACGTACAGATCCTCCCTCGTTATGTGGCATACAATAGACAGGAAGGAGGGAGGGCTAAAATCCTATTAGAGCGACATCATTACTGTCACAAGGAATTAACTTAGTCACCCGAAAACACCTGCTATGAGCTGTGGTACAAAACACTACGCAATAAACCCTAGACCAAACACACTAATAAAAAAATAATTCAGTAGCCAGGGTACAGTTTCTACATATGTAAAGTAAAATTTCTTACATGCCACAAACGGTTGTGATCGCTGTGCGATGCCGACGCTATCTCGTTAGCATGCTACTTTAGTTTGTCGGTGATGCTAAAATAAACCAATGTTCTAATAACCAAAAAACACGGACATGCATTCAATTAAACTACTTAAGGTCGTCGCAGAAACGACTGAGAAGCCTGCCATGTCAGACAGTTGTCCTAAATTCACCGAAAGAGTAATATTTCAATCAACGGACCCATCCCTCCCTCCGTAGCGACCATATAACGACGCTTTCTCTGGTAACTAGGAGAGTGTCATGTGACCTGGGAAAGGAAGTGTACGATTTATTGTTTTTTACAAAGTAAAAGCCAAACGTATCTTTTGAAACTTTACTGTCGTGTATGTGTCCCGTAGTAGTAATACAACAATAGCAAATAATAATCATAATAATAATAATAATACTAATACTAATAATAATAATAATAATAATAATAATAATAATAATAATAATAATAATAACAATAATAATAATAATAATAATGCCAAACTAAAATAATTGAAAAGCAGAATGATCACAGTTGAGACTAACTTAACCTATTTAGATTTGAAGCAGAACCATGACAATGTATGTATCGGTGATGTGCTTAGTACAGCTAGCCTTTCCAATTAGAAATATGACTGTAATTATTTTTGACTGACTGTTAAAATGGGTGTTTTGATTATGCTGAGGATCGCGCCATTTAAACACATTCCTGACCGGTGTCTGGGTTTCCCTACAGTGAGTGACTGACATTCATTACAGGCACAGGTTGGATCCCCAAGGTGAAAATCTGGGACAAGTAAGACAGTTCCCTGCAGAAAATTCAGTTCTACTAGAACTATTTTTCTTTTCATAACATATTTCCCTGAGGCTTATTCTGACCATGTTTTTCTTTCTATAGATAAAAAGAACTAAATAGAAATCATACCAATGAGAGCATCTCTGATGAACTAGACTCAAACAAAGGCATTACATGCACTTAAGCCTACAGTCAGTTAAATGTCATTTAAATGGCCTAAATAGGCCACTTAACTAGAATGCAATCAACACTGCTCAATACCTATCTAAGGTGACCTGAATTCTAGGCATATGCAGCAAAAGGAGGAATTGAGTCAGCAAGGGGTCTTTCCATGCAACCACGCGTTCCTGACAACATTAAAGGTTAAACTAAACTAAATAGCAACATTACGTGTCTTCACGCACGTATAAAAGTGTGCTCAGTGTCTAATTATGTCCTGCCCTACAACAAACTAACTCAACCTGTTGAAACCGGTTGATTCACTTTGGAGGCGAGTGTTTGGCTAACTGAAGTTTTTTGTTTTGTTTTTTTCATGTCTTTTTTCCCTTCTTCTTCTTCTAGGCGCATCCTTGACATGTGTCGGTCTTCTCCACAACAGAATACACTACCTATGGTGTTTTCCCGACAATAGCCGTGGCTTAGTTTGTAAACGAATCAAATTGGAATCGGAGGAACGTATGCTCAAGCGTGGGTCAGAGGATGCCAGAATCCGTTACAGGTCCAGTGAAAATTGCGTCCGAATCATCACTGATCCGCATCTCATTAGTTCCGTTTACATTTAGAATACACGTTAA
>BJFM01000016.1:83603-97938 GCA_016586285.1 Arothron firmamentum
TTTAAAAAGAGACTTAATAGTTTGTCGAAGCATTTGCTAAAAACCCAAATGTGTCTTCTTATGCGTGGATATCCAAAAACGTTTTCATCTTTGATAATGACAAGACTGCACAAACATTCCATTCATAAACATCCATTCCACAGGTTGGGGTGTAAATACTTGTGTGGCGTTTGTTTGACGTGACACTCCCCCCTCCCCGGTCAGTCGATGGGAGGCCGACGTCACCCAGCCAGTGGAGGAGTGGACGGCCTTTGTAATAAAAATACATGAAGAGAACCGAGGAAAAGAAGATTGGCAGCGGGGAAGCAGCAGCGGCAGCGCGGGGACTCATTCTCTCTCACCCCGCTCCACAGCCACGATCGCTTCTCTAAAGACAAAACAGCACAAGCTGGGATATACCTCCGTCGAGATCTCCGGCTGAACAAATGCGCTGTATGCGCCTTTATGTGATTTTTTTTCGAATAGACACGGGGAGATAACTGTACTATATCCCAGCCTAGCGGATTGGAGTGAAAGTCCGCCATATTCTGCCTTACCACGCCCGGGAGTCGAGCCATTGGAAAATAACCGACAGCTTTACTCATGTGTTTTTCACGTTGCCAACACCCGGGGACGACAAGTTGAACACACGGGATTTTCTTTTTGTTCTAATTGGAGAAATAACAAGGTTGGGCAGTTTGAAGAGACGGCGTCCGGCCGCGGATGGGAACGCTTAACGAGATCAGACGGAGCAGCGAGAAGGATGTGTCTTAGACGGATCCGCTGATCGCGTTGAGAAGGAAAAGCAAATATTACAAATACCAATCAGTCCGGGACTGATATTCGTAGACGCTGTCTCGACGTTGTCAGGAGGCCCAGAGAACGAGCAGAAGCAGGGGGAGGTGGGGGTCAGTCATTTGTCAAATATCTAATTTGCCTTTTCCAGCACAATCTGTGCGCTCTTGGCTCTTATTGAAAAAGGGGCGATCGCACGTTATTCCACCACGGCCGGGGCCTGCATGAGGACGTTATCTGGCTCCCAAAAGGCCTGTTTTCTCTTTTGTTCTACTCCAGTGACTCCCGACATCTGAATGAACCATTAAAGGAAGAAAGGGCGTAAAAGTGTGTGCTTCTTAAGGAGAGAGAATGACGCTGGAATCCATAATGGCGTGTTGCCTCAGCGAAGAGGCGAAAGAAGCGAGGCGGATCAACGACGAGATCGAAAGGCAGCTCCGCCGGGATAAAAGGGACGCACGCCGCGAACTGAAACTGTTGCTTCTCGGTAAGCTCGAAGGGGACAACAGAGGGTCAGGAGTAAATTCCTCCCGTCAGAAGTGTCACAGGGGTGGGGTGAGATTGACGAAGGTGGGCATCTATGAAATGCATTTCCACCCGAGTGGAGTTGCGGAGTGGGTGGTTAAAATCTCGGCGTTTGGCTCAGATCTTGCCCCCCTCCAGCAGATCTGGTTGAAGTAAAAAACACCTGATTTGAATAACTTCCACAGGTCAGGAATATACAAATACCCCGACACCGGGAGGGCGTTTAGGCTTAACCCTGAGCTTCCCCGTGTCCTTCCAGGGCCTTTTAGGATTCCAATCCCGACAGTGTGGCCTCGGCCAAAGTCTAGCATTTTATTGGACCTAACAAAGGCTTTGCTGCTTCTTAACACCTCCTAACCCTGGCAATGATTGTGTGTGTGGCTAGGAAGTCTGTTTCAGCATGTATAGGAGCTTGTGTGATGGTATGCCCACTTAGAAAATTTCATGGTGTTTTGACTCATCTGTAGCTGCACCACTGTGAATCAGCCTGTTGACACCAATCCCATAATTAATGATTCATAATGTCTTAATCCTTTGTGTATATTGGCTCCCTGTATGTTCACACAGTGGGATTGAACATACTTATCAGGATGTATTAGTCATGCTGGAAACAATTTAGGAAAAAAACAAGTCAGCTTCTTTATATTGAAACTAAATTATTGGAAGTCATGATGAGACACCAGAGACCTTTGCCCCTCTCCCCGTTTCTCTGAGGATGTGCTGAGGAGATGGTAGTTCATAGCACCTAGACTTTGGTAGCTTAAAAAACAACAAGGTATGATGGAGTCAGCTGGCATCTTCAATTAGGTACAAAATATTATGTTCTGGTAACTAAGTATTCAATTTGAATACACAGTGACTTTGTTATTATGCTTCCACAAACATCCATCTATGGCTTTTCTGCTAACGTTTGTTATTCCCACTAATTCAAACATCAAAATATGTACTACTGTGCATGAAAATTGTATGGTAATTTTGCAGAAGTAGTACGCATCTTTGCTGGCCCAGAGAAAAGGATTATGTGCAGTTATTTACATGGAAATTCTTTATGGTATCTGCGTAATGGATCCTGTTGTTATAGGCTGTCATATTTTAAGGTGAATTAGCTGCACTGTTAACTGTAAGTTATGTAAGTTATGAAGAAGTAATCATTAGGTAGCTGAGTGAATGGTTTCCTGCATGGGGGGAGCATATATGCAACTTTTAGAAAGAGAAATGAAAATGAAAGGTGATGGGGGTATTGTCCAGGGTGACCTACTTCGTTGTATGTTCAGTATATTGAGCTTGCAAATTCCCAACCGAAGCATTTATGTGTGCATTTCAAACTAACACTCCCTCTGTCAACAGTAGAGCTCAACAGATGGACTGGACCTAACACTGTAGCTTAAGGATGCGTGCACGAGCTACATGCACTGTCACTATTTCCTTAAGATAATGAAACTTAAATTTTTGATAACATCAATAATGTGGATTTGGTGGAATTCCTTCCTAGTGATGGTTTTTATGAATAGAAGATGTTTTGTCTAAATTATCAGAAAGTGGTTGTTAACAAGTATAGATAGAATATAGATTCATCACAAGCTCCATTTTGATTAAAATGTCTTTCTACCAGTCTTCTGTGGAGACTTATTCAGAACAGAAAGGGAGAAGTTGGTGTGTACATATTTATAAGTCAGCAAGTAATCTTTTCTATAGTCCGCTGGCTGAATTGTTCCCCTAAAATGTTGTGTGAAAGGTTAGAGGCACTTGACTCGAGATGAGATAACCTGGAGTACTTCTTTCCCTCGCCAGACTTTCCAAAAGGACTTTGGTGTGTGAGATTCCAGTTGAAAAGTATGATGTGTTGGAGGACAATAAAGATGAGATTAAGGAAAGAACTTTAGCTAAGCGAAGCGTAAGAACTCAAGGACTGTGGTGCGCTGAAGGGTGTCTGTGTGGTTCAGACAACAGAGTTCATTGATGACCCCGGCCCCTCGTGGCAGCTGTCTTGGGAGCACGAGTTCTGAACGCTGACCTGTGTGCTGCCTATGAGCTGCATGTCATATGTGGTGAGGTCAGGCCTGACCTCATTTGCTAAATAGATTTTTGGTACAAAAGTGGCACAGACCCTCCTGAGACATTTGGATCTAGTTTATGAATCAAACCTACAAAAAAAAAATTCCCACAAGATTGAGGTGAATCGGTAAAAGAAGACCAGTAGTTATGAAGACATAATTTAAGTATAGCGGGCCCACACACTCAAAATCTGTAAGGAGTTGGTTCGCACCGGAAATATATTGAAACCAATCACCTCCTGGTGCTAGCTATCGTGAGAACGTACCCACATCAGTGATATAGCTCAGCCCTAACTTTTGCCCTTGATTTTTGCATATTGCTTGTTCAAACATTTGCACCGGCTCTTTACAATCACTGTCAGCTGGTTTTATCGGGCAAACACAAGCTGTGGGAACTCTGTCAGGGCTTTTGCCCGAACACGGTTCGAGCAAACACGTGGTTGTAATTGAGAGGAAGCACTAAAGATGTCATATGATCCTTGTATGTATGCAGCTCAGTTAGCAGGGCGGCAAAAGGAAGCACAGAATTATCTCTGGTCTTATATAGCATTGACAGGGCACGAACAGCATCTCGCCCCTGTTGTGCAACACGGAATAACTCGCTATACATGTGCACATATTTACATTGCAAGCGCATAAGTGGATACGCTGCAGTGTGTTTTATTAAAATCATGCCTCTGCTTTTGACTCTGGTGCGCCGGTGCTGACATGAGGCTGCACACTGAATTGATTTAACATGCACAGGAATGACTTATCTAACGAAAGGAAAAGGAAAACCCCTTTAGGGTAAAATCAGTTTGTAAAACATTATTTATTTCTAATTTATGAATACAAATACTCTCTTTTCAGAGCCAATTATGAATAATACACATCAAATATCTTTTTTTTTAACAAAGAATTAGTATTTCCAAACCAGCGATTTGTTTAATCGGAAGTTGAGTCTGTTAAGTCACATGAGGATCCTGCACTCCTTTTCCAGGCATTATTCAGCCACAGGGAGGGCAGCGTTCGTTAGATCTGACTATACTACAGTATGTTCTCCGTACCTGGAATCCTGCAGATAGGCCACAGATGATTAAACACATTGGGGTTTGTTTGAAGCATGTTGGGACCCCAGCCTGGTGGCCCGCTGCTCTCCTCACGGGTCAGCTGCAGGCCTTTCAGTGCCAGGACAGAAATGCAGCGGTGCATTCCAGAGTCTGAGGAAACATGCTGTTTTTTGACATACTTTCTGAAAGCCATATTTTTAAAAAATCTATATGTTCACTCAGCCTGTGTGGTGACCTTGAACCAGTCTTCACCTCTGCTTTCTGACATTTTACTGTGTCAAGCCATGTGTTTAGGACATATGAGTCTATCGTGTCCCGTAGGGTCTCCATGCAGATAGATACAGAATGCGCTCCACGTTTGTTTTCCATTAAATCCGGTCAGAAATCGTTTGCTCCTTCGGAGAATATGAACATTTTTGTTGCTTCTTCCTCAGAAGGCCATATGGCTGGAATTGTTATACTGTCCCTGGAGCATGGAAGGAGCTGTTTTACACATCCAAAATGCAACAACTGCAACAACAAATGCAGCATGCACATTTAGCATGCACCAGTTGTTCACAGTCTGGTGACAGCTCAGTGAAGTGACTTTTCTTTGGCTTGATCAACGGAGCTGGACCAGACATCTTTGCCTCTGCGTCATGTCGACCACACCGACCTCAGATACCAGGTTTGTCCTGCTCCTGCTCAGCAACTAATGGCAAGATTTGGTTATTTCCTGCCGTATTACTTCAAACCAAGCAGCAGCATCACAGCACCGGTCTGTTTCAGATTAAAGCTTAGTCTGTTCACCAAGAATTGCCATGAATGTGTGTTATTGAACCACACACACCATTTGTCTACCAGGGCTTTAGGTTGTTTTTTTTTCACTGCGTTTGAACAGCTATGACATCAGAACTGTGCCACACAAATGCAAAACGCACCGGGCGGCACAGTTGAAGTGAAGTTTGCGAGATTACTCACCGTTCCACTTTGAATGTCTGAAAAATTGGATGTGTCTATTTTTAGTGTGGATGCTGTAAGTCATTAACTCTTGCGCAACAGCGCTGGCAGCCTGCAGTGACTAAGAGCCAGCCGTCGCTGGGGTTAATTTGATAGTTGATTATGGGCGGACGGAGCGTGTGGGCGTCAAGCAGCGACACGTTCCGCCCACCTTTCGCGGTTAAGGTGGATATTTCAGATCATAACAAATGATAACACGGTTGGCATTGGAACACTAATGGATATCCCAGCAAAATAGAATTATGAGTTTTGTAGTCGTGCAGTAGTAGTTCTTTATCATTGATTTTGGCTCAAGAATACGTAAAATTATCCAAATTGTCACATATGCAGACAATACATGTCACAAAATGTGCATTTCCTCTACTCCTTTCACCCCATAATTGGTAATGCTTTAAAACATACCTTAGACTATGTATATTTACATGTTATATCTACATGCCAGATGTGCATGTGCCATAATACAGCATCATATAACAAATGCAGGAGTGTGTTTCATGCCAAACACTTGTGGAAACTTCCAGCTGGAACATGATTAATTTCCATAGCAACCTACAACACAACCACTAAGAACAATGCAGCATAAAAGGCTAGTGTTAGCCAAAGCTAACATTGCGGCATCCTAGGCAGTAACAGCAAAACAGTTCAGTTGGAATTCTTTGGCATGTTGGAAATATGTAATTATGTGGATCTAAAACAGGAAGTTAAATGTGCAGCAACATTTATTACTGTAAATCACATTATCACAGTGTTCAACAGTGTATATTCCATGGATAATTCTAATTTAAAAGTTGGATTGGAGCCGTTTTAATGTTTCAGCAGTGCTGTTTGATGTGGAAAAAGTACATGGTCTGCAGAAGATAATGTGACTGCAAAAGCTTGTACTATCAACAAAAGGGTGGAGGAGTTGAAGAACGGTCTTTTCTAGGTTACACTGGTATGCAGCGCAGGACTTTTGGCGGCTGATGTGCAAAACACTTGTGCGTTCCCTCCTGCCAAAGTTAGAGGCGAGGTAAAGTTAGACTGTTGTGTCGGTTTGCCAAGATTTTCAATGAAGCAGAGAGAAGCAAAGGTACACCCCCCCCCCCCAAAAAAAATAGACCCTGTCAATACTGAGAGCAGGGAGGTGATCTGAGTGTGTACATGTGTGTGTTGTTAGTGTTTTTAAAAAAAGCAGTAGTTCAGCATTTTTCTTCTGAGTACCTTCCTTAATATGATGTGTAATGTGATATTTGGATATTGTCTGAAACAGATTTTTACGTTTGTAGACAGTCAAAACAGAAGTGGACGGTACATCTTGAATTGTAAATTATACAGAGGTGAATGTTTTTGTGCTACAGTATCTGAGAGGACAGGGACCTTGAGCTCTGTGCTTGTAGGGGCTTCTTGGTAGCGTGGCCCTTCTAATGAAACTACAAAAGATTTCTTTACTGACAGAACAGTGAACTCACGTGGACACCAATTTCACCACTTCATTTTTTTTAATGTGGGTTTATCTCAGCCTTCTCCATTTTCCACTTCCAACTCTGTCACTACCGTTTTCACTGTTCTTTTCCAGTTTGTAAACTCAAAATATTTGCTTGACACTTGGAAGGAAGGCATTCTTTTATAGACACAGGAATCTCAGATCGTGCCGTAGATCATCGGATGAGCCCGGCCCTGCTCTAGGTTTCTCTCCGTTAAAAGTAACTTTTCTTCTTTGACACTATGGTGGAAGCGGCTCGCTCTGGGATCAGAGCCTGGAGATGATCTGTCATCAACCGCATATATAGACATTTAAGTCTACTGCTCATCATTAAAGTTTCATACTGCGTTTAAGCTGGACTCAAAGGTGCTGACACAGGCAGAGAAACGAGTTGTTTTGTTTAAATGGAACTGCACAATCCCAGAATAACACGGACGGCCCATTTGTCCACAGGCACTGGGGAAAGCGGGAAGAGCACCTTCATCAAACAGATGAGGATCATCCACGGCGCTGGCTACTCAGACGAGGACAAAAGGGGTTTCACCAAACTGGTCTATCAGAACATCTTCACATCCATGCAGGCGATGATCCGGGCCGCGGAGACGCTCAAGATCCCCTACAAATATGAGCACAACAAGGTAAGCCAGCCATTTCAGACAAAAGTAACTGTCTTCACAGTTCTCAAGAGCAAAAGGATGCTGCCTGGCGGCCTCATCATCCTTGTTTATTTTTACGGCGCTGTCTATCTGACTTGGAACAGCCAGCCACAATCGTTTCCTGTCCCTTTTTGACACTTCCTGTGTGCTTTTTATCTGTCAATGTGTTTCCACACGAGTGCACTCAGACCTGAAAATACACGACAGATCCGATTCAGCCGTTGCTTCACCTTTCCCCCGTGCGCGAGCCATGCCCGAGGTGGTTGTTTCAACAAAGGCTCCACTGTGGAAGCCTCTTCCCTGCGAGAGTGACAAATGAAAGGAAGTGGAGCGCAGTTTTCAGCGCCATCACAGTCCATTACAGCTGACAGCCGGCTGGCCTCGTTCCAGACGCGGAAATGTTTCCAAGAGGTTTGCTTAGGGGGGTCGCCAAGAGGGGACTTGGTGGTTACAGCGCAACACCCTGTTACAGGCGATATGAGAAGAACCCTCGGACATTGTCTGTTGCTATGATGTGTTGTTTATTCACACCCCGCTCATTTGAACATGGTGTTCTTCTAATCTGGGGGGCTTAGTTTCTTGAGCTCGTTTTAGAATGGAGTAGTAGTGAAAGTAGAGAAGTGGGGGTTGGTTGTGGTGCAGAAGCAGGTTTACAGCGTGGCACGGTGAGCCTGTGCTCACTGCACCATCCCAGATTTTACCCAGCAGGTGATGAACCGGAAACGCCGGTAAAACAATGCGTCAGTGCGTTCCCAGTCGCATCACCGTTCCGTGTTCTTCGCAGACGCGCTGAGCGAAGGGCTGAGATGGGAGCAGGCGAGCTCGCTGGCACTGAGGAAGTGGAAATGAAAGCTGTCCGTCATGTTGACTCGGGCTGTCGGGGGATTTTTAGTGAATGTCACCAGTCCACAGCTACAGACTAATCAGGGCCAGGCAGGGGAAGACAGCCATGTTTGGAACCCTGCGTGGACACACACACTCCAGTTCTTCATTTATGTACAACTGCAGCATCTTCATTGTGAAGCGAAATATGACTAAAACAAATCATATGGGGGGTGTTCTGTCTCCACACTGGTAACCGTATATGTGGTGTAACGCTGCTGGCTTTGTTTCACTCCAATTAGGTCCTGATGAACAGATATTTATTTTTGTTGTTGGACACGAGAGTTTTAATGGAAATCTGGGACAGCAGAACTTCCCCTTTTAATAGAACCACTGGGATTCAGATAATAGGTCTGTGTCTAGCCTGAAGGGCCGTGTTATAAAAGTGATAACTAGATCTACACAACTTACATTGATTTTAGGAAGAAAAGTTTGAGGTTTTGTTGGATCCGCTCTTTATTTTGCATGGCGTTCACTCTCTTTCTCCTCCCTTCACGTCCTCTTCAGGTCAATGCCAACATTGTGAGAGAGGTGGACGTAGAGAAGGTCAGCATGTTCCAGAATCCTTATGTAGATGCAATTAAAAGCTTATGGAACGACCCAGGAATCCAGGAGTGCTACGATCGGAGGAGGGAGTACCAGTTGTCCGACTCCACTAAATAGTAAGCAGAACCATGTACACATGGAGCTCTGGGTATCCCAGTAGCTTTCCTTAAAGACAGAAGTAGATGGATAAAAAGATAGAAAAGTGCTAAAACTAGCAGCGAGTCGTAGGTTTGATGCTTCCTGTCGTGACAGATGCACATCAGGGTCTTTTCTCTCTGTCCCTGCAGCTACCTGAATGCACTGGACCGGATCGCTGACCCAGGCTACCTGCCGACCCAGCAGGACGTGCTGAGGGTTCGAGTCCCCACCACGGGCATCATCGAGTACCCATTCGACCTGCAGAGTGTTGTGTTCAGGTGAGACTAGACCCTAGCGTTCATATCTGGCTGATATTTTGCAGCAGTAGCTTATGTAACACCAACATCCACAGACTGACTGCTACTGTTTTCTTTACCCCCTGTCAGGATGGTGGATGTCGGAGGTCAGAGGTCAGAGAGGAGGAAGTGGATCCACTGCTTTGAGAACGTCACATCCATCATGTTCCTGGTGGCGCTCAGCGAGTACGACCAGGTTTTGGTGGAATCAGACAACGAGGTGAATGAAACTAAGGCCAAGACAGGAATTCAGAGGAACCATGATCAAACTCCCCAAAATATTTCTAACCTTTCAGTCCAACCGCCAAGTCTGATTATCAAAATACAGTATTGTCTCACCTCAGACTTCAAATCAAACCCATTGAGCAACTTTAGTCAACCTCTTCTTCCCTCTGCTGCACTAATATATATTTAAATATATTTAGAAAAATCTGTTTTTGTTGAGTGTATTTATTTAAGTGATTAAATCCCTCACCCTCTCTCTCCTTCTTTTCTGTAGAACCGGATGGAGGAGAGCAAAGCCCTGTTCAGGACAATAATCACCTACCCCTGGTTCCAGAACTCCTCAGTTATCCTCTTCCTCAACAAGAAGGACCTGCTGGAGGAGAAGATCATGTACTCTCATCTGGTTGACTACTTTCCAGAGTATGACGGTGAGGCAAAGAAACAGCAACAGCGTTGTTCATATCAGCTGAAGAGTGGAATAAAACAGGACACGCATGCATGTTTGGTTATTTTGAAGCTTAAAAACAAAATTGGTGTTCGCGTCTGATTAAAAGTGTGTAAATCCAGCTATAGTTTGAAGTTTCGTGATAAGCGCGCCTCTGTTTGCTGTTCCGCAGGTCCGCAGAGGGACGCCCAGGCAGGCCGCGAGTTTATCCTGAAGATGTTCGTGGACCTGAACCCAGACAGCGATAAGATCATCTACTCCCATTTCACCTGCGCCACCGACACGGAGAACATCCGCTTCGTCTTCGCCGCCGTCAAAGACACCATCCTGCAGCTCAACCTGAAGGAGTACAACCTGGTGTAGAGCCAGGCCGCGCACACTGACTGATGCGATCTGTGAAACGATACACCCTAAACTCACACACGAAAAGAAAATCAGAAAAAAAAAAATCAAATGGTTGCGTAATACTAATTTATTTGTTGATCTCTTGGGTCTCAAGAGCAGAGCAAAGTAAATGTTATCTTGCTATTTAATGAATTAATGAAATATACAGGAGTTTGGGGCGGTGGCGTCATTGGGAGGGATCAGCTGTTGTGTACTGTGCAGCAATGATCCCTGTTTCTAAGCTTTGTGCATTGTGACGTTTTATTCGTTTTTTTTTTTTTTCCCAAACTAATGAAAGAAGCTACTATGTCCATTCGAGTTTTGAGGCCTTGTGTTTTTCCTCTTTCTTTTCGGTCACACTGATACGTAAGAGCTGGAATGAATGCCGTGTGCTCATCCCTCCTTTTTATAAACGAGAAGAATTTTAATTTTGTTTTGTATCCTCATTTTGACGTAATCAAATCCATCCGATGGATTAAACCGGGCGTACATTCTGCCGTTTCGTTGTGATGATTCGGAATAGATTCCAATCCATTAATATGGCGCTGCACTGACTTTGACACTATCTGAGAAGCGAGGACGTGTGACAGGTTGGATCCCGGCCGTTTGTGGGGGGCGGTGTCCATACGCGTCCACGGGAGTCCAGCAACTGTCTTCAAATGGAGCGTTGACCTGTTTGGGGGGGGGTGTAGTGTCTGAAATGTTCAACTGTGCCACACTAAGTTTATCCTGGTAGGACGTGTATTTATTGCCAATGTCAAAACAACGGAAGCACCAGACTCCGCTCTTCTCTCCTCCGATGGAAAGCACTGAGGGGGTGAGGGCCGATGCACAGATGGACCGGCCCGCTCCTGCGGGGTTTGAGGCATTTCGACGCGCGCCGCCCCTCCGCAGCTCGGACTGACGTAAGCTGCGGTCGGAGTGGAGGACACCGCCCCTTCTGGAACTGTCCCATCACAACTGCGAGCATTGCTGTCGGTCCCTCCCACTGGTCTGCAGTCGCCTCCGGACTGTTGATGGAGGTTTAAATCGGGCTTATTTAAGGGTACGTGCAGTCACCACACCGGTGGGACTGAACCATACATGTGCAGAGTGTTGATGCTTGTACCAAAGTTAGCCCTTCTCTGATTGGCCCCTCTGATTTACCTTCATTCCACATTAAGTATTTTTTAAACTATTCCTGAAAACATAAGCCTGTAATTTACATTTATTGAGGCATAGTGCAATTATGAATGCTATAATCATTGTACATACATCTCTATATATATGGCAGCAACTTTGTTGGCTTTGTAATCATTACTTTTTTTGGCAGACTGAATGTGCGGTATTGAAAATATGTATCTATGTAATTGTATTGTACGTCTAATGGCTAATAGATTTTTGGAAGAAAAAGATATTCTTTACATGTTTGTTTATGGCTTCCTTTTTTAAGAGGAGAATGTAAATTTTGTGTTCTGGCAGTTTTTCTTCTTGGCAAAGAACCACAGTTTAGCTGCAGAACTGCAGAAAGAGGAACATCGTGCAACAATTGATCGACCACATGAGCTGATTATTAGATTTAAACAAACAAAAAAAAAAGATATATATTTCAAGTCAAATACAGATATTTTAGTGTAATTGAGTTCTCAACTGGCTTCAGGAACAGAGCAGCTGTCTCAGAGGTGTAACACGTCACTCTTTTTTTTATTTTTATTGATTCCCGCATGTACTTCTTCTCACTCTCTTTATTGTTTGTTTCTGCAGCACCTTGTGTAAAAACCTTCCTCTTGTTCTCTTTAACCTGACGCCTCATTGTGTACGGCGAGCCAGCCGAGTGTTGCTTTTCCTCCAGGTGATCTGAGCTTCTGGTGGCGGAGATGGAGCAGCCCATCACTCAGATAAGACGGGGGTCACCTCAGGGGACCTCCAGGCCTGACTGACTGGTCAGAGTCGGCGTCAGTGAAACCTGTTTCTTTAACCTGACCGGCTTGTCCATTTGGCCTCACTAGAATGGTACATTTCCAGGTGCTTTATTTTCATCGACGCCATTGTTCTCCATTGCGATCGCCACCATTTTGTTAGAATGTACAGTATTACTGTAGACTTTATTTATGAAGTGACCACATAGAGAATACACAATACTTCATGTGTACATATTGCCTTATTGAAGAAGCTGTGCCTCTGAAGCTCCATGCATGGCGTGCGTGTTTGTTGAGAAGTGAAGCAAGGACAGCCAGTAACATCCCTCTTGTGCTCCTGGGGGCTCCTTCGGAGGCCTCTCGAGGCTCCAGCGACACCCGGGAACAGCTTTGATTTGGAGCTCATGGAGAATAACCTGATTCAAAATGGCGCCCTGAGCGACCTGTAATCAGAAGACAGCTTTTTAACTTTGTTGTCAGGTCAGACTGGTGTGTTCAGACTGAGGCCTCAGTCACTGATGGTTGTTGTGTCACAGTCTGGTGCCCAGAGCGCAGCCGGCTACCTGGGCTGGGGTTTTGGCCGTGGTCTGGCAGGGAACCAGCCCCCACTGAGGAGAGAGCTGGTGGGTTTCCAGTCAAGTTCACAGTTCTGGGTGTGATTTAAGACTATGTAGTGATCACCAAGACTGTTGGCTGCCAGGTGTTTGGAAGCGGGAAGTTCACACTTCTCGGTGTTGATGACCGCCTGTCTGGGGTTGCATTAATCAGGAACTCGTGTTCACGCCGTGGTCAGATGGCTGGTTGCACCGTTCCTGTTTTAATGACAGGGAAAATCCTGCAGGAGGCGCAGCTCTGAGCCCCGCCTGCAGAGGACAGCCGTCACCTGACGGTCATTCGAAAGGTTGGGTCACCTCAGCTGAGAGTATGAATGGGCAGCAAAGTATGATTTGCTGCTGTTGGACTGGGTTGAGGCTTCTGCTGCTGTTCTGGTCAGGACCTTCAGGAATGTTTGCTGTTTGACCCAGTAACTGAACAGTCAGCCTCGGAGCAAAGTTTTAAAAAAGGCTTTGCATATTTGGGCTTTTTGGCCTTTGACCTCTGGAGAGAGCAAATTTACATTTCAATTAAAAATAGTATTATAAACATGCTGTCATGTGTTCCCACCCTGCTTTCTTTTTCCAACATGGTTTTGGTCAAAAGTACTTCTTTGTTTTGGTTTGGTTTTTTGTTGTTTTTTTAAATCAGGTGACATCTTAAGATGTTTGATGTGTCATTGATTTCATTGTATGAGAAATGCTTTTTTCCCAGACAAACCTGCCGTGTTTGTATTTCAAAATCAAAATGATTTACAGTGGGACACAGATCTGATCATGTTTCAACACCATTTGCCACAGGCGTATTCCCAAGCAGCATGCTGGGTGAAGTTGCCTCTAAGAGGGAATTTGAGTGTTTTTAAATATGCAAAGCCTTTTGAAATGTTTTCAGAGTAGTGAAGCTTGGCCTGCAGAGAGCTGGGCTGTTTACATTCATGAAATTACCTTTATTACATACTTGCCATTGTTGTTGTTGTAAATTGAGGCAACACCTCCAAAAAACATCACCGCCTTTATTCTTTTTTTCCATAAATTCACTGTTTTTACACCGTTGACAAGTTGACCTTCTGATCTTTGAAAGGTCAATTGCGGGACGTTTTTCATAAGCAGATTCTCTGACCTTCAATTCGACTGGAAAGAAAGGTGAAATCTTTGTTATAACTGTTTCTGCTAATGAGAACATGTTGAGTCTTACTGTCTTTTGTAAATGTTCTTGTTGCAAAGCAATCATGATGATAGTCTGGACTTCTCAAACATGTATGTACTGAGAATGCTGTTCAAGAAGAGGACACCAGTGTGGATAAATAGAAAGTAAATTGCACAAAAAGCCCCAAGACTGTCTGTCATTTGTTATAACTTTAGCGAGTGATCTATTATAATTTATGGGTTCACTTGCACACATTTAGATC
>BJFM01000016.1:97972-138512 GCA_016586285.1 Arothron firmamentum
TCCCCCCCCCCCCTTTTTTTTAAACAATATTCTAACTGATGATCTGCTAATTAACAGTTTTACTATATTTGTCGAATAGGTAATGGCAGAATTAATTGATTGAAACACAGGAACTTTTTGAGATGATGTACACAATAACGTTAAATCTTATACTCAGTTTTGTGTTTTTCATATTAGTGCGTAATAGTTTTCGTTTTGTAATCACGCTGTATTCTGACCCCTAGCGGCTTCTATTAGTCATTGCAGTATAATGTGACTAATGAAGGATTTTAGCCATTTATTTATTAATTTTTAGGCCATGAATCACTTTACTGGGATTGAGTTGATGTGATCTGATCACGCCAGTTCCATATACGCGCGCGCGCGCGCACGGGCCTTTTCGCTTCATTTTTTGTTTCATTTGACGCTCACATTTATTTCCTCATTACTGTCGCGTGGGAAAACACACACACACACACACACACACACACACACACACACACACACACACACACACACACACACACCGCCTGCTTCCCAACTTCCCAATGGGTCCCGTGTGTCCATCTCAGGCCGCGCCCTCCTGGAACTCCTGGAGGATATATTGCAACCAGATCACGCTCACTTCATATCAGGCGCGGAACTCTATCTCTTTTTGACCCTCCTCCGTTAATTGTTTCATCTATTCAACCATCGCAATCTCACTTTTAAATAAATAAATAAAACGTCATTTTCCCCCCCCCTCCCCATTTCCGTTTGAAGAAGGTGTCTCTATTTTTGGAGTCAAAGATGCTCCGTGACGTCTGCCCTCTGTGATCTCGGACCCGGGTAACAGGTGAGGCTGCGCGGCGCTGACAGCAGGGCGCTCGGGCGGAGAGGTCGAACCATGGCCGGGTGTTGCGTGTCTGCGGAGGAGAGAGAGAACCAGAGGATCAGCGAGGAGATCGAGAGGCAGCTGCGGAGAGACAAGAAGGATTCCCGCAGGGAGCTGAAGCTGCTGCTCTTAGGTGAGCATCCTCCTTCCCACAAAAGAGACCCAAGTCGTGTGGAATTAAGGCCATGAAGGGGTTCAACCTGGCTGGCGTCAAGTCCCCTTTAACTTTTCCGTTGCGGGCACATATACAAATGATTCATGTTGCAACTCAGATCGTTTTCTGATTCGTAAATGTCACTTCCTGACCGCACCTGGTCTGGAACAGGTCGCTTAACAGGCCACGCTTGGTCAGATCTGCCACATTTGCTCCTGTTTTTGATATCGTTAGAGAGATTAATGACACAAACCGTGTTTTTAGAGCATGTGAGGTGGCAGGACGTGTGATCTTTACTCTTCCCATCTCTACACGCTCCTGCCCAGTCGTGCGCGTTTATTGACGAATCGGCTTTTCTTGGATGTTTTTTGCTCCACAATAAAGAAATATGCCCTAGTTAGTTGGAGGTTGCTGCACCAGGACTTTTAGAGGAGAAGTTCATAAGATAGTCCACTGCTAGTTCTGCTTCTTGTGTTGTTGGGGGTTTTTTTTAACCTGTTTATTTGGTTTAACTGTGTATTCTGTGCACACAAACCTCTGAAAACTCCTCCATGAGTCATTTAGTTAAAAGCCACAGCAGGAACACTCTGCTGCAAAAAGCCAGAAGTAGCTGGTGTGGGTTCACCTCATGCAAACGCCATGCAAATGTGTCCCAGTGCAGGTCAGCAGCTGTGGGTTGGTCTCAGCCGGAGCTTTTCAAGGATGTTACCACAGCAGCTGCCGCTCACTGATGGAGGAACTCTCCTCTTCAGTGATGGATGACAGGCGGGCGGCAGACATTTCCAGCAGTCCGTGGATGACAAAAGTCAGAGCTCCTCCTTGGATTTCATATAGATCATCTCAGTCTGGAAGGGAGAGAGGGAGTGTGTGAAAGGTCACTTCCTGCCTCCTCAGACAAGATTTGAAAGGTTATAGGGAAATGTTGTACCAGAGCTCATGCAGCAGAGGTCTAGACAGCAATACAGTAGATCTAACCACCAGTATAGCATTAAAATATTCCATAACTGCAAATAATTTGGTCCGAGTGAACAAAAAGAGACAAAAGAGAACGTTCTGTAGGAAAAAGCTCCTTTTTTCCACATTGCCTCCTTCAGGGGTGTCTGTCTCGCCTCCAAGAAACTTGACTTGTAAACAAGATGCATTCAAAGCAGAGAATTTGTGTGAGTCGTGCTGCTAAGATGCAAAGCCGAGGAGTCAGAATGCAAAACAGGCAACCCATCACGGGGTCAGCCGGGCCAGGATGAAGATGCAGGCCCACGTTCACCCTCATTTGTTAAACAAATACCATCCGTGTGTGTTGGATTAGGATGTTTCTTTTCCTGTCGGTGAAAATTGCTGCAGTCTGATTTTTGTTTGGAATTACAGCAACCTCCCCCCCCCCAGGCTTTGCTTCACTATAACACCCAGGTTACAATCCTGCCTTTATATACTGTGGCTGTGATTTATAAAATGTTGGAACCGTGTGTGTGTGTGCGTGTGCGTGTGTGTGTGGAAAACATGAACACAAATATTTTACTGAGTCTAACAGGTACCGGTGAGAGTGGAAAGAGCACCTTTATCAAGCAGATGAGGATCATCCACGGAGGCGGGTACACAGACGAAGACAAACGGAGCTACGCCAAGCTGGTCTACCAGAACATCTACATGTCCATGCAGGCAATGGTGCGAGCCATGGTGGCGCTCAGCCTGTCCTTCTCCGATCCGCAGAACCAGGTAGAAGGACATCGCTCTCTTCCCACAGGGGCCCAGGATGTGAGTCGGCTGACTGTTGACCCTCTGGCTGTCCACAGAGACACGCGGACGTAGTCCTGCAGGTGGAGGTTGACAAAGTAGAGGAGCTGTACCCAGAGCACGCCGCGGCCATCACCAGTCTGTGGAAGGACCAGGGAATACAGGAGTGTTACAACCGACGCCGGGAATACCAGCTGTCGGACTCCACCAAGTAGTGAGTGGATGGATGGCCTGCAGCAGGTCGTCCATCCACAACCTCACAGGTGCATCTTTTCCATTCTTCTCTCTTTTCCTGCAGCTATCTCACCGACCTGGAGCGGATCGCGCAGCCGTCTTACCTTCCTGACCTGCAGGACATCCTCAGAGTGCGAGTGCCAACCACCGGAATCATCGAGTACCCGTTTGACATGGAGAACGTCATCTTCAGGTGAGGTGGGACAGGGCGGGTGAACTGGGGCGGAACAGTAGGCAACGATGGGGCCCATCTCTGATGGCAGGATGGTGGACGTGGGGGGTCAGAGGTCAGAAAGGAGGAAGTGGATCCACTGCTTCGAGAACGTCACCTCCATCATCTTCCTGGTGGCCCTCAGCGAGTACGACCAGGTCCTGGCCGAGTGCGACAACGAGGTGCGGGTCCTGCTCCCCCAGCGGGGGACATTCCGCATTTTTAAAATGGCTCTTCAACATCAGTTTCTTTTCAGAACCGTATGGAGGAGAGCAAGGCCCTGTTCAAAACCATCATAACCTACCCCTGGTTCCAACGCTCCTCCGTCATCCTCTTCCTCAACAAGACGGACATCCTCAAGGAGAAGATCGTGTACTCGCACCTGGCCACCTACTTCCCAGAGTTCACAGGTTGGTGCGTTTGGTCCGACGTCATCGTCAGCGGTGAGCAGATCAGGTTGTTTTGGTTTTTAAGAGCGCGACCTCTAATTCCACAGGACCTCAGCAGGATCCTGGTGCAGCTCAAGAATTCATCCTGAAAATGTACCAAGAACAAAACCCGGACAAGGAGAAGACGCTGTACGCCCACTTCACCTGCGCCACCGACACGGAAAACATCCGCTTCGTGTTTGTGGCCGTCAAAGACACCATCCTCAGACACAACCTGAAGGAGTTCAACCTGGTGTGAGGAGGAGGAGGAGGAGGAGGAGGAAGAGGAGGAGGAGGAGGAGGAGGAAGAGGAGGAGGAGGAGGAGGAGGAGGAGGAAGAGGAGGAGGAGGAGGAGGAAGAGGAGGAGGAGGAGGAAGAGGAAGAGGAGGAGGAGGAGGAGCATTTTACACTATCATACATACACTGGAATAACCTCATTTAAAAAGGGTTTGATTCTTTTGAGCTCATGGTTCTCATCTTCTTTTGTAGCCATTTATACTTTTTGTGTTTCAACCAGAGATTTGAGTGTTTGAGAATATTTACCTTATTCATCAATAAATATCTTTAGCATCAGTCAAGTGTTTTTCGGTACAAACTAAACAATGCCGCATTTTTATATGTTGTACTTTTATTTATCTGAAAACACAAAGCCACCGCACGAGGCGTTCCCAAAAAAATGTAAATTAGACATAAATATCTTTAGAGACCTCTCCTGCCATCGTATAAGACATCCAGCTAAGCGTGCATCAGCATCCACTCTGATGTTTACCAAAGTTTCCTTGCATATTTGGCATTGCATATGACAAAAATCATAAAAAATCTAAAAAATTACACCTTGTAATGCCCTCACACGGTGTGACTGATATATACAGGCGTAGCATTCATGTACAGCAGTGACAAGACACAAATACTGTATAAAACAGACGTGCCTAAGTAACACTGAACAGTCAGAAACTGCAGAGATGCTCTGAGGCGTAGAAAGAAAACACATTTCCATTTGCAAAGTGATCTTCAGTGATTTCCCTTTCATGCATTCCAGTGTGTGAACAGACGGCAGGACAGGTGCTACAGTGCTCTTGTCTGATTGGACCTCAGTCTTGTTTCTGTGTGACTAAAGTGAAATAAAGGACTGAAGAATTTTTTAAAAAATCCTCCGTACAGTCAGAGGATACCTGCAGGTGTGGATCATCCCAGCCGGCTGTCCAGTTACATGTTTCACTCAGTCCTATTTTACAACATTTGATAAGATTGTAAACTTGATCTAAATGCACTTAAGTAGGCATGCAGGCATCAAACCTTCACCTCTGACGTAAACCAAAAGCAGCATGCAATATACAAAGGCACTTGTCCCGCTCTTGTTGGTGAACTATTTGGGCAGATTCTCTCTTGCATCGTCCAGTTTGGCGAGAACCCACTGAGGAAGAGACAAAAAGCGTTTTATAGCGAGTGTTCGGCGACGAGCTCGCTGAAGACCACAGGCTGGACTTACCCTGGCTATCTCAGGAGTTCGGAAGTTGATGATCTTCCCAAACTCTTTGGCATGGAAGACAGACTTCACCCTCTCCTTTAAAATGAAAGACAAGTCCAAAGATTAGTGAGCTGGCTAATTTAGAGATCCAAACTCCCACTGATGGTTTGTACTTTGGCTTCAATGCGAAGTCTGCGGTTCTCCACGATCATGGGATCCTTGGTGAACTCTTCAAACAGGTACTGCCACTCACAGGTGAGCTGGCCAAACGTACCTTTGGTCACAAAAAAGATTCCCCTGGAAACAAAGAAACAAACATCTCAACACACCTGAGGACCTTAGAGGGAACAGAGCAGAAGAAGCGATGGTGAGCCACTCTGGTGTGCAGGGACTCAACATTCGTTCATGATATCTGTGATGACAGTTTCCATGACACTCACCGCTTGGTGATCATGAGGATGTCGGATTCATTAACCTTCGCATGAGCAAAATATTTGTACTTGGCGTAACGTCCATTCTCGATTTTCTGAGAAAAGAGGAATAAGGGATATTTTATACGGGACAGTCTGATCACTGATCACAGTCGTTCCACAACTGCAAGCTGGAGAGACACAAAAGTTCCAAAAGATGGCTGGATCAAATGAAAGGAAGTGGAATGAAATGAAGACTAAAACAGATGAAAGTTTAAAATGTGAATATTTTATTAGACATGATGACAGTGAACGTGCCAATGAGAGACAGGGGGATAAAACACCACCAAATAATGACAAAAGGTTTAAAAATATATGACAAAAAAAAAGAGGTCGGGGTGATTGATTGATTGATAGATAGATAGATAGATAGATAGATAGATAGATAGATAGATAGATAGATAGATAGATAGATAGATAGATAGATAGATAGATAGATAGATAGAGGAAACTTTTTTGTCATTATATAAATTGTATAGTGAAATAGAAAACTAACTCAACCTACATACTACAACCCGTTGTCGCTGGGAATTCAACCACCAACCTTGCTGTGAGGCATCAGTGCTAACCAGCGTGCCAAAGACATCAACATATAAAATACCGTAATTGTTTATTATTTATCATTATCTACACTCCCTAACTAAATTAATTCTCTAATTTCCATAAATATATATATGAAAGTTAATAACACGCATATTTTCTGGAAACAAAAATAAAAAAAGTTTTGTTTTTTTTTTTTATTAAAGAAATACACAAAGTCAAGGACTTGACTTTCTCAGAGGTCCTTTGGTTTGTTTAAATTGTCTGAGCTCCTCGGGCCAAAAAACATCACTTCAGACAGACAAAAGCTAAACTACTGGTGTCATTTTTCCTCCTCACACTCATCCTCTGAGTCACTTCTGTCACTTTCACTGTGGGTCAAATTCCTCTGTGGACACCAGGACAAAAGGAGAGAAGAGAGGAGAGACGTATATATATATATATATGTATATAATATGTATATAATGCCGCAATTGAATAATCTCATTAACTGCGAAGGCTGTCGTGATTATCCACTGTGAGTGCCCACTGCCCAATATCCCAGCCATGTGACACAAACCTGGCCTACAGCTGATGAAACAGGCGGTGGAAAGAGGAGGAAATATCACCCCGACAGGGGTTTGATGCCGGTAAATGAACCCTTTATAAAATCAGCGGATTGCAACTAAACAGAAAACTGTGAAGGATTGGCAGGTCAGTCAGCAGTGCTCAGAAGCTGCACCAAGAGGAATTACAAATACAAGAGCACGTGGAACTGATGCACAGGTGTCACACGAGTCTTCCACCTTACTTCACTGGCAGGAGGGCAAATGCGATAAGCAGCCATATGTCACATCCCTAACCTTAACACCAGGTATCCAAATGGACAGCTGTATTTTAGTGGCACACTATGTTAAAGAGTTAAATCTGCACCCTGTTTTCTCACCTGGAGCATCTGACTGCCGAGCCCCTCCCTCTCCTTATATGGCCGTATGACTCCGTCGTCGTGGATGAAGCGTGGTGGGCGCAGGGACTCAACATCTTGTGACGTCTCAGCTGCCCTACAATGGAGACAAGACACAGCTCATTTGAGACACCAGAGCCATGGGAACGTGAGAGGTGGTGCATTAGCAATTCCCTGCTACGAGATCAACATACCTCTTGATTCCCTGGAACGTACTGCTGGCCATGTCAATGATGCCACCGGTAGGTCTGGCTACTGCACCCACCAGCCCTTTTCCAAAACCTTTAAAAAACCCGGCTGCGCCCTCCTTCTGAGCTCCTGCAAACCAATGATAGTGTTCAGAAAAGTCAGGGGAACATGACCTGAGAAGACCTAAAGCTTGATTGATACCTTTGATTGGTTTGGTAACAATCCCTGTGATCCCACTGACGAACCCCTGAAAGGAAAACACATCCACACAATATCACAGACCTGACATTCATTCATTATCGCAGAATTTTTTTCAGCAGATCTATCTTCAGTCATGTAACCTCTTACTAAAACAGTTTTTTATGGGTTTTTTTTTATGGTTTTATGGTTTGTTTTTTTAAATGTTTTTTATACATTTATGCAAATTTCAACGCGTACAGACACCAGTCCCTTTCCACCCCTGGCCAGCCCCTCTCTGAGGCCACTGGGCTGCTTGTTCATAGCCTCCCGTCTCTTTTGCTGGTATTCTTCATCCATGGTTATGGCAGCTACACCCTTAGCCATGGCGCCAGTGATTCGGGAGGCTGCACCCGCTATACCCCCTGAAAGACAGATATGCGTTGGTAAAATGTTTTTGTCCTTTAACATATATGAATACAGTGAATTTTATTGAAGCCTGAGCTTACCTACAGCCCCTCCCACCAGAGCTTTCACCCCAATTGCCATCCCTTCAACAAACTCTTCAGGTCCCTGGATGGCTCCCTGGAAAACACAAAGTTGTCAGAGTCACACACCTTGACAACAACATAAAGCTAACTGCCATTTCTGCCACTAAAGGGAGATAATTGTTAATTTTTCTACCTGATATGGCTCATAGAAGAGAGCTTCAAATCCTTCTGACAGTCCTCTGATCAGGCCAAAAGGATTCCCAAGTACGTCCAAGCCGAGCACCAGCACATACATTTGTTTAATAGCCTGAAATATTAATACACAAAAGCAGGAGAGTCTGTAATTTTGAATTAATGCCTTCACTGATGGCTTCTAGCCAGAGCATAACGAGCAGATTCCTTGACTTTGTGCAAATGTGGATGTGTCACCTGCTTGGAATAATGTCTGATGACCTCCCACTGTAGCTGCTGAGTGGTGTAAAACTGGAAGTTGAGCTGAAAGAAGGCCAACCTGGAATGCCGGAAAAAAATCATGAGAGAGAAAGTACGCTATGGTGTTTTGAGATTCAGGCGCAGTCATACTTGAAGACAACGTCCTGCACATCTGTAAGCGTGGCACCGATGCTCTTCAGCAGCAGGTTGAGCGACTGCACAGGAATGACCTCAGTTTCTCGCTCCTGCTTCATACTGTCCTCTCCTCCGGTGCTCAGAGAGAAACTCAGGTGCAGCTACGCAATCAGAGACACAGCTGAGCAACAGAGCTCTCGTCCTGCAGAAAAGGTTCTAATTTTTCCATTTTAACACATTGTATTCCGGACAAACCTTGATGGGGGAAATGTGAAAATACTCAAAGAGGCTGATGGGAGAGTTGTCAGCGGCAGAGACACTGTTTAGTTCCGTCTTTATGTTTTCCAGATCTGTCACAAACAGCTCCACCTACACAAGCACAAAAACCAAAACATGTCTTGATTATGTGGGTGACGTTTACATGATCGTAGCACAGATACTCCAGAAATCAGAATACTCAAGTGTCTGCAAACCTCCTGTTCTGAGCTCATGATGCTGGCGTTCTCTGGTGAGAACAGGTCCAGTATGGCATAGAGGAAACCAAGATCCAGCTTCAGGTCCATCTCTTGAATCAACACCTTGAAATATCTGAGACAGACATTTGCATCGTATCAATATAAATGAAAGGTTTTGTGTCAAAAGTAAAAAGAAAAAGAAAAAAAAAAAAGTTGTTCCCAGAAATAGGCTTTTACTTGATACGAGAGATGTTAGAGTGTCCTGCTGTTCTGGTGACAATGCTGATGTCAGTTAGGGGCTTGGGTTCTGTGGAAAGAAACAGCAATCACCAAAAAAAGGCAAAGAGGTAAACACACAGCAAACACCCAGCACATAAATGACGTCAGAAACAGACCTGAGTCCATGGTGATAGATTTAGGTAGTTTTACAGGGTAGAACACATAGGGGAAGATGGCTCCAGGAAGCTGGTTCTGGATCTGTTAGAAGAGAGGACAAACACTCAAAGTCTTGGGATGCAACAAGCTGTGCCCTTGTAGTTGGGAGGGGGAAATGATTAATGCTGTCTCTCAAATATAATGCTACATAGCTCATAAACATCTTTTACCTGAATGCGGTGGATTTGAACACGGTAGCTGCTCTGTCGTGTTGACACGCTGTATTCTACCTTCACTGCAGGGAGGAAGTGCCTCCTGAGGGGAGCACTGCACGGCTGCAGCATTTGCATATCCGCACCGTTAGGGGTGAAAGACACCTGCCAGACCATAACACACCGACGTAGATAAGCTGATGATTTACATGAAAGCAATTTTGTGCTGCGTGGAATATTGTGAAAGATAAAGAAAAAGCTTTTTTGAAATGTGCTGGACACAAGTATTATTAAACCCTTATTCCTTGTGTTCCATTGTTAGATGCAGTGATTACTGTCACACCTGGAAGCCGTTGTCCAGGTTGAAGATTTCATTAGCCAGGGGTTCAGTCTCCATGTACTGTCTGTAGCTGTTCTCCAGTATGTCTGTTTCTTTCGTGCTGAGTGTCTTCCAACGATTCTTCTTCTTTGGCTTTAGTTCCCACACCACATCGGAGCTGAGACAATAAAAGGGTGTAAAATCATGTTATAGACCTCCATGTCAGACCAGGAAGATGGCATAAATACACAATATCTCAGCCCAGCGAAGAGAAGCGTTTATAGGTGCAAAGATTTTGTTGCTTGTTTGCAAAACTTTAGGCCCTAATTTTAAAGTCTAGCCTGCTATTTGATAAAATTTGAATACATAATACAATTCACATTCACTTGTGCAGTATACAGTGAATGCTGCTGTTCTCTACCTTGTAATCCCAATAAAGGAGACTTCCTGGCTGCTGTTGTTGTTGACCAGAGACACGCCCATATTCTGTAGGGACAGGACTATTTCCTGTTCAGCCAGCTGCACCTTCTCGCTCTCACAGAGCAGTTTGTAGGTGTGTTGGTCCTCCGTGAACAGCACAACACGCTGGAGACCTTTGGATCAACAGTTAAGTCAATATTTGACATTTAATTTTTCATTGTAGAAATGTTTATGTCCCCATGTGGTTAGAGCAGTGTCTTTAACAACAGCCGTAATTCAAAGATGATTTAAGTTCCACTAGTTTACCTTCATAGAAGGAGAGCACAAACAGCTTCTTGTCATTGTCTATACACACGTCCTACAGAAGCAGACACATTAACCATACGTTAGTTTAAGGGTCTAGATTAAACTGTAGACATTTATCGATAGTGTTTTAGTTTCCACAAAAAAAACCATTGAATTATTATGATGACACAAGTCCTTGAGCACAGTATCACTAAAAAGCATTAAAAAAAGAAAGCAAATTCAGTATGATCCACTGGTATGCCAGGTGTAGCACAGTACCTCCTCACTCTTGAGCTTCCCACTGTATGTCCCACACTTCCACCGAAGCTCTCTGGACCCAGTGGATTCAGCCCAGGTGTAATACACAGCTTTCCCAGGCTCCAGCTCCTCCTGTTCTCCCTGCTTTTGAGAACTGCAAACACAGAACAAACCCATCACCACAAATGTCTGTCAGCAATAATTGCACTAGTGGAAACTACATCAAGGAGTGAATTATGAAAAGTGGAGATGGAAAAAAGCACATTGCATTACAATGTCCAAATAAAACAGAGGACAATACCCAGTCACCAAGAAGCTCTCACTATTGGCACCCATCAAGACAACCCGGGCAAACCACAAAACTAAAGCAAAAGTACCCAGAAATACATGGAAAAATCAAAACATAGAAATATCCACAATAGTCCTGCTGGAAGGATAGATATAAATATGCATGGTCAGAATGATTCAGCCCCCGGAAAGAAGACGGGAGAACGAAGGAAGCTTTAACCTACAAAAGGAAATACAAGCTGAACCCCTAAAAGAAGCAGGTGGTGAGATTCTGCATTCAGGTAGCAGTCAGAACTAGGAGGTTAAGGAGTAAAGATGCTTTAACAATAGAACAAATGACAACAGACCCTATTAAACTGGTTTAGATGTCTGACCTGTCTCCATCACTCAGTTGCAATTGCAAAATGTTTTAGTTGTTTAAACAGATGTTCTGCAACTGGTTAAAGTTTTGCACAATATAGAATGAATGAAACAAATGAAAATCATTGAAGCAGGAAAGTGTGTCATTTTTGGCTAGCCTGTCAGCATTTAGAGCGAGGAGTAGGTCACACACAAGCCAGAATCATCTTCGACGTATTACCTGCAGTCTTCATCTGATCACACTCTGACCTCAGCAGACCCCTCACTTTGTAGCCAATGTTTCCTCAGAATAATTCACCCTGTATTTTTCTGCCATCAGGTGTCCTTTCAGACTCCATCTTTTTTATGGAAGAGGTACATAAGGCAGTTTATAAAAGTATATGCAAATTTTGTCCCAAATACAGACCCAGTTTCTGTTTTCAGTCTTAACAGTGCTCTTTTCTGCTTTTACTGAGTTCAGAGTGTATCAGGAGAGATTTCTGTTCACTTTTTTCTACCTGTCCTCCTCCAATGAGAAGGAGAGGTCGAGCAGCTCGTTAGCAACCCACGTGGACTCTGTCTGGGCACTGCATAACCCACAACACAAAAATAAATCAATATCAGCAAAAAAATAACCTCCAACAAAAATAAAACCTATTTCTGTAATTCACGTACAGCACGGTACTTGTGTGTGTGTGTGTGTGTGTGTGTGTGTGTGTGTGTGTGTGTGTGTGTATATATATATATATCTATATATCTATATCTATATCTATATCTATATCTATATCTATATATATATATATATATATATATATAGGGTTAGCCATTTTTTTATTTTTATCTTTATTTTCTCAAGTCTTTTGAAGTATTTATTTCTTTAATGTATGCTGCTGCTGCTGGAACACTGCAATTTCCCCATTGCGGGACAATAAAACAAAATTCTATTCTATTCTATTCTATTCTATTCTATTCTATTCTATTTTATTCTATTCTAGGCAGCAGAGGGAAATGCGTGTTATTCAACAAAAGGTCAAAAATACATGAATAAGATTTAAATATGAATAACGTGCATTAAGAAATCCTTCTTTGAAAGGATAAATACAACCAGACAAAATGAGTCATAGGGTGTATGGATATCTTCAAAAACAAAAACTGGAGATGTAGAAATTAATGAGACAGATAAGGAAAAATCCATACAGTTGTTTAGTTTCTCTTCTTATAGTTGCAATTTGTACATTTATAGACCAGAATTCAAAGTTACTTTCTAGATAATATAGATGTATACCCTGTATAAATTAAAAAATATCATCTGCAATAACTAGGTCAATGCTATAGGGGGCAGTCACGTTAACCAAAAAGAAATGACTATTTTGCGATCAAGGACTAAAATTTGTCCTGGAACTGACACCAGTTAATTTGTCAATCCACAACTAAAATCATAGTCATGATACAATTTTTACATTTTTTTTCACACTGATTGTATTTAATCACAATTTAATATCACTAGTTTGCCTTCTCTCTGCTTTCTCACCTCTGATAGAACTGCAGAGTCTGTTCTCCGGTGTGGTTGATGAGGAGGAAAGGAGCCGCACCGTCATGGTACTCAGAGAATCGGATTGTGACTGAGTGCTCTGACAGGTTCACGTCAACAATAATTCCACCACACTGCAGAAAGGGAACAAATCAAGGAAGGAAATTCTAATACCTGACCATTACTTTTCTTTTAAAAGGTGATGGGATCGTTGAGATACTTACAGAGTTGTCCATACGGAGCAACAAACAGTTTTCTTGTCTTGTGAAATCGATTGCACAGGGTGGCAATGTGCAACCTTCCACTTTGATCTTTAGCCGTTTGGTGTCATTCTCAGGCCAAAACGGAATGGCTGACTAAATACAGGATAAGATTAAATTTAAGACTAACTTAACTCTATAAGATTAAGATTAACTTAACTCTATAAAATTGCATGGAAATGTTACCAAATTACACAGTATTGAAAAAATCCACCCTCAAACAAGAATTCTGTAACAAACTTTTCAACACAGGACCTCTTCAATTATATCAGTGATAAGTATCCCGAGACGTCTTACATTTGAAAGATAAAGGGCGGTATTACAGATACAAAAATTATTGTCACTGACTTCTTCTGGTTTAGCCTCAGTCCAGATGTCCAACCCGTCTTCACATATGAAAACACTTTCCTTGGTTTTGTTGACCAGTGTGTAAAATGGCACAAAGGTCACAATGCGGGTCAACGTGAAACTGCTGGCTTCAATCTTCACTCCAACCTGAAGTCAAACACAACACAGTAAAAAAAACACTCTAAATGAACTGGGAAGAAAAAAAACCTGTGCAATAGCAACATCTTACCAGGTAATCTTTGTATCGGCTTTTACATTTGACATGTCCGTGACTCCCAACTGTATCCAGAGAAAAATCATCAGACAGTTCACTGTCTGAGATCATGAGACGAACCTGAGGAATGACCAGGACCGTATTAGTCTAAACACAAAGCACTTACTCTAATGACCTGAGCACAATAATTAGCATAGTTTATCTCCTTATAGAAGGAAAATACTACTGTCAATATAGAGGGATGACCTAAAAGGTCCCAAAGTTGTCAGATAAATTTCTTTTTACCTTGTTGTTTTGCAGGAAGTATCGGGGCTTGAAGGAGAACAGCAGGGGCATGTCATAGTCCAGTGGGTGTTTGCGGTGAATATCATCAGCTTTGTACTGCAGCAGCCTGCTTGTCTTGTTCACCATCCAGTAAGGCGAGTGAATAGCAACCACCATTTCTCCCAGGTCATATTTGACGTGCACAGCTATGTCCAACTCAGCTCTCTTCATCTCTGGGCCTTCATCATCTTCATTAGGATCTCGTAGAGACTGGAACACTATGAAGGTGATTTCTTCGTGGTCGCTAAGGAAACTGTGTGACAGGATCGTTTGCTTATTTAATTATAATAATCAAGGGAACATTTTGCTTTCCTGCTGTGGTCTAATTAATAAAACATGATTAGTGAGCACCAATAACAGTAAACAAGGAGAGTAGAATACAAATAAAATAATTCAAACCTGTACTCAGATGACCAGTCCTGAGCTAAGTAGTTCAGAAGACGAAGATCAACACTGGACTGGTTGATGACTGCAGTGTAAAGCTGAGCAGAGTGGCCTGGGTTCAGAGTGGCGTCAGGAGCGGAGACTCCACTGTCCTATTAAGAAATAAACAGAAGGAGAAATCTGAGCATGGCAATGAGTCTGTAATATGAGAGCCTATAATTAATGAAGATGAGTCAAGCAATCAATGACATTATTCTTATTACGCCATTTATTTGTACAGACTTGGAAATGTGTACTTTTTAGGTATATCTAATGCACATAAAAGAAGCAAAATGGCCCAAATGAGCAATGATAACGAGACACATCCTACCTTTAGTTTGTAGGAGATGGGGTATGGAAGGAGGTTCCGTAACAGGATGGAAGGCCACAAGTGGAGCACAAAAGGTACATCAAAGTTCTCCCCAACATCTCCTGTGTGTTTAAATGTCACAGCATCCTTAACAGGCACCATGTTGACCATAAGCACCCCTCCCTGGCCACCGCGGCGACGGCAGGTCTGCCTAAGGCATTTTTCAGGCTGCTCAATGCTGACATCGTCATAACTGAAGCCCTCCGAGCACTCAAACTGCTCATCCTGGTCATTGTCTTCTAGGACTGGCTGTAGACTCAGTTCAGACCTGCGGGGACAGCAGAGAGAAAACAAGAATGAACAAAAGGACAATGTGGCGGCTCAGGAGAAGAGACAAACAATTTTAATTGAACATTTATTCACCTATATGAATCCAGTGGAACACAGAACTCTTCATTAGGGAGAGCTTTACCCAGACATGTCAATCCTTCAAAAACTTTAAAAGGAATTTGGAAATGATTGATGATCTGTAGGAAATTAAAAAACATAAGAAAGGTTTACTTTTGGTATTTTACAAGATTTGTAATATAGTTGTTTTATATACAAGTTAGCAATTAGTGTTCATCTATATGTATGACTCATAGATGTAAATAATACAACATTAAGAGCTTTTTGGTTGGAACCACGTGAAAAAAAACTGCCGTTAAATATATTGGATTATTCTGCAGCAGCTTGCTTTAACAAACATGTGTAGCCATATATAAGAGTGAGGTGAGGTGAGGTACCTGGAATGGTGAGCGGATCTTGATGTACTTGCTGCCCTCCACAGAGGAAATCTGACAGACCAGGAAACAGGTGACTCCTGAGTCTTGGTGCACGACACTGTACATTCCCCTGCCCACCTTGATCAGGGGGATCACACTGGCTGAGGTGTGTCCCACTGGAGCTACAAAGAGCAAAGGAGATAAGACTTTATTTTTTTATCTGTTAATAAAAACTATGAAACAGTAATTCAAAAATGATAAAGAGTTGTGTTTTGTTCTAATTAGACTTCAACAAATGCTGTTCTTGTAACTCAACTTTAAAAGTAGAAATTATTTTTTTCAATATTAAAGACAATTTTAAAAAACAATCACATTATTTGCAGAGTCATGCGTGTACATAACAGCTTACTTGGCCGGATGTAATAGTCCTTTCCAGATAATGAGATCATTGCTGAGAACTGATCAGAGTCTGTTTTAGTTGAATAGTCCATGTCAAGTGTTTCCCCATCCTGTAGATCCACAGTGAAGGCGGTGCTATGGTGGTCGATGGGAGAAAACATTTCACTGTAGCGGACAGAGACTGGAAGGCCCAGATGGTTTTTGACTACAAACGGAGCCTCTTCCTTCTGGAAGGAGTCTGCTGTCTGTTTGGCAGCTTCAGCAAATGCCTGGAAAAGGAAGAGCGTGGGGTTTACAGACACCCTTCCTACATCTCTTGTCCTCTAGTAAAAGCTACTACAGCCGCCTCTTACCTGGCCCAGGTTATTCAGCATGGTCAGTCCACATTTAGAAAGTGTGATGTTGAGCTGATCTTTACTGCTGACGACAATGACTGTTTTATAGTCTGGGACTTGGTAATCCACCTCATCAGACAGTCCTGGATAACTCAGTGTCTTCTTTTTCATCTAGTTATATAATAGTACAAACTGTGAATACACAAATAAGCATACATTATACAATAAATGTATGTGATTGTATAAGTACCTTTACTACCAGTCTCCATGGTCTGAAACCCTCTCCTGTCTCATCTTCTAATGGCTCCAGCAGCGGTTCCCACACTCCCATGATCTCATTGTAATAGTGAACCTAATACAGAGGAAATGAAAAAAGCCTGCAGTAAATAAATAGTTTTACTCATTATAGTCACTAATAATATTAATAAAAAATACTTCTAATAATAAAATTATTACACACTATTATTATTCTTTAGTAGTAGTAGTAGTAGTAGTAGTAGTAGCAGTAGCATTAGCAGTAGCAGTAGCAGTAGCAGTAGGAGTAGTAGTAGTAGTAGTAGTAGTAGTAGAAGTGTATAAAATCTGTGATTATTTGGCTGCCTTACCTCCAGGTCAAGCTTGCTATGTAAATTAATTAATGTGGACCAGTTTTTCACATCTCCGTGGAAGGATGACTTGGCAAGAAGCATGGGGATGGTGCGATGTCCCACTCCAGCTTCCAGAGTCAGACAGATCGATTTGATATTCATCTGCAGGGATTGAGACTCATAGTTCAATATGCCAAAGTGTAGAAGAAACTATTACATTAAACAAGTTAAGTTTGGGGGTACAGCTCAGTTAAATGTATGTAATACAATACCTGCAATGACTCTCCCTGAGGCACCAGTGGGACCACTGATTTTGTGTCTTCATCTCTGCCCTCTTCCAGGAACCAGAATTTTAGGTCCTTCCAACTTCGTTTCTCCCACAGATCTATGGAAACAGGGCTGTCAAGCTCCTCTGGGGTCTCTGCGGCAGGGCTCAGTACCGACAGAATGGTGATCACCGTGTTGATGATGAGGGGAGATACCTGACAAACATAAACCAGTTTAATTCTGGTGTTTGGGCAACATGTTACATACTTGAATTCATGTATCACTAATATCAAAACAGTTACCTTCAATGTGAGGGCATTCATGGAGACCTCCATAGCCTGTGGAGATGTTGGAGTCTGAGTACTCTGGAAAAACACCTGACATGGCTGTAGCACGGTGGTCATATTATTTTTCCTCTTCTCTGATAAAAAGGGACATGCAATAACCTACAAATAAAACAGGTTTTTGAGCCTAATAAGCAAATAAATAATTGATTCACACTTTTCTCCCCAGAATGATACATTTGTCTCTCCTAACCTTTAGATCATTGATAACAGCAGTGATCTGCGAGCCCTCTGCACAACCTTTCATTAACAGTTCACATTGCGTAGACAAGACCAGGGCTGGGGCGTCAGCACGTGTCAAGTCAGCCACAAACACAACATCCGGGTTACGGAGCAAAAGACTGATCTCTGTCTTTGACGTTACACCTGAAGAAAAAGAATTGCAAAATGACACACACAAAAATAACAATGTACTGTATCATGCGATGTCAGTGCAACCACAATTGAAACAAGAGGCAGGCATAACAAGTAGACACCATCTACCAGCACAGCGTGACACATCTGACATTAGTTACAACACGAGAAACAATATTACATGTAGCAGCAAAGCAAAAGTAGTTGTTAACTCACTGGGCTCTTTATATGTGACAGAGGAGTTGATGTTCTTTTTCTCAGCTGCTCCAGCAGTGATCTTTGGTTGTGGTGCTTGAGCAAAACCATGTTGGGTAGCTTTGAGAAAAACATCTGCAACTGTGAGCAGGAACTCCATGCTGGCACAGAGATAGACATCTTGCACCACTGTTTCCAAACTAATGCCTTCGCGGCCCTGACGGTAGTGCACCTCAACCATCATGTTCTGTTCTGCACCAGGCCTCAGGCCCATCATCCTGGAGAGGATATTACCAAATGTCACTTTAGGATAACAGAACAAGATTCCTCATTGACATTTTTAAGTGTCGCCCTGGTACCTTGGGGTGATCGTCTTAATCTTGGGCCTCTTGTCATCTAGAAGGCAGGTAGCCAACTGGACAGAGGCTTTCATGGAGCTATCAGAGAACATGTGAAAAGAAGTAGAGATTGTCCCCAGAGTAAACTCTGCCAACTTAAGTTGCTCATCACGAGAGTCCACCAGCTGCACCTATATAATGATAAATTGTTAGATTGTGCAAATGTGGTAAATCAATTACATTCCAAGTGTACATGAGCCTTACCACATTCTCATGAGGGCTATACAAGACCAGCATCATCGAGTCAAACTTAAAGTCCAATTTAAGTGTGGTCTTCATCTTGATGTTTTGCTGGGTCTCCACCACTGCAGCTGTCACCACTGTGTTACCTATGAAGCGAACAAAGCACAAATCCACACATTACTTACAATTTCCGTGAAACCCTGCAGATGGGCCACCATTATGTCAAATTACTTTTTTTACGAAAAAAAAAAGCATAAAAAAAACAAGTACAAGCAAGTTCTTACTACTGCCTGGTCCAGCAGAGCCTTGTGAGTCTTTGTTTGACACAGAATCAGAAGAAGCTGTAGTGGTGGATGGAAGAGCTGGGGGTGGGACAGCATCCAACTTTTCTGACAGATTCTCACTCAAAGTTCGCAGCACTACTGTCATGTCAGACTGACTCAGGATCAGCTGCGTTGGAAAAAGATTATTAATTTAGTTTAACATCATAAAGTCTGATCATCAGGACTTTTAAAGATAAGCTAATATGGACAGGCTTATTTAAGCTAAATAACCATAATCAAATAGTACAGAGATGTAATTAAAAAAGAAATGAAAAATAAATGTTAAAGTAAAATATTTTACAATTTACCAAGTCTATAAACTACTCCAGTTGCTGCAAAACACTGATTCCTTACACTAATTGGTTTAAGATGAGCGGTGATCCCAATGTCAGGTATGCTGTGGTACCAGTTGGAGGAAAGATTTCTTTCAATTTCCAAGTCCAGATTGACGGGCTCCAGCAACTGTATCTCTCCCTGAAAACCCCCATTTATATATGTGGTCCTGAAAGAAACACAGACAGACAGCAAGTTTTAATTATACAAAGCCAACCACATTTTTTACTGTTTCCTTTAAGATGCTCAGCTTCTGACCTGTACATTTTGAGGTTTGTCAGTCTTACAGTCATTATATCCACAACAGGAGGAATCTTCACAACACTTTTAAAGGGCTGCTTGGCAAAACGATTCTTGACGGACAGAAGACCGAGATCAGCTACGATGACATTGGAAGAAGAAGAGGACTGTGGCAGGAATATAACAGGAGCATTAAAGTGGACGTTTAAAGCAATCCGACTGCTCCTCTCTGCCAGTTCTTTTACACCAGTGGCTGCCTTTTCGGCAGCTTGGGCTGTCACTTCCACCAAAGCATCTTTAGCCTCCTGGAAGTTATTAATAAAGGCCTGTGATGGAGAAAAAAAATGGACAAGTTTTGCATTTGGATACAGAATAAAATGTCATTAAATCCAATTCTCCAAGTGATTTATTTACGTAATTAACCTGTAAACAACATTGAAATGTGGTAACAAAAGTTAATATGAGATATAAATGGGGATCTTGAACACGAAACCATTTATCTTACCAAAACGGTCGAAACAAATTTGTTGAGGAAGATGACCTGGATGCATCCCACATTCAGTGTGACAGCAGTGTCAACTTTAGACATGTCCAAATAGGCGTCTCCTTCTGTTGCATCTGTATAATTTACCATTTGAAAGGCAAACACCTCTTTATCTGCTATGGACACGGCCTAAAAAACAATATACAGTACAATTCGAATTAACATCAGCTATTAAAATCAGCTATAAACAATATCAATAAGGTTTCATCAATGATAAATGATGCACTTTAAGTCAAAGAAAGGATATAGAGTAAAGAAACATGAGTATATTAGAGTACATTAAGGTACATTAATACAGAAGGAAGGACAATTGCTGATGATACCTTCTTGTAGAATGCATCTTGGTTACAGTCTAAGATGACAATGCTCTTTAGGTTTGCCTGTACCTCCATCTCCGTCTTCTTCATCAGTACTTGTGAAACTAGACCTGTATATTGTGAAATTGAGAAATTAAGAAACATTCTGTATCTTAGTAGCACCCTCTTGCATCCATACTAGTTATTACCAATGAAAAGAAATAAGACGAGTATTGTGCTTACATACAATAGGCATTCATTTAACAGCAGGTACATACTGTACCTTCAATAATGATTTCAGAGATCCTTGCTTTCTGCCCTCTGATGAAAACCTTTAGACAGCGGAGATCTGCTCTGATATGCAGGTTTATCACATCTGCAAACTTTGAAATCTTTGATGCTGTAAAAAAAAAAAAAAAAAATGGTTAAAAAAAACAGTGGGTTTATGGTGCAAAAGGAGTTTGAAGACTGTAACATTTAGTAAAATCTAACGTTTTTTCTTGGGAACAACAGCTTCCGTCATCTTCTCTCCCTCCTTTTCGTTCTCATCCTCCTCTGGGATGGTGGGGAGCTCCTCCTGCCCACCTTCCTTCTTAGTGGAAGGAGGAAGGAGATTGTTCAGGAAGTTCATGGTGTTGAGTAGAGCCTCGGTATGTAGATGAACATCCAGGGATGAGAAGGTCACCTGATAAAAATCCAACATTGCCATATTAACAAATGGCACATGATGAAAAGGTGTAAAGGTGGTGAAAAGTGTAAAATGCTGACTTCTCATGCAGTACACATCATTGACTTCTACCTGTATTTATTCTAAATATTTATTACTTACTTATTACCATAATTTAAATTTTCAATAATATTTGATTAGCCACTTACCTTAATGAGCTGCTCTGTATTTTTGTGTTGAGTCTTAAACTCAGGGCCAGTTTTATCAGCCTAAAAAAACCAAAATACCCACACTAAAAGGTCATTTATAATTTAAGACAGCAACCAATTTATCAGTGCAGATGGGAGTGCACATACTTTAATATACTCCAGGATGAGCAAGTCGACCTCTGAGTTGTCTAATGTAGTGAGTAACTGAACTGGCTTGTTTTCGGAATCTACAGGTCGAAACAAAAAAAGATGGCAAAAAAAATAAAAAAAATAGTTATGACTAAGCTGACATAAAGAGTCTTTGGAGTGTTAAATTTAAGTTCAGATACTCTATATTGTAAGAAGCAAAGCTGTGTGTCAGCAAACACTGACCCATGTATTCAGGGCACTTGAGGCAGATCTCTCGCAGATACGTGTTTGATGTCATGTCAAAAGTGTTTATTTTCAGCTCCGTGCCCAAATGCTCTATGTCCAAGTGCAGCACTGTGATCTCCTGATCTCCTGACAGGCGGCACAACTGGACAGAAAACTAGATGATCAAGGAAGGGACAGGAAAAGAGAAAATGAAAATACCAGGTTAGAAAAGTGGGACAACTGGAGGATTAATAAGTTTAGGGAATCTAAAAACAGCTTTTCTATACCATGTTTATCACAAATGTCATGATAAAGTCCGTCATGTTCTTTGGAATGTCTTCCTTGACAAGACCTCTTCTTTTGTGTAAGTCTGCATAGCGTAGGGGCAGCGGATTATCAGGAAAGAAGGGTTGATCACCGATGGGGGAGCTGGGAGCATCGTAAAACAAATCTTCCTCTGACCCTAAGCAGGCATTTAAAAAATCAAAAAATGTATGAGTGAAACATAATCCTGCATCTATAAACAGACATTTACAGTTTTTTTCTGTCTGATCATTTGTGAGTGGAAAAGAGGCAGGAAAAATCACAGTTGTTACCCAGTGAGGTGATGCTGATGGCGTCACATGACTCAAACATGAGCGATGATCGCTGGTCAGGTAAGTTCAGAAATTTTCTGGGAGTGAGCTGAGGAGTGGATTTTAACTAAAGAGAAACAAAAACCAGAATATGAACCTTACTAGGAAAAAAATGTTTTGACTTATTCTTCATTATTATCACATTATTTCTCTGTTTTAATGCATGCATGAAAATCTTAACTGCCATTAATCTTTTATTAATTTTCCAAATTTGCAAAACCAATATTCTTACTTTTAACACAGGGGCTTGAAGAGTGCCAGGGGCTGGGCCTGTGCTCTTTGGCAGAGGTATGCTGTCTATCAACCCCAAAACACTTCGAAGTTTATCATCAGAAATACGAAGAGACAACAGAGGCAGCGTTCCAGACATTTTGTACCTGGAACATACATACAGGTATACACACAAAAGTGCAGCCCTTAATTTAAGTCTGACAGTAACCTATTTTGAATATCCTGATTACAAAAAAAAAACCTTACTTTGACATGCGAGAGTCTTTTACAACCATTGCCCTGCTGAAAGTGACAGTCAGATCCACTGGCTCCAAGATGTGAAGCGGTGACTGTTTCTGCTCACGTGCCATTTTCCAATCACTTCCTGTCATACACAGAAAATGTATATTAATGACATCACATGGCAGTTGTTTTTGCAAGAATAATAGACAAATCTATAACACCAAAGCCTTGTGTGCATGTAAGTGTGCATAGTCCCAGAAGTCCTTTGAAAAATGGATTTATTTAAAAATGAATATGCTAGTTAGGGGAGTAGTAAATACACTTTCATACTGGATGTAGTATTTACAGTTTTTGCATCAGTGAAGGTACCTGGTTTGCTGTACAGGAGCTGCAGGTTGCTGAGCTGTATGTCAAAGCTGTCATATGCTCTGGACATGATTTCTTCAAGGTTGCTTGTGTTCAGAGTAAGTTGAGGAAGATGTTTCTTGCTTAGACTTGTAATCTGAAAATGAATCAAACAGGTTGTCTTTTGTCTATAAATCCCATTTCAAGAAGCAAATCATACATCACATCTTTGTACAAATATTTCCTGAACATTTATTACAAAAAAATTTAAGTTCAGATAAAATGTATGATGTGTTTTTTGTGATACTAACTACCAAGTTAATAACTTCCTTCCTGACCTTGAAATGACCGAGATCCAACAGCAGGATGTTCTGAGTACCGCTGAAGAAGCCAGTCTCGGGAATAATGACATAGGAGGCCATGAGGTTCACTTTCAGGTCAAGAATTTTCTGTGTTTCAATCACATACAGTAGACCTAGGAAACAATAAATATCCAGCCTTTTCACTTAGAATGGTCAAACAACAATATGAACAATTATGTATCAACATCAAGTTCAAATCACAGTAAAGCCAAAAGGAATATTTAAGAAAAATATTGTGGATTATTATTATTTTTTGAATATATGGGATAAAACATCACACACAAATACTAAAGAAAAAACTTCTTGTAAAAACTTTGTTCCGAGCATTTTTATGTGAACTTCAACTATCAACATTCAGAGGAAATAGTCAGTCTTGAGGAGATAAACAGGAACTAGCCAGTCCAACTGAGCGGATGAGATAACGACTGATATGTTAATGTTAAACTGTCATAACAGATGTTTTAATAAGCACATGCAACTGACCAGTGGCTGTACGATCTCGAAACTGCTCCAGTTTCATAAGCGTTGCATTGGTGAGCTCATCCAGCTGCACATCACCTGGAGGCTTAAAAAACTCCGACATCGTGTTCACTGTAATCTAAACAAGATCACAAACAAACTATTTTCCTTTTCTGGTGCCTTTATGATTTGTCATGGTTGAATGCTCAGTTTGACATGCAGCACTCACAGCATCATAGATGATTTCTAAGGGCTGTGACTGCACATGTAGTCTCTGGTTGGAACTTTCATCCAATGGGTTGGTTTCAAACAAGAGGGACAAAAGGGGGGTCCCAGCTGTAGCTGCCTTCTTTGATGACAGGAGGGTAGGGGCAGATCGTTGGTTATCGAGGCCCGTCACTTCAAACAAACTGAGCTCTGTTGTAATTCTGAGAAAAAGACAAAACCAGAAACTATGATTTAAAGGAAGACATATAGTTACATTTACACTGGACACCAGGATGTTTAAAACCCAAACTACTACATTGCTATAACCTACACACAACAAACAGCACAACCTACTTGATGGCTTCTGCCCCAGACCGCTGTGTAAATGTGGACTTGAGTTCGCCTACAGTAACCTTGATGATCTCATTTTTGTCCTTGTCCTTGTCTTTGATGGACACTGACAACCTTTCCATGTGAAAATTGACTTTTGTGTCCTCAAACTAGAAAAAGTCAAAAAACATTGCAAATTTAACACGAGGTATAATATTTTTCTGTTCTTTGAAGATTGTTTCTATTTCTATTCTAGTAACATTAAATAATGGATAGAAAGACAAATAAAAATGCATCACTAAGGAGGTCAGTGTCAGGAAAGAAGGAACTCACATTCTTTGGCAGGTTGTGATTGACATCTGTCTCACTGTATCCAATGGCAGTGTACAGTTTGGCCTTCTCAGCAGGTGTTAATAGCCCATCAAAACCTAAGATACAGATGGGACAGCAACAACGAAGATGGGACAGCAACAACGAAGAAAAATTATATGAAGAGTGAACTAAAAATGCCAATATCCTGATTTGTAACTCAGCACATTATTCATTTGGAAAAGTTGTCCATCATCATAGATGTAATCGCATTTAATTCCTCTATGTCATACCTCCAGTCTTGACCTCTTTTGGTTTTTCAGCCTCTCCGCCCCAGTTCCACATCCAGCTGAGCCAACCCTGAGACTGCTCTTCCTCCATCTTCATGCCTGGACGGTAAATACACAAACCTGCCTTGCTGGCCTGGAGAGGAAAATTTTATGTCCCATGAGAAACATTTTAACTTATTTTGTCTTGTGTCTATACAAACAGTCGTGGATTAAGTCCAACAAAATACATCTTATTAACAAGGACAACTGTTACTTGTGACAATTAATTTATTAAAATTTGTGCTACAATGACAACAGATTCTGTGCGAAGTGAGCCTCTGTGTCAATTAAGATGCCCATTTATTTGTGCATTGAACATTGAAAACTTACCTCCACCTCAGCCTGTTGCCGAGCAAGAGTGATGTTAAAAATATCCAATGTCTTTTCCGGCTCCTGAAAATGGATACAGCACAAATTGATTGCAGCTTCCAAATGTTGCTTATTTAATGCGGGGATGCATCAATTACTAAATATCACTGATAATGACATCAGGAGAGGATGATACTGGGCAGAGCAGAGGCAGAAGAAACCCCAGACTGTCACATTAAAGACGTTATTGAGAACTTAACCAGAATCAAGCAGAAACAGCTGGACAGGTTTAATTTGCATTAGCAGTAATGCTCCTCTGGATCAATACTTGGACAAAAAGGTAGGAAGAAGGGGAAAATGAGATCAATGCTTCACAAAAAGCACCAAATCCCAACTGGACATACAGCAGGACATCAACAAGCTTAAATGCAGATGGAGCATTGAGTGGACATGTCTTCAGTTCAGCCAAAGTAATTTGCACTCTAATATCTTATATTAAGAATTAGGCTGCTTAAATTGAATAATTTAGGATAAAACAGACAACTTAAAGATGCAATCTCACCTCTAGTGCCTTGAGTAACTCCTCAGTTGGTTTCTTGCTAGTGATTTTGGTCTTGTACAACTCTTTGTAAGACTTCACCATTTGCCGATGGCAGCGAATGTGCTGCCATGACCACATGTGTAACCGAGGCTTCACGTCGACCTCGAGAACACTCGTGATTGCATAATTCCACCTATGACATGCAAGAGGGGTAAAATGTCACTATGCATTCATCATTGTTGCATTTTAAAATCAAAGGCACTTCCTGACCATATGGGGGTATTCCTGTGAACCTGGACTATGGGTCTGTACTTCCTGTATGGTAGGTTGCGTGACATCATGTACACTGATCCCAACAGCTCCAGGATGCTAACGTACTGGAAAGACAGGATGTCAGTTAATAAGACAAATACCATCATCACTTAGGCACTCAGGCATTTAATAGAATAGAATAGAATAGAATAGAATAGAATAGAATAGAATAGACGTACTTTATTTATCCCAGACATGGGAAATTAATTTGTTACGTACTACAGCAAAATGTGAAAATAGAACAAATGTGCATCTTGAAAATACAAAACAGACAGAGCACACCACAGCATGAAGAGCTGAGAGTCTCAGTCAGACGGAGGTGTTGAATAAAGTTACTGCAGTGGGCAGGAATGATTTCCTGTATCTGTCTTTGTGGCAGCAGAGCTGAATCAGTCTGTTAGAGAAGGAGCTCCTCTGCCTGTCTAATAGCGGGTGGAGAGGGTCGTCAGGGTTATCCAGAATAGATAACACTTTGTTCTGCGTACTACTCTCCACCACAGCTTCCATGGTGTCCAGTTTACAGCCAATCACAGAGCCAACCTTCCTGATCATTTTGTTCAGCCTGCTCCGATGCTGCCTCCCCAACAGACTACAGCAAAGAACAGTGCTCTGGCAACAACAGACTGAAAGATATCCACCATTTTGCTGCACACACCAAAGGATCTCAGTTTCCTCAGGAAGTAGAGTCTGCTCATCCCTGCTCATATTCATTTTTACAAATTACAATATTTTCCATTACGTCTTTCTTTTCAAAACTCGTGTATACATACTTGTAATCTGTTGAGCTCAATGGCCACCTCACTGAGATTGACTGTGAGGTCTGTTTTGGGACAGGAGAAGTCCATATCTGACCTGGGATTCATCTGCAATTTAGCATCCACCGAGATGGGACGAAAAACTAGAGCACAGATTTAAACGTTTGTTAAATTTATGCCATAAAACTCGTATATGCAAAATATTGATTTGTGAGAGAGAGGATGTTATATTGTGTTTTTGGCATGCAGAAATGTAATGAGGTGACACTTACTGAAGTCATGATTGCTAGAATCAGAATTGTAGACTTCCATACTGCTCTGGAGGAAATGCTGCAGAAATAAGGACACACAGGTCATTTTCCAATATTTCTTTTTTATATATATCATAATCCAGTACTTTCCTAACCCTATTTAAATTACTTTATAATCTATGCAAATGGTTCCATCACTAATGGGTCCCATCAAATTATTTGAACGCTACGACATTAGAGAACATTTTCATTTTGAAAATCCTCAAATCCCGACTTCTTCCATAGCAAAAAATGAAAAAATGGACGAACCAAAAAGGAATGTGAATTTTAATTTATGGTTAGGGTAAATAGGATGTAGTTCCGTGGGTCTCAAAAGTAGAATTAGACAAAAAATAAATCCATGCCGGCAGAGGCCATTATAGCAGTGTGACTCACCAAAGCATCCTCTGTGTCATAACTGGAGAAGAGGACTGAGTTGACGTTCAAATAGGCAAATAAGTTGTCAAGACGAACAAGCTGGAGAAACAGAAAGCAATGTGAAAAGAGGAGGCCAAAGGCTAAATAGGACATATTTTACAATAATTTTTTTGGCTCACAGCAGAGAACAATATAAACTACTAACAATACATTTTAACTAACTAAATGAGACAAGAAGAAATACATGGCATTCAAATGATTTCAGTCCATTTTTTACCTTGAAAAAAAGCCTGGAATTCTCATCCAAAAGGCTGGGGGTCCAGTTTTCATCAGCTGTCTATGAGTAAATAAAGATTAAGTTAAAATGGGCCTTCAAGAGCCTGATTTAAGTGCTTACATTGGTTTATGAAGCTGCGTTGAAACTTGGAGGATGAGGCTATTTTCCCACATGAAAGTATTTGCTGCCAATTCTCAAAGTTTTAACTTGTGTTTTGAAAATTATATTCCTATGCTACGGTTGCAGAAGAAGAGAAACAATGACACAATTCATTCATGCAAACACATCTCCAGACCAGATTCGATATAACAGAATGAGCATGTATATTTACACTCATATCTACTTATGCCATATTGATGCAGCAGTGATTTTAAGCTCATCGATTTTTCAATTGCTGCAGCTAAGATCATCTTATCCTGTATAATTTGATTTATATTCACTACTAGAGTTTACCCATCAATTGTAAATTTTGCAGCAGGAGAGCTTTTGTACGCAATCAGGCATCCAATTAATAAAAGTTTAAGTGCTTCACTCAGAGCCAGTTGGACCACTTCTGTCATGTTGGAAGACATTTCACATCTCATCTGAAAGACATCTTTAGTTCTCCAGATCAAATAAAAAATGCTGCCGTTTAGAGATAAACTGGGAAATTCTAATGGAATTAATCACCACTGGCATTGTGCTGTTGAACCCAGGTTACAGAACATGAATGTTAATGGGTCTATTACCCCCAATAGACCCATTAAAAAAAAAAAAAATAGGAAACACTTGATAAAGGAACATGACAACAGATCCACACCTGAAGACTGAGGTTTTTAAGTGACACTCCGATCGACAAAGGGGAGTCTGGATTAGTGACCTGGGAAAAAAAACAGAGGGGTTCACTTGCTTAATTAACACAATATTTGAGTTGTACCTATGCTACTGTATATGTTAAAATTTTAAAAAAGAACAATACTCACATTGTCTTCATAGCGCACATGGATGTTAGATATCTGGACCTGCAGGTTTTTGATGATCTGAGTGACAAGCTTTTCCACAAAGGTGTCCTGCTTTTCCAAAGTAGAATTCTCTGTAACAAACAAGCACAAACAAATATGACCAATTTCCTGCACAACCCGGTTTCCTTTATAAAGCATATTTAACATGTTTATTGTTTCAATAAAAGGTCATGTGAGAGTCAACTCAATCAAATAAAATTAAATGATTACAATCAAATTATATATCTTCGTCTAATAATTTATCTGATTATTGGACTTACTTATCAAATCAAACAAAAAAGATGTGGTAAAAAATAAAAAAATCTTATAAAACCAGTCATTTAACAAGCACATTATTAGCCTCCAATGATCTTATAAATATCTATGTATATGTGATTTTATACAAAACTCACATCCCCCAATAAAGAATTTGTAAGATCTATTCGAGTCTTTTCAACAAGGAACTAAAACACATGACAGCGCATAAAAAATTACAATAACATTCAGGCTCAGCAGTGCTAAATGTCAGAAAATAGCAAGTGTGAAAACATTTGGCTTTTCCAACATCGCAGGAAGTCACAACCAAGAAACCATAACCACATTATTTAAATCTTTGGTTTAGCAACTTTATACCACCAAACCAGTTTGTCATATTTAAAATATCTTTTGCTGAACGAATTTACTGCCCCATGACTCGACAAAAACAAAGCTTCTTCTGGCAAGTTGTATCTTTCAGTTTGGCCAAGAAGAGAATTGAAGCAGCCCTGAGCAACATGATCTCACTTTGTGCAGTTAAAGAAACACAAATATTTACCAGACTGGTTTACCCACACATTCCCCTTTAAAATCAAAGATGAACCCTGACCTTGGTCACCAGCAGTCAGTTTGGTCTCTATCTGCTGTAGCTTTCTCTGCCGAGCCTCTTGAAGTTGTTTTTCCTCCTTTTCTGCATCATACTTTATGCCTGGAAATAAAGCATTGTGTTGCAGATTTGTGGAAATCTAAAGCGTAACTTGATTTTTCTCCTCTTAACCTTTCTTATTTCTCTGCTCTTACTTGCTAAAGGTACTATGAGGAGATAGACACCATCCAATGTTGCCTCCACTGATTGTGTGTAGAGGTTCTTCCATGGGATCTTTAGTTCCAGCCGTCCTGTCAAACAAAATCGCAAAGTGAGAAACTATCATCTGCACAAATAAAAGATGGCTAAGGGTAGCTACGATCTCACCTATATGACCAGCTTTCACTTTAAAAGGAATGTCAAGCTGACTCTGAAACAAAAGAAAGGCAAATTATTTTGATGAAAATCCAAAAAATGTGACTTATTTTGCTTACTTAAATAATTATTGTCTACCTACCAAAGCATTTTCATTTATCTCAAGATTAGTGAGAACTGCATCACCTGTGATGGGAGAAAAGTATTTACTGAGTTTTGCTGTATTGCTAACAAACACAACAAGCATTTAAGGCAAACTTCAAAATAGACACAGTTCTCTCACAAGTTGTTGACTTTAGTTGGTAGTTAAGAAAATGATGTATTCCGATTTGTACACGCTGAGAAGTGGCTTCAAAACCTCTACTTGTTTGGTTTCGTGTCAGAAACTTTTCTGTTCCATTAAAGCTTATAAAAAGAGCTTAAATAGTGGGAAAGTGTTCAGGCATAGCGGCAGTAGTCTGACAGGGTGTGACCCTGCGTTTTCTCAATCTGACATTTTGAGAAAACTACAAGGTTCGTTTTAAGCTCGTTTTAAATGAAAGGCCCGTTCGGCGTTCCTTTTTTATCCGTAAATTTAAAAATGACTGGAATAGCTTGCTTCTGGTCAGCAAAGATGAACACACGAGCAAACTGACACTGACAGCTGAGGGAGCCTGTCGCACAGGGCTGCTGGTTAGCGTTATTAGCTTTGCTAGCTAGCTAGCTTGGCAAGCCACAGTTTAAGTACTTAGTTCGTCTTACCTCCCCAGATGCCGAGCTTTAACTGAGAGCTATCAAGGTTGACAACGTAGTCTCCTAAAAACCGGTTGAGGACATCGACCACCAAGCTTTCGAAAACCATTGTGTTTCTAGATTTTATCTATCTTTCACCATGTTTACATTCAGAAGTGTCGCCTGCTTCGAAGGTGACAGGTACGAGATTTGCTCGCGGTCCTGCGCTTCCAGATGACGTCACGTACTACGACTGCCTTTATGGTTTACAGGTGATGTCACGTTTAATTGCGTCGTGACTGTCACCCTGGAAACTTTGGGGCGACTCGGGGGAGGGGTTTAAACCGGAGATGACAATTTCACTGCCAAAGTAAGAATAAATACATACATTTAGAGTTACTGGTTATTTTGTGGGCGGAATAGCCTCCTCATTGATAAAAAAAATAATAGCAATAGATGAAACTTTAATTATTTTGTCCTTTGATCCTCTCAATGCAAGGATATATTTTAAATGATTTTGTCCTTTGATTATAAAATGTGAATTTATGATATTTGAATTATTTCGCTATTTCCTCCCCTTCATACATTGACACGTCTTGAAATAAGTGTCGTTTTACCCTCTTGTCATTTCTAAATGTATCCTCCAAGTGAGGATTTGCTGCTCATTACTTTAATGTAATATAGCTGTTAATGGATGCACTTTGCATAACCAACACCATGTTTTAGGATCAATGTCATCGTCTCTGAAACAAATGTGGGATTGGGAACAATAACACACATTCTCACACATAGAGAGGGAAAACTATTGAATTTATTATGCGCTAATATGGATATATAAATACACGCACAAACAAGTGTACCGTATGCCCTAACCCTCAATATGTATAGCAAAAAAATAAATAATACGAATGTTACCGTGAAAGTGCACGTCTGGTACTGTATTATTTGTACGTGATTATATTTCAATAAACATCAAAATTATCTAAACCCAGCATGCAAGCGTTCTTCGTGTTGGATTACCAATGCATCTCTTTGGCGTGACTACGTTAGAAGTTTTACAATGTAAATAAAGTTTAAAGAAAGGAAAAATACATGTGACGTCATCGGTAAGCGCAGGTTCCCGAGCACGAGCCAATCTCGTACCGAGCTCTTATTGTATCGCCGAAACTTAGGTGAAGTTGTAACAATGCAATTATAGTTCTGCTACAGCATTTCTTCGCAGTAGATTCACACTCTTAAGCATTTTCTTTTGAATATTCTTTTTCGCAAGTTAGACTCAAGAGCAGTATTTATTGTGGTATTCTTACACTGGTATTCTCTACTCATTATCTTGCTGGACTGAGCAAAACTCAGTCACTCCTGCATTTGTTTTGATATTCAGTAACTGAGATAATGGTTTGATAATTACACCAATAACTTTCCTTTTATTAAATGTTCCAGCTGCTGGCTTATTCACTACTCTTATCCGGAGCTGTAGTTCCAGCATGTCTTCTCTACTGAGCCCCGTAAAGAAGAAATCTTCATTAAAGATGGGGCTGCAGGAATCCGTAACGGTGGCACTCTCCTTTTGCTGAATTTTCCCCGGGATTAGACACAGAAGCAATGCACAGTTGAACATTCGCTGATGGTCGTCTTCCCTTTCCACGGACTCCACGTGCACTCTGACTGTGGAGAGTGAGGAGACAGGGTTGGCAGAGATAATTCGCTCAGCAAAGAGATGCACTTTAATGTGGCCGTGCAGGGCAAGGCTGTGCTTCTGCTGAAGGCTCTCCTGGGACTGCAAATAATCCAGAGGGACAAAGGCAGATGGAACTAAAGTGAGTGAACTTTCCTGTAAGCTCAGGGGACAACTAGGAGCACTTATTAAGCTTAAACTATCCACCTTCTTCTTTCCTATAGCCTCCCTGTTGTCGATTAATGAAGGGCAGGAAGATGCACCTCTAAGAAAGCTTTTGCCTGATGAGCTTGAAGGAGATGATTTAGCGCAATGGGGAGAGGGAGATGACGCTTTTTTATCCAGATTTGACTCCCATGACTGTCTGGATGCTGCAGCAGCATTTCTTCTATCAAATACATACACAGGGCACTTTGAGAGGAACAGAGACTCTTTCCTCCGAGTATTGGCACTCTCAGACATCCCAGCCAGGCCATAGGCCTCTGCAGAGAATGGCAGAGGTTTCTTTGCAGCCTTCTTTGCTATTACTGCATCACCATTCTTCATCTCCATTGCTTTTAGGGTTATACTGGAAGAGGCACAGCTCCCGGATGAATGATTCTGATCCTGCAGGTGGGACGCCATCATGTTAACTCTCAACGGGCTTCTCTTGCAGAGCCGCGGGGGCAGGCAGAACTCTGGGATTTTGTCAGGGGTGAGGACATTGTTGTGCAACCTATAACGGAGACCAGTATCAGATGAGCGAAATATATCCTCCGTGTTTCTCCCCACGTAACGACTCAGCTCCAGAGGAAGGTTCTCGATGCTTTCCTTGATCTTCTCAAGGACCCACATTTTGGTTATTTCCCGAATGCTGTGTGGGTTCCTCCACAGATCCAAATTTAGCTTCTTCTGCAAAAAAATAAATAAATACATCAATGATTTAATGCTACAACACACCTAACACATCTACATGTATGTTTAAAAGAAAAATACAATCCTCTCACCTGCTGGGATCTCGATGCGTCCGCCTGAAAGGAGAGATCTGTGTGAGAGTAACGGAGCAGCCACTGATATAAAGGTCAGTGCCTGGCTCAGCATCATCCTTCTTCCGCCCCAATCCAAAGAGGCCACGCATTGATGATGCGTCAACAGTGCACTGAGGTGCAGTTATTTGCATTATGAGGATGTGATCTCAGCTTCTTAGGTTAAACTAGTTTAATAATACTGAACTGTGTCCTTGTCTCATACTCAGGGCTTAATATGCAGTAAATTATTCATCATTTAAAAGGTGAATGTAACAGAGATAGAGTTCAATATAGATTATAGTATATATAAATATATAGAATATAGTTTTTACATTTGTAATACAATTTCATAAAATACTGAAGATAGTGGTGTGATTAGTAGGTTTTACACTGAAACGCACACCTCCTCCATCATCTTCTGCTTTTGAAGAGCTGACCTCTTGTTCAAAGGCAAGTCAAAATCGGGAACACCCCAGAGCTACAGAGAGCACCGACCACAAACTCCGTCATCGGTGACATTTAAAAAGCCACCTCACCTGATGGGATGGGCCAAAAACACTGATCACAGAGGATAATATACCTAAGCCAGCTGTTAAATGTGTCATATCTTTATTATGTTGGACTTTTTCCCTGATCCCTGATGCCTTCAGCGTGCATTAATTTGCATGCAAAATCCCAGTCTTTTATTCATACGGAGGAAGTTGATGATGGCATCACACCTATTAGGAGCAACTACAATGTATTTTCTTCACTGGAATGTAATCTTCTATCCTCCACTACAATATTCATTTGAAAAGGAATTAATCTACAGGTACGTCAATGTGCTGTGGTGCTAGGAAATGATCCATATCCATTTTATCCTTTAGTAAAGAGTAAAACCAATTTCTTTTGTCAAAAAAAAAGCAGACAGCATTCAAAGTTTTAAGGAAATCGGATATGTTTTTTTTTTTCTTATCCTATTTCATATCAGCTTTATCAAACAATGCAGACAAGTCTGCTGGATGTCCAGACAGGTTTCATGAGCAATACTTTAATTTACCACAAGAGGGCATACTACACATGGCAGATGCAGTCTCTTGCCACATTTGTCACCCTAAAGATGTTAGTGGGAGGTAGTTAATGTTTAATATAGGTCACAGTGATTAACAAATTTATTACAAATAAATACAACTATTCAAATTTGGTGGTTAATCAGTACAAGTAGATAAGCACAACAGAGGAAACTAACCACGTATTCGTGTGTGTGTGTGTGTGTGTGTGTGTGTGTGTGTGTGTGTGTGTGTGTGTGTGTGTGTGTGTGTGTGCATGCGTTCTACTTTTACAACTTCAAAGAACTCTTTGATGGTTAAGATTTAGTTTTAATTTTGGGGATAGAATTGGGTTTAGGTCAGGGTTAGGGTAAGGGTTAGGGTTAGTTGGAGGTGTTAGGGTAAGGATGGTGTGTGTGTGTGTGTGTGTGTGTGTGAGAGAGAGAGAGAGAGAGAGAGAGAGAGAGAGAGAGAGAGAGAGAGAGAGAGGTGAATAGAATGAAGAGGATTCACAGTGCTCATGGGTCAGGAGGCATTTTGTGGTAGTGGAGATCATTTTTATTACACTAATAAAAACCCAGAGTGCTCTCTGTAATAGAGAGATAAATGACTGGGAGTCAGAATGGGACCTCTGTCTTTAACTCCTGCTGCAATTGCAATTAAGTCTAACAAGAGAACTGGCCATTGTTGCCAAATGCATTTAAGTGCATTAGCATGAAAACTTTTTTGTTCCAAACTTTTGCATTTTTCAATGAGTAAAACCTATTTTAAGTTTTGAAGGAAGGTATACTGTATGTTCTCAAGAGAAGCAAAATATTTTAGAGGCCTTGTCAGGTCCGACCAACACAGAAACGCTGCAATAACTAAAGATGGTACCACTTCATCTCCACCAGCCAGAGTCAAAAGGCACCAAATATGTGAACATTAATTGTCCCATTAAATATTGCCTTTTTTTTTCTGCACTTGGAAATTCATCATCCTTGGAATAAACATGAACTCGAATGAACCATTTACAGGATCTTTGTATTTAAGATGGGATTTTTGTTTGTTTCCATAGCCATACATCAGAGGTAAACGTTCATTCTTGCCACCAGTGAAGGTTTTGTTCATCACCTTCTTTCACATCACTGTCACTCAAGAAAACCTCTTCTAGTTTGAGCAACTGTGAATGAGAAGAGGAACTCATCACTGGTGCCGGAATGAGTCTGGTTGAGCGAACCAACGAAGCAAAACAGGAACTTTGTTAAACTCCAACCTCTTCACCTCTTCACCTGGGTGCATTATAATTGATGTATTATAAGTTTATTTGTAACTTCATCCCTCTTACCACCTGCCTGCAGCTAGAAACGACCCTTTGGCCTTAATTCCTCATAACAGAGGCACAATAGAAAGCTCGTCTCTCATTACAGTTTATTTATCAAGCTCACTTGGGTTAGCCATGTAGTGAGTCGGACAGGAAGCACTCTTGTTGCTTTGTAATCAGATTTCAAAGGGATACATCTTTTCTTTTATTATAGAAGAGTCAATTAAAAAAACATGAATATACCTGTGATTTAAGCACATAGCAGAAATAAACCTTTAAATCTACACAAATTAAGATTGTTCTTCATCACAGAGCCAACTGGACCAGTTATTTGGTTACAACTGACGAAAGGCAGTGCTGTTAAAGGTTTTTCTTGGTTTGCTCTGTAACTGTCAGGTCTCAACTGTTTCATGTGAGAGTTTGGTTCAAAGAACTCAGAGAAAAGGAAGAAGTCGGAGAGGAGAAAGGATGGGAAGCAGGCCAAAATGGCTGAACCAACGACCCATATTGAATTGATAGTAAAATGTAATAATGGCTAATAAGGTGTAATAATTTGGGTCAATAAAGATGGGTGGCAGATTGAAGATGATTCAAAAGACCTTTTTTGAAATGGTGATGGCAAGACAATACACTCCAGCAAGGAGGGGCTGATAGAATTTGACCTCGGACGAGTGAATCATTGTCTAATTACTAAAGAGAAAGTAAAAGGCAGGGGGGAGGGAGGGAGGGAGGCTGGAGATAAATCTACAAAAGAAGGTAAGCAATGATTAGAGAAGCTTTTAGAGAAAATAGTAGAAGAAGAATCATCTATGAGAAGGGAGAAGTTAGTGGAGAAGATGAAGGTAAAAAACAGATATCTCAGCGCTGCGACATTGATGATGGACAGGAAAAATGATTTACTGTAATGTGCTGCGGTCCAGGATGACCCGTCGTTAGGAGTCTCACTCCTGACAGCTTTTTCCTGTCTCCAGGCCTGATGCCAATATGCTAATTCCTCTCCGATGGCCTTTTCATAGGCTGTGGCTGACTCCTGTCAGGCACATGCCAGGCTATATCCCCGTGTCCCACCGTTAAAGACCACCGCCACGGTGACCGTTAAGAGTGGTCACAGCCTTATGCCTGCTGCCTGCTGCCACTCCATCATGTCCCAATGACGTACAGATCTGCTGCCCACACTGAGGAGAGGAGACGTCCAGAATGCGACAAGCCCTGGCTGCAACAAGCTGCAGCTAATGACAGCAAATATTTGCTGCAGCATGTTTCAAAGTGCAACTATTAGAGATGATTATAAAATATCATCATTAGCAGGCCCTGGATAACACACAGAAAATCTCTGTTATTTTCTCACTTATAGTTTAATTTGTTAAATTACATTTGCTCTATCTTCTCTGGATTAATACAAGACGTTTAGCAGTTTGAAACTAATGTCTTCTCTGAATTTTGCTGTTCATTGTTTGATTTGTGTCTGATGACGCATTATTAGAATTATGTCTACAACATATACAGTATATTATGTTGCATTATATCAGTATGCAGCAGTTAAAACTGTTAAATGAACTTAATGTGTTATACAAAATAGTACATTAAATGTAAAGATATTCTAAAATAAACTATCTGTTAAGTCATTTCTAAGATTTCAAAACAAATGAGCCTCTTTTAGCCCCAAATGCAAATAACGAATATACAAACTCCAGTTAGGACCATTTATTCAGTTCATCTGTCTGTCCTCTTCCTCTTCGGCCTCTCTTCCTGTAATCTAACTAATTTTTTAAAAAAAGAGGAAACCTCTTAAGAATATTACACTTTCATTAGTTCTGTGGGATGACACAAAGCCTGAATGACCTTGTAGAGGCTGTGTGTCTGTCAACACACCCCTCCTTCTTTTCTTTCTTTCTCATCAAAGAAAGGACAGTAAAAGTAATGTTTCCCCTATTTTTTATCCCGATTTTGTAAAATGTAAAGCTATTTGAAGCATTTAATCTTCCAGTCACGACATATTTATTGAGCTGATAAGATTTCTTAGATTTGGCATCGCTGAAAGTTTAACAGTTAATTTAATGTGGACTCATGCCTCATTTTAATGTTGAAATGGCTCCACTAATGCATTTAATCATCACTCAAGATGTGGATGAGCAAGGAATTCTTCTACAACAATTATAGGTTTAAAGAAATTACAACAAATTTCTTTTGCAGTGTTGCCGACATCAGACAAAAGACTGCTGTCGGGAACAAAAGATAATATTTAGGGTTGTTTCCATTCGTGTGTGTGAATATGTGTGCATATGTCAGCACGCTTTAGTTAGTGCGAACAGATCCGATCAATGAATTAAGCTGCTCATTATGATGTTCGGCTTCTGCTGGTCATTAAGAAAAATGCATGTAAAATTTGCCACCCTGGCCCCTCTGAAGTGTGGGTAATTACCACTAATGTATCATCGCTTATTCAGGACCAGGATGTTTCGATTCAGAGGGCTGACAGTGAGACACCTCTGACCTGAATGTTTTATTCATTCATATAAATCAGATTATTCATTTCTGGTTCATATTTCATGTAATGAACAGACTTCTATTACTTTAATGTTTCAGACTGTTTTATCAGTGATAACAGTTTTCCCTAATGACAAAACTGTTGGTTCATGAAATCAAACATCAGCTCCTCTAAATCTGGAACCGTGTCCCAAGTGCTTGACATAAACAGTGTTAATTCATTTTCATTTTTCCAGGATTAATTATATTGGGTGGTTGAAGACTTTTTAATAACCAAAAAGTGGAAATGAGTTTCAATGTCATTTGCTCCTGGGATTTATTTATTTTATTATTATCATCATTATTAAAAGTGTCCTGTCAGCAGTTGAGATGTCTGCTGGCTCCTGTTGTTACCTCAACAGTTCTCAAGAAAAAGAAATAAAAATCAATAAATTTATAAATAAAACAAACTACAAAATGCAAGATTAAAACATATATACTGTATATATATATATATATATATATATATATATATATATATATATATATATATATAAATGACCCACTAATTACCAAAATCATTTCAAATGCCGTTACTGTACTTATAAGGATATAAACTTAACTGTGCACCCGTTCTCAAAAACACTGCATAAACCCATGCGCACATTAGGACACCTCATGTGGTATTATGATTCCACAGGCATTATGATTCTCCCAACGCCAGTGTTGGGAGGACAGGGAATCATGGAGGGTAATAATGGTTACATTATTACCCCTCTTATTGTGTTAATTAGTGGCATTTAATTATGCACTTATGCAGTGAGGGCTATTAAAGACACTGATGCCTGCTGATTAGGGAATTAAAGCACACACACACACACACACACACACACACACACACACACACACACACACACACACACACACACACACACACACACACACACACACACACACGCACACACACCCTGAAATCACTGCTTTAACTAGGAATCACAGACACCCTGCAGCAAAATATATATGGGTGAAGCTTGTAAATGATAGAGAGTGAGATTAGAGATTACCTCTGGCTGTCTATTTGCATTAAAACATCTAAACTGAAAGAAAATCAGAAACAGGTTGCTAAGACCTCTATTCGGAAGTACATGTTTGGGGCCATCACTATACTTTATACCCTGCTCCTTAATGAGGACACCCAAACGGGTTTTAATTGGTCACTGCCACGCCTCTCCTCCAGTGGTGCAGTGGTTTGTTGAGAGGCTGGTGTGACAGTCGTGTAAGGTGTTGTGTGTGGTTTAGGTGGTAAACAGGGCATCAGGTTGAATGTACTCATGTCCGGCATGCTGAGCCCTTTGCTTTGTGCCGCCAGAGAGGTGAAGCTTCAAAAAGAGAGGAAACAAAAGAGAAAAACCTGATCCAATCACTTTGAAGTGGAGCCGCAGAGCATCAACTTATCTATCTTATGAAGACAGTACACACACACACACACACACACACACACACACACACACACACACACACACACACACACACACACACACACACACACACACACACACACACACACATACACACACACACACACACACACACACCACACTTCTCTTGTTTTGTTTTTACATTTACATTTTACATTTCCTGTTTTCTGCAAAGGGAGGGAGCCCATTATTCTGACATGATCAGCCTTTAAAAAATTTAAAATATTCAACAATATTAATTGTAACAATGTCATTACTTTCCAAAGAGATTGAATTTGGCCCCTTCAGGCAAGTTTTTTAGTTACCAGATTCAGTTACAGTAGATGAATTCTGCAATGTCAAATTGAACTTTCCTCATGATCACTAAATAGATTTAGTAATACAAAAACTTTAAGAAAAAACTAATTGAAGGACTTGCTGCAGTAAAAAAAAAATAAAAAAATTACAAGACATAATATAGTGACAAATGCAATGCATAGATCCAAAAGATCTCATTATTCCTACCGATTATAGAATTATATACATTTATATATGCAAAAACTCAAATATAACATTGTGTGCATTGTTCTAATAAATGTTAAAGAAAGTGAAATATATATGTGGTGCTTACTAGAAAAAAATATTAAATGAGTAAATAACTACGACAACAGAGTTGGTTTTAAATTCTTTATAAATATTCTCAGATAAATAGTATTATGCTGCAAGCAGAATGATTTTAATGGAGCGCTATAAGACACAAAAAGTGCAACCAACAGGCCAAAAAAAAAAAAAAAAA
>BJFM01000016.1:141061-152021 GCA_016586285.1 Arothron firmamentum
GAGAGAGAGAGAGAGGGGGAAAGGGAGGGAGGGAGAAGTGTTGATTAATTGTTGAGAAGGGAGTCCAGCGGCTGTCTGTCTGTTCAAACACTCTCTGGTGACTCCAACAAGGATGTAAACAAACTTCCCTCCCTGAATGCCATACAGCAGAGAACAACAGAAGTTGCTCCTTCTCCCGTTTATTTTGTTCTCCAGCCAGGTGTCACGGCTGGGTCCTTGACGGCTTCTGTCTTCCAAGGTGCCCCAATGGGCCCCCGAATACATTACAATAATTAAACCTTGGGTGATTTAGCCTCCTAAGAGAGAAGTCCAACAATGTAATTAAAGGCAACCCTGCTGTATTAAGTATGAATATTCAAAACTGTGTCAATTAATTAGCTGTATCTTTCCCGTTATGTCTCAGTCCTTCAAGCTCACTCAAAAGGTCAGCTGCAACAACGCAGAGCATATTTTAAACACGTGCAAACGCACAGAAGTTAATTTCAGTGCAACTCCCTTCAAATTATTCATTTTGGCTTACTAAAGATATTTGTGTGTGTGTGTGTGTGTGTGTGTGTGTGTGTGTGTGTGTGTGTGTGTGTGTGTGTGTGTGTGTGTGTGTGTGTGTGTGTGTGTGTGTGTGTTGTTTTTAAGCAAGCGATTGTTTTTCAGGGACCTGAAAAATTTGTTTTGCGCGAGAGGCCCTCAGAGACCAACATGGGCAAAAGCATCTTTTTTTTAATTGCCCGGGAAAGATCAATATTATATCTGTTTTCACAAAGGGAGCCGTTAAAGAGACACCGTGGCTGATATGCATAACAAAATTAATTAGGTAGTCTTCTCCTGCGCCCAACTCCTGGACAAATAAGAAGTTGTAAAGTGCACCTTCTGGGCATACGGAACATATGCTGGAATTACCCTTAATTGACTAATTACATAAATTACTCATTAGGTTTACAGCACATCAATTACAAAAGATGTATCAATTAATTTTGCATAAATTACAAGCAGCACTCTGCATGAAGGGGGGCATAGGGAATTAAGGGTCGACAGTAGGGGGCCAAAGGTAGTGTGTGTGTGCAAGTGCGTGTGTGCACGTGTGTGTGTATGTGTGTGAATGACGGCCGTCTGTTTGTTTCACGTCTCTAATAATTATTTGCTCGGCTTAGGGGCAACAATATCTTTTCTGCCCGTCTCCCTGGTAAAGTGTGGGGTAATGACAATTATAGTGATAATAATAATCTTACAGATCTCTCTCTGAGTCATAACAGGCTCATCATCGTGGAGAGGGCCATTAAAATCAATTAAAGATGTCTGTTGTTTTCAATGGAAAACAGCTTCAAGAATGGTAAAGCAGCCAGTTTCTGGGTTGGGAAAGTATTTCAGATTTTCCTAAGATCTCTTTAAAGAACAGCTGTAACAGCAATATTTAAGCTGCAGTTAATCAGCCTGTTGCCTTTAATCTTAGGTCTGTCAAACCTGATAAATTACAATAGATAACTTTCCGCACAATGATTGTATAACGGGTATATGCTTTTAGCCTTTAAATTCAGTTAGATTGATTAAAATGTCCAATATCTAAACATTCTTAAAGGTAAGTAATGGATTAAGAGTGTGAATTACACACAGCTCACTGTGATGAGCAGTGATCAAAAGTTGACCTCATTTTTTGAACCCGTTACAGAGTAGAAACAGCAATGGATTACAGCAATGAGTTAACATGTCACATCCCAATTTTAGTTTTTTTTTTTTTTGCGACTGTTTTGTGAGCTTAACAGAATCTAAAATGCTGACTGTGCACCGTCTGCTGCACATTTGCTACACTGTCGGCGAACATCTACTCTGTGTGAGGAATTCAAGCTCAGCTAACCCTGATGAGCTCCAACAATCTTTTTAACCTACATCCACTCAGCTTCTTTTTAGACACAGAAGTTCCTTTAACTTGTAGGGAGCTCATTTATGATTAATGAAATTCCCTCCCTAAAATGCTCTATAACTAAAGGAACTCGTAACTCTACTCTCCCCTGCCATCTAATCTAATCTGCTTACAAAAGCTTGAATAATATGTTTTCTGAGCTTTAAGATTTACTTTTGTGCTCATGCTGTTTCTCAGGTTTCTAAGAACCTGCTGCTCTTCAGTCATTCAACAGGAAGATTCATAAATAATCAGGTTTAATCTATTTATCATGCTTGTCCAGTTGGACTACAGCATCTACAATGTCCTTTTCAACCTCACCGTGTAAAGTGTTGGTGATGGTCGCACGCCAGATTCACTAGATGCCACTAAATCCTACATTGTGAACAAAGCTTTCTTTCCTTAAAACCATCAGATACTAACTTTTAATGATTATTATCATGAATAAATTTGCACTATTCTGTCATGTGATTGACCAATCATTAAAAGACATTGTAGAGGAAAATGTCAAGATAGAGATGTCAATCGTTTATGCCAGGTAAAGAACACGCCAGACAAATATGAATGTGTTTGCTTGGTTTGATATTGCTGCACTATCACTTTGCTCTGCATTTAAAAAAAATCAATTTGGTATGGAAGAGAGACAGGAACATATTGTGTTTTCTTCACTCTGCTCAACCCGACTCAGCCATTTAGTACTTTCAGACCAGAAGAAGAAGAAGAGTAACTCCTTATCCTCTGTGTGTTATATTATTTGTAAAAACGTGCATAGTCAAAATCATTCATTACTTGACCTGTATGGTTGCACATTGACACAAGAGAGGGATTCTATTTCTGTTCTTACAGGGCCAACATTTGGAGTGTAGTTCCTTTTATTGTTGATAGATAGATAGATAGATAGATAGATAGATAGATAGATAGATAGATAGATAGATAGATAGATAGATAGATAGATAGATAGATAGATAGATAGATAGATAGATATTAGTGCTTAAACTTTCATGTATGTTGATACATAAGGCCCTGCGGTGCACGTTAATTATTCCATCTTGCTCATATATTACTTTACCAGAACAGAACTGAAAACAGCAGGATAACAACAGGCTAACGTGTTTTCCGCGCACCTTTGAGCCTCTGCAGCTGTTCTATCCGCGGTGTTAAAGCGCTGCGATTCATCATTCACGCACATTCGCTGCGCCTTTGCATTGGGTTGCATTGCTGCTAGTGTAAAATAGGTGCGTGCATGTGTGTGCGTGCGTGTGTGTGTGTGTTAATCTAGGGGGATGTGTGCGTGTGTGCGCGCGCATATGTGCGTGTGTGTGCGCGCATATGTGCGTGCGTGTGTATTAATCTAGGGGAGGTGTGCGTGTGTGTGTGCGCGCTTTTGTGCGTGTGTGTATTAATCTAGGGGGAGGTGTGCGTGTGTGTGTGTGTGTGTGTGTGTGTGTGTGTGTGTGTGTGTGTGTGTGTGTGGTGGGGGGTGCCTTCTACCGCAGGGAGCGCGGTTGAACCATAGAGCGCGCCTCCGTCGGATCTCCTCTCTCCACCGTCACACCCACTGCTTTGCGCGGGTTCACCCCAGAGAGGAGGACCGACGGCGCACATAGCAGCACCGTGCTGCAGTGCGAGCGCAGCGGGGGATCCTGGAGCTGAAGGAAAACTCACAGGCACACGGACGCGCACACGCTTGCACATCAACACACGCGCGCGCGCATCCTTTCGTCGAAACTGGGTCTATGGAGAGATCTGCGGCGACAGTGTAGCGACGCAGGCTGGCATGGAGGCGTATTTGCGGAAGGTCCAGCGCAGACTGGGGGTGAGTTGAGAGCCTTCAGCGACGCTATGAGCAGATTGCGGGTGTTCATGAATGAGACCATGACGCTGCGCTACAGGCTGCGTTCCTGTTGCGTTCCGTGACAAAGCTCACGGCACAAAAAAAGACTCTCACATCGGTGCCCACAAGCACCTGTAGATCGACGATGCGACCATATAGATGGGCAGGGAGGTGGGTTCGGGCCCCCACATACAGTAATAGAGTGAGCGTGTTTACAGCTGCGTTAGTGTGCGAATCTGGATGAGGAGCTGATTTTTAATGAGGGGGAGGCGTGACATCGACAAGTTTAGCCAGAGGCTGTCCTTCCCTGCTATCACTGCAGATTTTGAGTGGAAATTTGCATTTAATCCAGCACTGCCTGTGTCCTCATATATTTCGTCATGGAAATGCTCATTTATATTGACTATAGAGCGAGTTTGAGGGCACACCTGCTACAGCGATGATTGCCCCTGTATCCAAGAAGCCTGCAGAACAGTCATTCACTCCAGGCAGCCTGCCATCAATGATGTGAATGTTTCAAGGCTGCAGAGTTCAAAAGTGCTCCTCGGGCACACGCTTGTTTAAATGGGACTTGGATGGTTCACGGTCATGTCTGCCTTCTCAAGGTTTGGAGCAGTGAAGAATCGCAGATCTAAAGATTATGTGATGATCCACAGTGGCACGTTATGATGGAACTGTGTGTTTAATTGCCTTGTTTGTTCAGTTGCTTAAATGCAAACACTCAAATGATTGCAACTGGCTTTCCCCATCATCAGTTTACTCCCTGAACATGTCAGTTTTATTCTTTAACACAAGCAGCATGTAATGAGATTTATCAAAATGCACGACGGCTCTAATCCAAGTGGTTGACAATCTCACTCTAAAGGCCTCGCAGCGGAACTTTTACACGCACTTCATCAGCAGCTGGAGTTTGCTGAGTTGCCTCCAAATGACCAATATTCACGTTTCTGTTTGCTGCCCTGCAAACATTGAGCCGTGATATTCATCCTAGCAGCATTACGATCGCCAAATGAGCCTTGTGTGTGCACCCATACGATAACTGCATATTGCACCGACTCATCACAGTTCCAGTTCGACAAACAGCAGTTATAGGTCAGTACAAGCATGTCACAGCCTGTATGCAGCAACATTCAAAGGCATTAAGAGAGAGAAGCTATCTGAGGGGCTAATCCACATATCAGAGCACAGCAGGGGGGAACTAGAACAATAACTGGTGAGTTTTGCGCAGATAAGCCAATTATCATCCTCATGTTTCTCACACGCTCATCTGCCGTCTCTAATGCACCTCAATTTTTGATGAGTCACATTCATTTTCTCTCTGTCCCCTCCTCCTCCTCCTCCTCTTCCTCCTCCTCCCGCCTCCGCCTGCTGTCTTTACCCTCTCCGTGGCCTCCATCCAGCACATCCATACCGCTAATTGGCCCTGGCTTTCAGCGTTTGCGGAACTTTCTTTCGGTTTTTTTTTTTGTCCGTAAAGCTCCACTCAGCTTGCAGCTGAAGAGATGTGCTGAGTGGACTTCCTGCGTCTTTTCACGCAGGCACACACACACACACACACACACACACACACACACACACACACACACACACACACACACACACACACACACACACACACACACACACGCACACACACACACACACACACACAATCTGCTTATTTGATATATTTAGTTGCTATATCTTCTCCCCTTTCTTATAAGATGAATACAGATATACAGATTTATAAAGATTGGCAACAAAGAGTAACAACCAATAGTTCTTCCCGTAAAGATGTGCTCTGTCCCAGCGTTGAAGCATTTTCTTGATTGCAACAACGTGAATGGACAGACTCCTCCTCCAACCACCGCAGTCGTAAAGGCGTGCCGTTTTAACCAGATTTTCAACCAGGAGAGCAGGATATACCTCCATTTCTGGAGTGGGAGCTGATTGCTGGGAAAGTAAATGACATTTAGAGGAGAGGAGCAAGGAAAGAGGAGAGGAAAGAGGGAGCGTGCAGGAGAGAAGAGAGGAGGTGAATGTGGTTAGATGGGGAGATAGAGCTCAGAGCACTCGGATTGAAGGATATCAGATAGCTGATGTGTACAGACACACACATTTGCACTCACACACTCTCACACTGGCCTTTTTTCCTACTAATGTATCACTTCGTTTCTATCTAGTATTGATTTATCTTGATTTTCTTTCTCACTCACAGGCCTCTCTTTTTCTCTCTCATACACTCACACACTCACATGCACACTTTCTCTCTAATGACTTCATTCCTTATTGTTTCCTATCTCTCCATTCCCACTTCTTTCCTCCACATTTTCACTCCCTCTTATCAAATTTCTCCTTCTTTAGGTTTTCTTTTCCAGGTTTCTAGGTTTTTCACCCATCATTCCACCCCTCTCTTTCTTATTCTCTTTCCCCTTGGTCCATCTGTGTCTAACCTATCTAAAAACTGCCCATTTCTAAATCTGTGGCTCAGCTTCCCTTTTTATAAGCCTCTTTGAACGCATCACCCTCCTTCCTGCTCCTTCCTTTTACAGTTTCAGTCTAATCAACGGGCTCTAACCTTATTCCCTCTCTCCGCTTTAGTCTCCCATTTCCGCTCCCTTCATTTCATTTATCCATCTGATTAGCTAAGCTTTCAAGGTGATGATTTGAGGATGCTCTATAGATCAGACCAATTAAATTGAAATCTAAAAGTCACCGTAGGATTATATTTTCAGATAAAATAACCCATATTGGCTGGATTAGAAGGTTGTCTTGGACATCAGAGTCTTTAATAAACACAGATTTTGACATTTCAATGTACAGATTTCATTACACTCATGTTTACAGATTGGTTTGTTACTTTTTCACCATCCGTTAATTACAGCAGAGGCTTCAAAATGGTGTTATTGACATGTGCACAGAGGGTGTGTGTGTGATTATGATCCTATAGTCTCAACCATGGATTAATTTTCTGCCCTTTCCAATCAGAACTGAACATTTAATCCCATAATTGAGCTGTCATTAACGTATACTTAACCGAAATGAGACGTATTTTCTGCATTGTTTAGTAAAAATAATGGAGCTCATCGCTCGTGTGATAAAGGGTCTCATTTTGTGCGCTATTAATAAGGAATCCCCCAACTGTTGCTGCACTGCTGCATAGTACTCTGCCTTCATTGTACGTTGATTATAACTGTCTTTCAGGACAGAGCTAATCTTGCACTGCAATTTCATCATTAATGCATACCAGTGTTTACGAAGCAGTCCTCTAACTGCCGCTGTCGTGCTGGCTCAGGTTTCAAGCGATGCATCCGTATATGCTATTAAACCAAACCCTAATGTGCAGCCTGTTACCCGAGTCCTTTGTTGGATGTATGAAAATGACACTGAATCATGTCAAACCGTGTGCTGGATTAGAAAGAGTGGGCCAGCCAGGTTGATCATTTTACGCTTGTGTGTTTGTAGGAGGGTGATGTGTTTGTCCACGCCGTCCTGGGCGGACCAGAGCCGGACGTTGACACTGTAGCTGCAACACTGTCCTTATCTCTGCACCTCAGCCAGGTAACACTGTTCTGTTTGGTTATGTGCTGGTGTTTGTTCTGTGTTTGTCTGCATTTTGTGCTTAAAATGTTTGGGAAATATTTAAGGAACATTCTAACTATTGATAATAATTTATTGACCTAATGGTGAACGTTCCCACCTACAGTGCTGGAATGTGAACACCATTACTGTCATTTGTCTTACTGGCTAAACTTTATAATCTATAAGCATTTATCTGTTAAACAAAGACTAGAAAAATATTCATGAATGCATACAAAAAAAATATCCTTGTCTGATGTAGTGCTTCTATGACCTTTGAAATCAAACCAACAACAAATTCGGATTCTTTTCTATGAGAACTGATTTTGTTACCTGAAAAACAGCTATTTTGAAGGAAATAATGAAAATCAAAAAGCAACAGGTGTTCAGTAGCAACCAATATTTCTTATGCTAAACAGTACAGTGGAGAGGAATGATCCCTTTATGTGGAACTGTCACTGAAACAGAATACATTAAACAAGATTAAATACAGTCAAGTGCTCGGAGAAAGTTTTATCCACCTTGATTCCCTGCAAGACACTTGACAGTTCCGCTTTTTTAAATGTTATTCATGAGCTTCTCTATGCAGTCACGCCATTCTGCACTTATATTTCTTGTGCTAGTCTTTTACTGCCATCCATTTATAAACAGTTATATTATTCTGATGCAGAAGGAATCATCGGGCGAAGTGTGTGTGCCAGTGCTGAGCAGGCGGTGGCGCGATGCAGCGTTGCCCCAGGAGACGGTCAGGTATCTGCAGCGGTTGAAGATCTGTGAGGACTGGTTGGTGTGGAGGGAGGACGTTGACCTCATAAAGCTGCATCACGGCAAAAGACTCTCGCTCACGCTGCTGAGAGAAGGGCTGCTCCAGAGGTAAACACACGTCATGCAAATCAGGTCAAAGCACATGAATCACCGAGGCAGATTCTTTGAGGGATGAAGATGTATAAATGATCTCGCTGAATCTAAGGCCAACAGGAATTACGGTGTCAACACTCAAACACAGAAAGAGAAACGTCTGACTGACTATGTTTGTTGATGCAAAAGTGACACTGAAGGTTTCAGCCGTCTGTTGTAGCCCTGCGTGTGTTTGCCCCGAACAACTGAAAGAGGAGTTGTGTTCATGCAGATTTTTCCACAATCATCACCGCTTCCCCTGCAGCCACCCATATCTCCTTATCTGCTTACTCTCTCAGCTCTGAGTATCACACTCTGGAGCCCAGCATCCAGCGAGTGCTCCATCACAATGGGCAGCAGGACGTGGCGGATGATGGCCCATCGTCCGCGGTGACAACAGTCACCAGGGAGCTTCTTCAAGAGGCAGCGGAGCACATCAGAGCAGCGCTATGGGAGACTCTCGGAGGTGAGGGAGGCACAGGCAGCCCCCTTAGGGGGAAGTAATGGGGCGGTGAAGGAGGACACACAAATCCGCTGACATGACTCGCTTAACACCCACCAGGAGAGATGGAGAAAGAAAGAGATGAGGGGTGTGTGTGAGTAAGGGAGAGGGCAGAAAAGGCACACCAAGTCCTGTAATGTCATTTTTTTTATATGCTTTAGTTTGTTGAGTTGTTTTTGTTTTGTGAAGTCTGGAGAAAAGCCGGGAAAAAAATCTGTGGAGAGAGAGATGAACAGCAGATAATAGAGTACAGACAGACAGAAATGTGTGTGTACTTTATCGAACTCAGGTCGTCAGCTGATGGGAAACTGATGTCGAGGTGGGCAGGGATGTGATTTATGTCTGTTCAATAATGGGCGCGCTGCTTTCTTCCCATAAGGACGGACTGGCCTTGTCGGTCTGATGGGGGGGCTGAATTAAATTGTTCTGAGTGAGAGAAGAGCAGGAGAGTCCGGTCTGACCGCTGCTTGGACGGTGCATTTTCAGGTTCATTGATTACTTCAGGAGGGCCCTCCTGACTCTCAGGAGCCTTTTCTGGAGAAAACAACTGACACAGAATGCAAAATTACATACAACATAATCCCCCTGCTCTCTGTTTAATGTCAACTATACAGAAACTACTGCAGCACCCCTGTATCAGCACTGTGTAAAAAACCCAACAACTCGTTATTGCTCCATGGTGACCCGTTTTGGATTTTCATATTTTTAAAAGGCATTAAAAATAACAATTCTCAACATCGAAGCTGTCATTGAACCTTGAAGAGCACAAATGTTTGTATTTCTGTTCGTCTACAGAGGCCTTGCAGCTACAAAGTGAAGCCTTTTGGAGCAAACACGGCCATCGGCCTGCGCAGCTGGAGGAGCTCCGGATATCCCTGGAGCAATGGAGGGGCATCACCGCGGGTCAGCACGGCGACGCAGAGCCACAAGGTGTGTATTTATACATTCAGTGTAGTCTGGCTTTGACTGAACGCAGCAGAGTTTACACGTGCAGCAGTGGAGAATGACGTACGCCGCATTTGTCCGCGGTCGCCGTGTCACAATCTTCTTAGTAACTCAAGGTAAATTGCAACACGAAGCAAAATTCAAATAAGTGGGATATGAAACTTGTTAAACCTTATGAAAGTTAAGTTTAAAAAGTACATAAAGAGGTTTACTTCATCAGTTTCATTGTCTATTATTGATATGTTGGCATAAGCATTTCAGTAACAGCAATAAAGGTATTTTAAACATTATTACTTAAGGCACTAATAAGCACTATCTGCCACAATCTACAAAATTAAGATTTTGTTATTATTTTTTTCATCTTTCGAAAATTGAAATAGAGTCAACAAAGCATTTAACTGGGAAAAGCTGTCTGCTGAATTTCCAGAGACAATGGAAGAAAAAAACAAAGCATTTGATTTACTGGCTTAAATAATTTAGATTTACTATGATTTAAATTTGGAATGTTTACTATTTAAATAAGACTAAAAGAGTTATTGCAGAATAGTAGAAAATGCATGTAAAGGTGTGCTGAAAACTTGGACTGCATTGGCAGTATTTAAGTGGAATGTCTTATCCTTTCTGACGTATTTTTACCCTTTTTTGTTATTTGGTTCAAATATCAGATTGAATCTGCCAGTCACATTCGATTGCTGTTATTGTCCCATTTGACCGTTGCCTGGACAACACCACCTACAGTTGCACACTCGCTCCATGTTGTCCTGTCCTACAACTGCTGTTACCTGTCCTGTTCTGTTGTGTGCGCCTGTTATAACTGTCGTGCTTGTGTGTGTTGTGCTGGCTGGATGTAGACTTGGAGCAGCTGCTGAGTGTGGAGCTGAAGGAGTTCTCTGATGGAGAGACGACCGTAGCACTCACCTCAGTCACCACAGATGTGGAGGTATGGTCTTTACCATACAAGACATCAAAAATGCTGCATCACTTTTCGCTAAATAATCATGTTAATGTAGAGAGTTTTCAGAACAGGAAGCTTTAATAAATACATTTAGACCACCATTAAAGAAGAAAACATTTAAACATTTGAACTTTGTTGATGAAGGAAAAGACACTGAGGCACTTCAATAAGAAGAGTAAAATAATATGTCATTCTTCAAAAAGTTACTTTTGATGCCTCTAATGTGTTCGATATATCAAACCTGGGCTATAAAACGCTATACAGTTTTGGGGAGGTGTTGTGAGCGTCTAGGGGAGCCCCTCTGATGTTGCGATCTTCTACATTTGGATGAGATGCTGATGAAGGCTGCCTCACACACACACACACACACATCCA
>BJFM01000016.1:155398-167608 GCA_016586285.1 Arothron firmamentum
GTGTGTGTGTGTGTGTGTGTGTGTGTGTGTGTGTGTGTGGGTGTGTGAATGTGTGTTTGTGTGTGTTGGGGCTTAGTGCAGGAGAAAAATGAGGGAAGCGTGTGAAAGCAGGAGTTGCAGAGGCAAAGTGTGAGGGGCAAATGGAGACAGGTGAGGCAGGGGAAAGATGATGAATGGAGATAAACAAGTGAGAAAGACAGAAAAAGCTGCCGCAAGAAGAATAAACAAGTAACACAACTGTTTATATTTAATTTATTATAAAACAATACCCTTTTAAATGTATGAGAAGATTTGGGGTTGCACTACTCCTAAATGGGAGGTTATTTCAGTCTATATGTCATCACTTTACAGCAAAAATGCACCTTTGGATTAGGAAGAAAAGAACTGAAAGAAGAGAAGAGTGTTTTGTCACTGATAACTGTTACTGATCATCACATCTGCCAATGTTTCAAATTTGGATAAAAATTTATATTCCTGTTCAAAATCATTCAAAAAAATTCTAGCTAACATAAATTTTCCTTAGTGTGTTCGTGCCTAAGCATTATTCAATTAACCTCCTGTCATCATTTTTATTTATATAAAAGGACATTGTTGTTGTTTTACTTACAATACTGTGACTTACCACAGACCCAACAATAAAGATGCGCTGTAACGTACTTGGAGGCAGTTAGCAAGTGGATTTTGCAGCGAACGTGTTGGTAATTTATAAGAAAAGGCAATCTGTGTATCTGAGGGTGGCAGAAAGAGGGAGGAAGCGGAGGGGTGTGCAATATGAGTAGTAATTTACGCTGTTAAGAGCCAAATGGCAGACAGACTGTCGCCCTGCGTGTTATCGGGGAGATTTGCACTCTGCTCATTTTCTGACTACATTTCCCTGTGCGTGTGTTTGTGTGTGTGCAGTCACTATGTGTGTGTGTGTGTGTGTGTGTGTCTGTGTGTGTGTGTGTGTGTGTGTGTGTCTGTGTGTCTGTGTGTGTGTCTGTGTGTCTGTGTGTGTGTGTGTGCAGTCAGTATAGGGTACCATTATTGTTAGAGGGTTTTCTTGCACGTTAAAGTGTAAATCAGAAAGGTTTTTAGGTTTTGTTAGTTAGCCTGCAGAAGATAGCGTTGTGTGTGTATCGGTATGTGTTTCTGTGTCACCAGCCTTTTTGTTTTTGTGTGTTTGTACTTATGTGAGTGAATATGTATGTTTTAACAAATCTCGGGAGGCTTCATTGCACTCATCAGGGTATCAGCGTTGAGAAATGGCAGTGTCAGTGAAGAGACAAGTGTGAGTTTGTGCACGAGTGCGCGCGAGTGAGGATTGATGAAGCCGAGTCTGACAGCAGCCATATTGTGCAGGAAGAGAAAACTAAAAGGGTGGCGGGAGGATCAGGGGAAGAGCGCTCCAGCCCGACATCCTCCCAGGTTAATATTGACATAGCCTTGGAGGATACAGCGCCTGCGGTGCTCATCAGTCACTTTCAGTAGACCTAAACATATACATATACATCATCCACACACACACACAGGCCAGACCAGCAAGAGGCGACGCACACATTACAGAAGAGTGTAAGCATGCAGAAAAAAAGTCTCCCAAACTTCCTACATTTGCTTCGTTTCACTTTTGTTTAAAAGTTCCTCTTAAATAAACTCGACAACAACAGTTTAGAAAACCTGACAAAATAAACAGCCGCACGACAGATCTACATTAATCAAGCAAATATGTTTTCCAAAGTATAACTCTGCCCGCTTTATTTTCCACATTGCAAATTATGGCTTCCAAAAGCTCATTGTTAATCATTTCTGAAAGAAAAGAAGAAAAGAAACAAGTTCGCTTGACAAACAAAACAATTAATTAATGCAACTTTCTCTCCATCAATCACCCGGCCTGCCACTGAATTACCATAATCTGTGCATGGTGGCACTTTTAAGAGCAAACAGTTAATTTCCAAACAATAAATCACAAATTGTCTCTCTACCCCTCTGTGCGCTTTGACAACTTCGTCTTTCATCGCCACAGATGAAGGCTTATGGGAAAGAAGAGATTGCATGTGCAGTAAATGTCTGACAAACTTTCTGTAAAAGCTGTAACCACAATGTTGCCAGTTAGGATGTTCAGGACTATTTTTATGTCATTTATTAAATTCAGTGTTACTGGACTTCTTCTTTCAGGACTGGTATGATCACGTGAAATCCTTCGGTGAACAACACGACTATGATGGGCTGGTGGTTCTGTTGTCCATCACTGCTGAACATCGCCCTTCTGACCAGCAGGTGGCAGCATTCTCAAATGACACAGATCTTCTGAACCAGGTACCAATTTAAATTAGGAGCAGTCACATCAGCACACACAGGCAGGAGTAAAATTCAGGGCATTTTCCTTGATGATGTCGCTCTGTGTTTCCACAGGTGTATTTTTTTTTTTGTCTGTACACATTCAGCCTTTTTAAAGTTCATCATCCATATTTTTGATCGCTAATCAGGGTCGCTGGCTTTGTTGGTTAATCCCAGAAGTCACCAGTCAAGATCCAGGCATAAAGCCTGGATATAATAAAGACAAAGTAAAAGCTAATATTCCACTTTTTTGGCTTTGATTACAGATCTGCTGCGAGTTGGAAGAATCTTCCAGCTGGTGTCTTTCTGGTCCACTGGAGACCAGAGATGGTCTTCAGGTGTACCGTATACCTTTAAACACCCCCATGTCCTGTGGTTCTCCTCTTCCTCCGCTTGTAGAGGAAATACAGGATCTCCTGAAGGTCTTTGTCAACAGGCGCAGCTTGGTGTTAGCCTGCCACGCCAGCAGTAGGACCTCTTCCACAGAAGGGGTAGCAGGAAGTGTAGAGTTCTCCCAGGGGTCATCTGGTATCAATGATATGGATGGCTCTGACATGGAGCGACCTGAAGGTGGAACTGGAGATATGGCGGCGTTACCAAAGTAATTAAATGCCATCAGTATTTTTTGAATACTTTAAAGTGGTCACATTTTCAAACTTTTTTTCTTCCTTGTTTAGTAGAGTGATAGCAGAAGATGAAACAGGAGGTGGAGGAGCTGGGACTGCGGTGGAGCTTGTGAGCCCAGACAGCGGCATGACCACCATCCGTAGCAGTCGCTCCTCCAAAGCGAGCTCGGTGTTCCTTAGTGATGACAGCCCTGTAGCTGATGTGACAGCAGGAGGGGTGACAACTGGGCTCTTAGTAAGAAACCAGTCTTCTCTCGCTCCTGTCCCACCTGAGAGGATGAAGCACCGCCACAACAGAAATAAGAGTGACAACTTTGACTTCTTACACCTTGATCCTCTACAAGGCAACGATAACTCTGTGCCATCTGGAAAGGAAGTGACAAGCTGTCAATCAAGAGAAGGAGGAAAAAGAGCAGAGAGCTCCAGTTTTTCAGAACTTGAAGAACTGAACTTGGTGGACTTCTCTGGTTCCAGTCTAATGGGCAGGCTTGAAAGAAGGACTTCTTCAACTGACCACCATGATGGACTCCAGAGGGATGACGTGATGGACACTATGGTTCCTCCAACTCCGGTCAACAGCGTGGTAGGTAGCCGTCCGCCCAGCAGTTGTGGCGTCAGGTTCTTTCCAGAAGATGTTGTTGAAAGGATCAATAGCTTACAACACAAGGACAGCATGTCCTCGTCTCTGTCAGAGACCTGGGATGAACTAGACATGCGAGGAGCATCAACCTCCAGCGATAGTGCTGCCTGGAACAGGACCATGGATACCGAAAGTCCGCTAAATATTATGGAGGAAGTCAGCGGGAAAGAACTGACAGAAATAAGAAATGAAGAAGAGTCTTTTCACTCAAGGGGGAGATTCCAAACTCTGGAAGCCCAGCTTAGTCTGGTCATCGAGCCAGCTGAATTATATGACAACTGGAACCCAGATTCTTTGGTTAAAGATCAGTGGAATCCTGTGACTTTGTCATATCTGCAGTTGACTCCGCCGGAGGAGGAGGAAACTGGAAAAGGCAGAGTTGGTATCACTGGAGGGAAAGAAAAAACATCTTCACTCTTTAGAAAGAAAGCCGTGTTTAACACTTTGACGCCAGAAACGTCAAAAGAAGAGGATGAAGGGACGCAGGGAACAAAAGGAGACAGACAGATGGAGCTCCTAGACTTCTGGTCATACTCAGCCCAGAAGGGATTTCTGAAGTCAGACAGCGGAACCACAACCTCATACCCTGAATCATTAGATATGTGGAACATGACGATCCGGGATGACAGTCTTTCGCCTCTCACAACCCCTGACAACATTTCTGAGACCTCAGGCTCTTTTTGTAGATTGAGCCCCACTGCTGGTGCTGAAGCTGCTGTGGAAAGTCCACTGGGTTTCACTGATAGCGGAATGGCCATGTGGAACACCACCATACAGGAAGACAGCTCCTCTGCTTTAACAACCCCGGAAGCCTCTGAAAACAGGAACCTCATCGACATGGCAGCGCTGGAGGCTAGTGCTTCTCCTGAGGCGCATGAAAGCAAAGGGCTGGAAGGAGAGAGAGCTAAAGAGGAGGACAGAGACACACACAGGGGACTTGTCCAGACTGTTGGTAAAGTGGAACCTGATTACAGCGTGAAAATAGTCATTGAGTCAGTTGAGGATAAAACACTGGATGATGATGATGATGATGATGGCACCCCACATGTTCAGGGCCGAAATGCTGACTTGCGAAAATTGGCATCTGAACTTCCACAAGAATTCCGTGGTACAGACATGAGCATACCTGTGCCTGGCATGGTCACCTCCACTTCAGAATATGACAACGTAGGCGCTAGCAATTGGAGCCTGGCTTCCTCGCCTGAGGCCTCCGCCAGCCCTGTGACTGACATCATACACCTGGAGGAGCAGTCCAGCCCTTTTATAGCTGTGACCAAACCTCATCAGATCAACGAAGAGCATCATACATACCAACCAAACGGTTATCTCGGAAAGACAGCGTATGCAGCAGGGCAGCAACAGGAAAGCCAGGTGTTCCGGTTTGAAAGAACTAGTGAGTCTGGTAATACAAGCAGGGCAAGTTCAGCGGAAGGTAAATATGACAACAAAGGTGGAGAAAGGTCAGAGGAAGAAGCTGATTGGAACGAGCAGCCCAGTAACCACTCCCCATTTCTTCTGGTAGACGTGCCTGTACTTAGTCAGGACGCTTCAGCCGGCCGACCGCCACGTGATTTTCAGATTTCAATAAGTCATTTAGAAAAAGGCTCCATCCCCGATCTCCAAAGTAAACCTACTAGTAGGAGCACGGAAGATGTGACAGGTATAGAAAGAGAATCTCTTCACTCCAGCCTGTTTGGGGCAGAAGAGGGAACACTGAGGTGCAGCCGTGATAGTCTTCACCCTGGTAGTCAAGACGACCTCAGGTCCAATTCTGATGGAGACTCATCCGGCCTGGAAATGGAATACATCATCGTGTCTGGCACGGTTAAAGAAGCAGCCAGAGAACCCTGCAGTAGGCATAAAGAGGTTCACAGCCAATCAGATGAAGCAGGAACTCCAGCTGAGATGTTTAGCAGGGTCTCCTATGCTGCCAGAGTGCTGCAGGACCAGGTCCAAGCTGCGCAAAGTGATCAGGAGAACCTTGGCAGTTCTGCCAACAGGCATCAAATGACTGACATGGTTCTTTACAACCAACCAAAGAGCCATTCTGTCCAACCACTGCTAGAAGATGGAAACTATGATGGAAATTCAGGCAGCCTGTCCAGTAACCTTTCTCCATCTTTACGATACCCATCAGACCACTTCCTGAAAGCCAGAGAGGAGGTTTACGTCCATTCACAAATCTCAATGGAAGACTCAGATGAGGGCGGACAGTCGCCTTCTGCACCTCCGCCGTGTTCCACTTCTTTGGGTGACATGCAGACATGGAAAGGTCAGTTAACAAGGAAGGAAACACCTCAACCCACATCTGAACCGCAGTCCCCCATCTTTACCCATAGTTCGCTGTCCCACACCAGCTCTTCCGGTACCTCGTTAAGTGAATCGGGTGTTTCACTCGACAGAGGTCTTGGTTTGCCATTTTCTGGAGATCTAATGGAAGAGGAGAACAATGAGCTAGAACATGAAGAAGACAATAATTCAGAACACAATATTCTGACACAGTGGAGCGCAGAACCACAAAGTGAGACGGAAGAGCGACAACAGGCCGGATCTCCTCAGCTCTTCTGTTTTGCTGAAGAGCTTAACGGGGGTTCTCTGCTTCCACAAAGAGACAAATTCCAACAGAAAGCGGCCGATCGCTGTGAAGGGCAACTTGTCAGCTTTGGTCATGTTCAAGAAAAATGGTCAACGAAACAACAGATCAGTGACCGGGAAGCTTCTCGTGTCACCGATCCATTCGATCCAAGGTAAGAGTAGCACCGCTAAACATACACTGTCGACAGTGGCGCACTAAGAGCAGGATTTTGAAACACCATATAAAGCTGCTCAAGCATAATATCATGCAGTGGTCATATTTAGGCTGTAAACACAAACATACGAAAACATCTATTGTACGGATAACATAATTAAATCATTATTGCAAACCCCCCCCCCCCTTTCTCTCTCTTTCTCTATCTTCATCTTTTTCTCTCTGTATGCGTGTTTGTGAGGTGTGTGAAGGAGCGCAAACGGCGCATGTGTGCTTTGGAGGATTTCATGCACAGACACCCTAAACGTGCAATGGCCGTTCATGTGCGCGTCTCTGTGTGTGTTTATATATCTGTTCACGCCTCATTAAATATACATTACCTGCCTCATTACAGCCGTAGCTTCACCACAGCTAATAGCAACTGCTCCTCTAATGCCACAAGGTGTATTTGTGTTATCGTGCACACCAGTGTTCTGGTACATGCTATGAGTTGAGGACCACAATCAGATTTCATGTGATAAGTGAGGAAATATCTGTGTAGTTGTCTGATCCTTGTAATTTTAAAGTTTGAGAGTCAAGACTTGGTTTGAAGGTTAGGGTTCAGATTTGGTTGACCTTAGGCTGTGGAATGTATTGTGTCTATAAATGTCTGAACAAAGACAGAATTATAAAAATCCATACAATTCTTGTATACAATTGTTGAATATAAGCCATGGCTCCTAATGAATTTCTTTTGTCTGTGCCTCAACTTTCTTTCATGAAGGCATCAAAAAGGTGGAGCACAGTTTTCCACCCAATCAACCAACCACAATGCTGCATCCCAGTGGACAGGAAATGACAGTGCAGATCAAAGGCAAACCCAATGTGGCTACAATTACCACCACATTGACCAAAGAACAGAAAACCAAGGTGCCAGCTCAGCGTGCGTAGATACCAAGCCCACTTATCAATCAAGCAATTCAGATGTGTATGCTGAGTTTACAACAAATGCCTCAGTTATTCAGTATGGATCTGAGCAGGCTGAGCATTATTATGATTCTGGAGTCCCTGCAGATTACATCTTAGATGACCCTGGTTCCAGGTGTAATTACATGTCTGGAGGCCAGTATGAGGACCCTAACTGCAGGTACACTTCTGAGCGACTGCTCTCTCGGGATCAAGCGGATGGCCAAAGTCAGTATGAGCCTAATCATACTCAATACGAGTTTGAGGAACATCTGTGCAAATTACACGTCTACCCTGGGAGAGAAAGTCATCCACAGTACAGGCCAGAGGAATATGTTGACTTTCTCCTGCAACGGTAAGCTTTAGTGTGTTTACAGCTTTTTTTTCTTCCTCAAACTGCACTACTCCATTTCCACCACAAGAGGGAAGAATAAGTCCTTTACACATTTTACTTTGACACCCTTTAGATAGTTTAATATTTTATACCCAGTACCAACGCAGTAATTTGAAATGTCTTTTAAGAAATGTTTGACAACTTAATTAATCTTGTTAATTCTAGTAAGTCCACAATACTCCACATGGAGTATTTCTCCCACTGTATACTTCTCTGTTTTGTGAAATTTAATGTTATTCTGAGTGTGTTAGAGGGTCTTTGGGTGCAACACTGTTCACTATTGTCTGCAGAACCCACACATGCTGCCTAGGAATGAAGCAGTGACATAATTTTTTTCCATCTCCTTTGTATTCTCGTATCTTTTCCAGCGTGACCAGATTTTAAACTCTTCTTCACGTCTCATGAAAAGGCTTAGATTGATTGTCTTGATAAATGTTTGTCCTTGGTGTGTTTGGCCCAGTATTATTTGTAGCTCTGCCTATGCTAGCAGGGACAGTAGCAATGATTATGTATATAGTGGCTCATTACTGTATTTTTGTGCCTTTGAGCAGACAGTCCCAACAAGGAGAGAGTTCATCAGAGATGAAGATGATTATGAAAAAGATGTCCAGCGAAGAAGATGCTGAGCAGTTGGACAACAGAGCAGGTAACTAAACAGAAAATCCATCCATCCATCCATCCATTTTCTATACCTGCTTTATCCACACTTTGGTCACAGGGGGTCTGCTGGAGCCTATCCCAGCTGTCAGGGGCGAGAGGTGGGGTACGCCCTTAATAGGTCACCAGCCTATCGCAGGGACAACCATTCAAACTCACACCTAGGGTCAAATTAGACTGATCAATTCACCTAACAAGCATGTCTTTGGACTGTGGAAGGAAACCGGAGTGCCCAGAGAAAACCCACACATGCAGAGGGAGAACATGCAAACTCCGCACAGAAAGGCCGGAGCCAAGATTCAAACCCCCCAGTCTTCTCGCTGTGAGGCACAGTATTAATTAAAATATGAAACAGAAAATTCATATTTTAATTAATACTTAATGTTGCAATTCATGTGGTCAGCTTTTATAAATATTAATATTAAACATTCTAACACAGAACAGAATTAAATGGTTCATAAAAATCTAAAAATCAGTCATGTAGTTAAACAGGTGCATGGTAACATTCCTTTTTTTGAAATTGTGTTCTGAATTTGACAGAAATAGAGTAACATAGAAGCAAAGATAAAGGTTGGAGCATGTTTGAAACAATAAATCCTCTTAGCCATAAAAGTGTAAAGAAAAGAAAGAAAATTCTTAAGAAATTATGTCTGTCCTCTAATGGGATGGCAACTTGAGCAGACTGTACCGACTGTTCTGCAGTCTGACAAGCAAAATCCCTCCTTTTCTGCAGATTGGCCAGCTGGGTCCCATCTGAACAGAAAGTGGTTTTCTCCACCAGTGGATGTGTCATTGGAGCAAAGTGAGGGGTCTGTTCTATCAGAAGATGCTCTTGACACAGAGGACGATGGTCTGGACACTGGTGATGATCTGGATGTCAGCATAGATGAGCTGGACACTCCGGATGAAGCCGAGCTGCCAGGTCATTTTACCAGCAGAACATACCTGCTCACCATGTATCATCAAAAACATAGACCGCCCTTCTAGGAACTATAATGAAATTCTACTAATGTTTTCCTGTGGCAAACAGGTGAGCCAGAGCAACCGAACCTGGGTGCAGGTGTAGAACCAACAGAGGCTGAAGAGAATAGGGATGGCAGGATGTGGAGAAGCGTCACTGTCGCTGAGCAGGAGCATCGCATTGATATGAAAAGCATTGAGCCATACAAAAGAGTTATTTCTCATGGAGGTATGCAAACATGATGAAAATTCATTACAACAAGTTCTTCTGGGTGTGTCATTGATCTTGTAAGTTAGGCTGTAAAGTTAGTCACTCAGCTTTAGGTTAATCCAAACAAGAGGGAGAGTGTAGCCCTCAGACAGGCCTGGGCTTGTGAAGTTTGTGAAAGTTCCTAATGCTGGTAAATTCAGTGTTGCCAGAGTGAGTCTTTGCTCTGTAAAGTTCCACATCAGGGCACAGATTCAAGTCGGAAATGTGTCATCTTGAAAGAACACAAGGCTGCCCTCTACTGGATGTGTGTGGTACACAACTATGGTGCTTTAAGATTTATGTGACGCGTATGTATTTTTCAGTGTTTTCTCTCATTGACAGGTTATTATGCCGAACGGAATGCCATCATTGTGTTTTCAGCATGCTTCCTGCCAGACAGCAACTGTGACAATTACAGTTATGTCATGGAAAACCTTTTTCTGTAAGTAAACATAAAAAAAAGACACAGCATTGTGTGTTTTTCCCAATGACTTTAAGAATAAATAATAGGACACACCAACGCTTGTCTGCAACATTTTCTCATGATGCAAACAACAAAATATGCCAGTATGCCATAGGAATTAGGATGCATAAATCTCACTGGAAAGTCAAAAATTGATGTGTATTTAAAATTCCCTTTAGAAGCTCAGTATTACACAGATTTGATCCAAGAGGTGCATGTCACTCTTCCAGTTATGAGAACACCTATGCACTGATGTCAGTTTCTCATGTTTGCAGGTGCATCACAGGCTACGGTCAAGACGGTCAAGTTTAGGTCATTTATTTCCTCTGTGCAGAGCAATAAACATGCCTTTCTGCGCTTTATTTAAGCTTTAGGCTGTTTACAAATTGTGAGCACCCATACAATTTTTAAAAAATGCTAACTCTGCGAGTCAGTCTGACTTTTGCCCCTGATTTACGCAGGTACGTCATAAACACGTTGGAGTTAATGGTGGCAGAAGATTATATGATTGTGTACCTGAATGGCGCCACACCCCGCAGGAGACTCCCCGGGTTTACATGGATGAAAAAGTGCTATCAAATGATAGATAGAAGGTAATATTTACACAGCCTGCTGTTCCCAAGATTCATCCTGCCGTTAAGGCCCGTTCGTCCGTGTTGCAGTTTAATAGAGTGACCAGTAGGGGGCTATTACCGGTGACAGAGATTAGTGCTTTAAGATTTTATGTTTGATAATTACCTTGTCCCATAGGCTGAAGAAAAATCTTAAAATGTTCATCATTGTCCATCCTTCCTGGTTCATACGGACTTTGCTGGGGATCACAAGGCCCTTCATAAGGTTCCAGCCTCCTCTCTAAGAGCTTTTACAACTCCTCTTTACCACTCAATTTACCATCTGTTTTTATACAGCACATTTTACGCATTTTCTTACTTGGTGATTTTGTGTTTTCTGCAGCACCAAGTTCAGCAGCAAGATCAAGTATGTGAACAGCCTACGGGAGCTGGGACAGATCATTCCGCTGGAGTATGTCAACATTCCAGCCAGCATTGTCAGGTGACTGATACTGATAACATTTCATTGTCATTTTCTTTTTAAAGTGTCGAGGCATAAGTGTTGCTTAGTAAGCAGGTGTGGAAGGATATACCTGTCAGATTAAAGCAGAAATTTTAGTGCTACAGTGCAGTGGTTTTCATTTGGCTGATAACCTGTTTATCTGATCAACCATGCAACAGGCTGTTATTGCTTCAATCTTTCCGTTCATACAGTGTTTAAAAAAATCTGCGTGTATGTTTCGGTTCGCAGGCTGTATACTGTTATTAAGTAGAATACTTAGTCTTGTGTCATTCATATTAGTTTGTTGGCCCACAGTAAAAGAATAAAAAGGGCTAGGGCTGCATACAGAACATACCTTCTTTAAAAGCTCAGACAGTATTACCACACTGGTTTTGTAATTGAGCTATACTGTAGCTGTATGTGTTTTTGGGCACAGGAGTGGGGACACTTGTCGAACTTGCCACACTGGTTTGCTAATGCTCAGTATTTAACGAGGAAGTGTTGATTAATATAACTTTTGCCCCAACAGGATCCATGTTCAAAAACAAAATTAGAAAATTATGAAATTGATCTGTATTTAAAAAAGTGCAAAGTGTAAAGGCCTGCAGTCGACCTTTGCCCTTTGCTCATTTTTACCTCTCTTGTTTCCAACCCAGAGTCGACAAGAAGAAAAACTCAGTTCTTTGACAGCTGCAGCGTAGCGGGCACACCTGTCGTAGCCTCCTCCCTGTCCATATTTGTGCAACATATTTTAACTGTACAGCATGGTGTGACTAGCACAGCTTTTATGACGGCAATAAAGAGCCGAGATAGTGCAGAAGATGTCGCCGTGCTGGAGTTGTTCAGTGAGGAAAATGGCCGAGAAATAAAACTATTACAATATAAAGACTGTTACAAGTTCAGAATGAATGTGCTTTATTCTATACTGATATATGCCAGTCGGCTTTCTTTGAGGTTAACTTAAATTTTTGTGCTTTTCATTTCATGGAGAACAAATAAAGGAAAGGAAGTGGTGTTATATGCCTGTGTCATCCACCATGTCACACTTAACACAAGAAATCTTTTTTCTGCACCAAAAAGCCCACCAATAGTTTGTACTTGTGAATTTCTGTATTCCTGATGCAAGTGTGTGTGTGTGTGTGTGTGTGTGTGTGTGT
>BJFM01000016.1:167688-192737 GCA_016586285.1 Arothron firmamentum
TGTGTGTGTGTGTGTGTGTGTGTGTGTGTGTGTGGTGATTATACCGAGTGACCACAGGGCAGGAGTCAGTCTACTTTTTTTAAATTACATTTGTATACCTTTTTGGCCTGTAATGTGATTCATTTATTGTAAAATATATCAAGTACTTAATTAAAAGGTAATTCTTTTGAGGAGTCACAATGAGTGTTTTTTGTTTTTGTTTTTGTTTTACAAGCAAAGTCACCCTGTGTGTATGTGTATCGAAGCGATGAACAGATAAACACTGGCTCTGACTTATTTTCAGGCTTATATGTGACAGTAAAACACTTTTAAGCGCTGTGTTGTAAGACCACGTATTCCATTAGCATTTCCATTTCCTATATAGCATCTCTAATTATTATGAGAATCACTTTAGCAGCATTTGACCTTGAGGAGGATTTCTGTATGACTTAAAAGTGTAAAGAGCTTCGCTTGAGGCTTAAAGAAGTGTTTAATCTGCTCTACTTGATTTTATGTGATACCAGAAGCCGTTCACACTGGAAAATGTGCCCAGATGTTTCCCGTTGACGGAGGAACATTAGTAGAACACTTCATCCAAACTGAGTCATAATGCAACCCACAATCAACATGTGTGGGTGCACCATAACAGTTGTACATGGTGATTTATTTAGAATGATGTTGGCCGTATTATATACCCAATGTGGCCTCCATCCTTCATCGATGATGACAGAATTTTAAATTCTTGTGAATATCCAGTATTTATTTTATCTATTTATGGAATATTCTTATTTGCTTCATTTTAGCATTGCTTTTGCATGTTTTGCATTTTATTTGCCTCCGGTCATAAAATGGTACCAGTGTATTCACACAGGTGCTCTTAACCCATTAAAATTTCTATTTCAATCTCAGCCCTGTGAAGAAGCGAGTTTTTAGCTTATTTAATAGAGGTAGGGTTCGTTGCTGTCAACATTCATTTGTGTGGAGACAGAGGTTTACCACAAACTTAATCAGATTGTTGTTAAAGTCAGTCTTTGTGATAGTTTTTTTTTTTTTTTTTTGTAATAGTCTTTGTTTTAGTTATTTGCGTTTTAAACATGATTACATATTATCTTTATGGAACAGCATCGTTCCAGCTGCCATAGAAACCAAGACTGAGGAGAACTGGAGATCCTGTTTAATCTGAAACAGGAGCTTTGCCACGGATGAATACAAGCAGGAGGGCCGTCAACAGGTGATTAGAAGGGAAGAATGGCCACACCTGAGCTGCAGGGCTGCGGTTGAACCGGATAGCCAGCTGTCGTCAGTGCTGCAACCCTGAGAAGATCGTTTACTGGTTCCCAGCGCCTGAATCTCGCACTGCACTGATCACAAACTGCTGACTCCCCACAACAGCACAATCAGGTTTTCAGTCATATCATAAACAAAATGGACTTTTGTAATGACATATGTTTGAATAGTAAGGTTTCCTAAACATGTTACTGTGCATAAATGACGTATATAAATGGCGCTGCTATTGCGCTAGTGGAGGTGATAAAAGGACGGGGGGCGGAGCTTGGCTGAGCCTCCACAGCCGAGCGAGCGTCAGGTGGGTGAAGCCCTCTCAGATCCCTCATGTCCGGTTCTGCATTGTTTGACGTTGTCAGAGCAGAGGTAAAGTTCTTTTTCCTGTCGAAATTTAACAATAGGTTCAGCTAAAGTGGCATTTTCGGTTCAAACCTCTATGAGATGTAAGGTTTGCTATATGGATGTGTTTGCGGCGGCTAAAGCGAGTGTTTTTGATTTGGTTTTCATGCAGGGTTCAACATGACTGTCCTCAACACGCGAAACGTCACGGCGGTGGTCCTCATCCTGGCCTCACTCACGGTTCTTTTCTTAATGTACATCAGGTCGTCCCCCTCACCGAAATGTCACCCTGCACCGGTCCGGTGGTCAGAGTCGGAAAGGTCGGGTAACGCGTCCGGGGATATCCGCCGGAAAAAGCCCTTGTTGCTGATCTGGTTCTGGCCCGAGAAGTTAAAGTTCGATCTAAAGGACTGCAAAACGCATTTTGGGATTGACAGCTGCCGGCTCTCGGATGATAAATCTTTAATCGCCGAAGCGAACGGAGTTTTGATATATCACAAAGCAATCAGCGAGGACTTGTCCAACCTGCCCACCTCCCGAACCAGACTTCAAAGGTGGATCTGGTTCAACCCGGACTCTCCCAGCAGCACCTACAAGGTCCCGGGCATAGAAGCGCTTTTCAATCTGACCCTGACTTACAGAAAAGACGCGGACATCCAGGTACGCTGGAAGGTCTCCTCCAGGACAAACCCGGAAGAGGGCTTCACGCCTCCGCCAAAGGAGCGTTTGGTTTGCTGGATCGTGGACACGAAAGAACTGACCAGAAATTCCACGCAGACCTACGAAACCTACGTGGAGCTGCTGAAGCACATCAAGGTGGACCTCTTCGACGTTTCCTCCGATGAGACGAAGGGCGAGGCTTACCTGTCGACCATCAAAAGCTGTAAGTTCTACCTTTCGTTCGAGAGCGCCGTTCACAAAGATTACATCACCGAGAAGTTCACCGCGCCTCTGGCTCTCGGGACGGTTCCAGTGGCTCTGGGGCCCCCGAGGAAAAACTACGAGAACTTCGTCCCGGGTTCTTCTTTCATTCATGTGAACGATTTCGCCGATTCTGCCGCCCTGGCTGAGCATCTCCTGAACCTGGACAAGGACGAGCAGGCGTATCTGAGATACTTTGACTGGCGGAAGTTTTATACTATCGGAACACCGTTTGCTGAGGAAAAGTATCGGTTTCTGCACCCCATCTGCCAGGCCTGCCAACATCTGAGCCTGAGTAATGTCTTCAGATATGTCCCTGACCTGTACCAGTGGTTTTTATTGGCAGGGTGAACACGCACACACGCAGGAGAATACTATGTTTTTCCCAATAAAATTTCACATTTTCCTTCCTGTTCTTAATATTGAGCTGATCCAGGGCTGTTTTTAGGAAAGTCCACCATTTTCCAACAAATAGTTTAGCCCCTGTAGATTATCAACCAATGCAGCTGCCCCATTGTATTTATTTTCTTCTTTCTTATGAAGATGTTTAATTAGGTTCTTTGGGGGATTTACTCTTTTGGGCCTTTGTGTTTATGTTTGACTGCAGAAAACAGCATTTGGATTGTTCGGTTTCCATGAAGAACTTTTTAGAGGCACATGCTTTGGTTAATCTGATGCGAAAACATGTCTGCAGGCGTCTACTTTTTTCTTTATTAACACATATTTAAAATGTGAACTTGTAATCAAGACAGATCAACGTCTCTGCTGTTTGTTTGGTTTTTTTTTATTTGCCTGCTGTTTTGAGGTGAATGTTCCAGACTAGTCATGAAGAGTCCAGTCAAACTGTAATAAAAAAAAAAATACTGATTAAAGTATGGTTTTGCATGCTACTTCATGGGCATTTTGTGTTATTGAGTAAAATATTGAAAAATGATTTTGACTGCATATTCCTTTCTTTTTAATATTTATTCCTACACTCCGACCGCAGACTACAGAGTTATTCATTTAGCTCTGAGTTTTATATTAACCTGCTACTGGATGTCTTATTGAATTACATTCAGCTCTTCTCACCTTAAAAACAAGTCCGTTGGATTATCTTTTGGAGATGTTAGATAATAAATAATAAATTTATAATTATAATTTAATTAATTAATAAAATACCAGATTATTGAAATTTAGTGAAAATTAAAATGCATGTATTGACAGCTATAAACCAAAGCATGATTACGGTCTGTCTTTGTTTGCTCTGGCTTTACCACTTGACAGAAGGCTCCATAATATTAAAAACTCGGTACCCTCTAATTGTTGTGGTAAACACACCTGGTAGGTAACGTGACTTTTTCCTAATTATCTTGTAAATGAATAAGTCATATTAAAAAAATAAAAAATTGTGGTGTTTGAGAAGTGCAAGCATACACGGTGACAGCAAAGCTTCACTCGGAGGCCACAGGTGGATGTGATCACTTCCTACATTCCTCTGGTGGTTGATCCAGTTGGTTTAGTCTCCACACCGATTGTTAGCTCTGACACCAAGACAAAAGACAATCACAGCGAAAGTGTGTAAAGCCAACAAGCTTTTATGATCCCAGCCCTCCTGTGAAATGTAGTCAAGTGAGCGAGATTAAACATGACAATGATGAGGTCACAATTGGTCTGAAGAGGATGTTCTGGCAGTGACGCATCCTTTTAAATTGGCCACATCTGAAAGTATTTCAGGACAATTTGATAATTTTCAGAATTTGTCTGTTTAGTTCACATTTGTGGCTTTTGTTGCTTATTTGTAATTAAAGTCATTCAGGGTGCTGGAGAGGTTGTCAGCAATCACTATGAGAATGAGGACACCATCATAACTGGAAGAAAAAAAGAGGAAAGAAAAGGGTGTTTTGACAGAGCCCTACAAGGCCATTCAGGCTTTGTGTCATCCCACAGAACTATTGAAAGTGTAATATTCTTAAGAGGTTTTTTCTGCTAAACTAGTTTGATTATAGGAAGAGATGCTGAGGAGGAGGACAGACATAAGAACTCTGGTGCATGGTCCCAACTGGAGTTTATATACTCTTCATTTACATTTGGAACAAAGAAAATAAATAAATAACAATTGTGAACATTTAAAGACTGAAGCAAGACAGACATCATAAATGGTGCGAATGGATGTCGTTATCTTGTTCTCTCTCTTGTTTCATTTTTCCCCCTTCACATTCTGCCCCCTGCCGGTGAGATTGTTGTATACACTCAGAATCGACGTCATAATCAACATTCTCTGAACTCTTCTAAACCAGGAAACGGTGTGTGTGTGTGTGTGTGTGTGTGTGTGTGTGTGTGTGTGTGTGTGTGTGTGTGTGTGTGTGTGTGTGTGTAGGCTGTAATAAAAGGCACATGAATACTATATTAGTATTCTAAATTTGACACTGGGTTAACATTCTTTGTTCTTTAATCAAAAACATAAATGGGGATGTTGAGGATGTGGAGATGTAGTCCAGTCAGTAATCCAAAAGTTTACCAGTCTGTGTTACTGTAGTATTTATTGTACTTGTTTCATGTTTAACAACGTTCTCCATTTACCCCTCTCCACCCTGTGGGGAAAAGGGCATTTGTATGTTGTATTTATGTTGTATGAGAATCAGAAAGCTGGTTTTCTACAGTCACAATCGCCATTAGCATACAAAATATCAATCAACCCATCAAACAGGGCTGCAGCTGTGATTAGGTGAGGCCTTTGGGACAAAGCCCGCAAGGCAGAAAGTAAACTAACAATCCATTAAAAATGACTAAACAAGAAGACATTGTCTGCTGTTGACTTTGATTTAACTTTCCCGTGAAACAGGACCGGGCCACATCCGGCTTTGGTGTGAGCTGTCACAACGTTCGTGTGTGTCTGTGTACATTTATTGTTTTTTCTACAGTCATCTTAATTGCAACTGAGCCAACGGAGGAACGGGATGTGTAAATAATGCACACGCCGAAAGATCTGGATGAATCATTTCAATTTCTTAAATATCATGTACTGAGCTACTGCAGTTTAGTGTTATCAGAGGTCCTGTTCACAGTTTCTTCCTGTTCAAAGAGTCTTTATTTTCCAGTGTTGCACACAGCTGCATGCCTAAGCACCCGCTCATTATTTATAAATAATAATAATAATAATAATAATAATAATAATAATAATAATAATAATAATAATAATAATAATAATAATAATAATAATAATAAAAATCTTATAAAAGCATCTTATTGTTCCAATAAATAATAATTGTAAACCTAAAATCCTTCCTACCATTGGAGCACATTCATCTTAAACCATTAGAAAAGGGTCAAATCTTTGCTGATCTCATGCCAACGAGTTCAAAACCCCCCAGTTAAAACTCAGACCCTGACCTGCATAATCGCCACTATATACAGTATAAATGTAATGTTCAATTCACTCAAAATATGCATTGAAAAATGTTGCCAGCGAACACATCTAATGTACTTCAGCCAGTGCCTTCCGTCTCAGATGCTTCTCCAGACAGTAGATCACGAACGGATCGATTTCGGTGTCAAACTTGTTGGCGAACAGATGATGCTGATCGAGTATCCAGCGAAGGTCTCCCCCACCAAACACGCAAATCCCCCTCACGTGTCTGCCATTGCACTGTGGGTACACGGCATCCGGCGACTCGTCGGACCCTTCGTGTCCCTGCCATTTCACCAGTCTGGCGATGGCGTTAAGGTCTGTCATGTCATATTTGGCATTGGGCCGTGTTGAACCAGGGACCCCAGGCATGCGCTGAATAGTTGCCCAGAGGAACTCGTCAGGGCTATAGGTGTCTTTGGCCCACTTGATTAGTACCTGTATCCGTTTGTCCTCCAACACGCTGCGGATGTAGCCCCGGCTGACCACTATGTAGGCATTCCCTGACAGAATAGGCAGGTTGAAAGGGGGTGGCTCTTTATTTTTCCCTGCACTCTGAATCAGGGGCAACAGCAAAGGAATGTGATGCTTAAACACAAATGGCAAATAACATTGAATTTTGATGGGTAAAGATGAGGAAAACACATACCCGAATTTCCCCATTCACCACCTGGTGAACTGTCGTCACCCTCCACTTCTTTCCCTGGGGCATTTTCTCCGATTCCATGCTGTTACCACCCTTTAGCAAACGCAACATCTGTACCATCTCCCAGTTTGTTTTCAGAGGGAAATCCTGACCACAAACATTAATAAAGTATTTCCAGTTGGTGCTGGAATTATAGAGATCAGCCATACAGTTAATGTCAGCTTGAACGCGGGACCAGCTGGCATAGACCACAGTAACAGGCTGGCTGACCATGAAAACGTTGGGGAAGCAGGAGGCAATGGCCGTGACCGCAGAGTGAAAAGAGGGCTTCGATTTTTTGTCCACGTGGACACAATAAATGTTTTGAGGAGCGTAGATGGCCCGCAGAAGTCTCTCAAAGTTCTGCACCTAAAGTGTATGAAAAAAAAAAAAAGATTATGTCCGTCTTTCTTCTCTTATGCAGCTTTCCAAAAAGTATTTTAAGTGCAGATATTTTGACTCTATATAGTATGGCTCCTACACCTTCTAAAATGCCCCCACTCAGATTTTTAGATTTTTATTTCCATACTTTATGATGCACCACCATCGAGTACGCCAGTGGAAATTCCTTTTCTTCTTGGCTCAGTGGGTATTGTAAATATTTTCTCATTATCTTAAAAGTCCTGCAAATATATAGTGAAATAAGATCAGGAATGTGTGCTATATAGATGGAAAAAATGATATTTCAAGTTGGAACAGACCTGCAATCCTTGGCTGCATTAATATAGTATTCATCTGGGATCTGGATAGCCTTCTGGAACTTTTGCGTGATCGCCAGTATTTTGTTTTTTTCTAATTCTTCCTGGTCTCCTTGCAGGATTGCGGAACAGTTGCACAGCGCCTCTGGGTTGCCGTCAGCATCCGTGATTTCCAGCCAGTTAGAGCGGAACATGTAGGTGTTTCTCCAGCCTATTTTGTGTCTGAGAACGGTGAGCATCACCACAATTGCCACAACAGCGGTGAGCTTCAGTATCAGCCTCAGACTGATGCGTTTCAGGAGCCACATTTTTTACCCTTTGTGCCCTAATGAGAAACATGGATAAAAAAAAACGAGTCACTACTAAAATTTTCACAAACCTATGTTAAACTATATGCAAAAATAATTCAAATTTTTAATCAGTATCTTTGGTTCCTATTTTGATCATAATCTAAGGTGATGTTCACAACACCTCTATAAACTCTAACGAAGGCTTTAGAAATTGACAGTTTAGCTTCTACTTTTTAAAGCCGCTGTTAAATTATTGACACCAAACATCCTGTTAACATATATTTTACTTCCTGAAGAGATACACATTAGACATCGTCGTTGATGAGATGTTGGAATGAGGTCGGACCAGACGTGAGCATGGGTTTGGTTTGTGGCCTGCAGAACTGGTAACACCAGTGACACTGGTTTATGGAGGACAAGATAATTTATCCCATATAAAATAGATGATTATTAAGCCACAGTGCCTCAGACCGCGCAACAATATCAATTCCTCCTCATGTTTGCTTCATCTTTTAATAAAGCAACACTAAAGGAGAATCTTATATTCTGCTCATTGTAGATATATTCATCAATTATAAGCATTAGATTAGTTCATAGATTGATACATTCTTGATAGTAATAGCACAATCCTGTATAACACACATAGATGTTGAATGATTAACAGCCATAAACCCCCAGTGAACGCATATCTTCTGACTGACTTAGGTGTGTTTGTGAAAATAGTTGATGATAAACCCACAGTGCCTCAGACTGCGCAACAATATCAATTCCTCCTCATGCTTCATCTTTTAATAAAGCAACACTAAAGGAGAATCTTGTATTCTGCTCATTGTAAATATATTCATCAATTACAAGCATTAGATTAGTTCATAGATTGATACATTCTTGAAGTTGTCAGAGTTCGTGGCAAGGAGGGTGTGACAAACTGGAGGAGAAAAAAAAACACTTTTAATCCTCTCACAGGTAGTTACAGGATAAAGCAATGTCCTGTTCAGGGACAGCAGGCAGCCAGGTTTAACGGGAAGCAACAACAAAGGCGGGTCAAATACAATGCAATGTAATGATACTTGTAACACTGGTGCAAATGAGCTGCAGGTGCAGCTGATCAGGAGGCGTGGTGCAGGTGAAGTGTGAGGAGCAGAAAAACACTGCTGGCAGACAGGCAGCTGGTGTTGAAATAAACACCGTGGATATGGCAATAAATGCCTGTTTTATTAGAGATAACAGTAATAGCACAACCCTATATAACACCACATAGATGTTGAATGATTAACAGCCATAAACCCCCAGTGAACATATCCTCTGACTAACTTAGGTGTGTTTGTGAGCATCAGAATCAAGATCGGTTACTTTAACCCCTAACTAAAATATTACCCTTATAGCTGCCTGTCAACAATAAAACCGAACCGAGCATTTATTAAGTGCCCTGATTCATGAGAGATGAGCCATCGCAGCGGTGGTGATTGAAGCAGACACTCGGAACCTCTCTAAGCTGCACAGTTCTGAGGACTGCTCAGAGGAAGCAGGGTAAAACAACTGATGAAGACGCTCAGCAGCTAGACGAGTCCTCTCAACACCAGCTAAACAAGCTGAAACCTGTTTTAAGTTTTCAGCATATAAGGTTATGAAGTTATTGGCACTGATGGGATGTATAAAAATTTATGTGGCATCTGGGATATGATATCAGGATGCTAGAGTTATCATAAGGTAAATGACACACCAGAGTTCAAGGAACCTGACTGGAAACCTGGTTACACCCAGATTTAGTCCTTTGTAAACTTTTCTGTCTGTCAGACACACACACACACACACACACACACACACACACACACACACACACACACACACACACACACACACACACACACACACACACACACACACACACACACACACGCACACACACACACACGCACGCACACACACACACACACACACACGCACACACACACAGGCATGCACGCACGCACGCACGCACACACACACACACACACACACAAACACACACACAAAATGTTGCAACCGCAGCAACAAACACAATTAGACACAATGGAGATGTTTGTTTCTGTGATAAGGTTCCTCCCATATAAACGGCTAGTTTAATGGATTGGTCTACTCTCATGATCTCTTAAAATATAAATAATGACTAATGCCATTATGAAGTCCATTAAGATGGGTTTTTTTATTTTTTTTAAAAACTCTCTACTCCCAATACATATTTGCAGTTATAATGACATTTTTCTTTAAATACAAATAAATACATTCACCTTTGAATCAGTAAGTACAATAGTATATAATACTTAAGTTCTTAATCTGCTATCATCACATATTATACATCACTGTGCAAGCACTCTTGTCGTCAGGGCAAAGAAAAAAAAAGGATTACTATTCAAATTTAAAATTATCCACGAAAAAAGATTTTTGAAATAATTTAGCTCAGATTTGAGAAGTCTCAGTATAATGCTTTTTGATCTGGCATTGTATACAAAAAGCAGTGATTTTTATTTATTTATTTTTTTTTTAACAGTCAAAAATAAAATTTTCAAAACTTCAGAAATCAAATAGTGGGTGTCAAAGTTAATAGCACTCGCGGGCTTCCATTCACGCAGCAGCCTCCCACACCGCTCCGTGCGTGCGTGAGTAAAGCCGCAACTGGATTTTACTTGGCGGCAGAGGGTGAATGGAGTTGTCACTGAGCCCCTCGCAATATATTTAAGGTGTTTTTTTTTACTCACTTTGTGTCACTTTTCCCCTTACCCCACCTTTCATTCTCTACGTCTACAATACAATCACATGCAAAAGGTTAATTATGCAAAATAGAACTACAATTAAAGTTATACTTTTAAATTAATGATTTATGCATATATTTTTATTTAAGTTTATTTAATAGCTGTGACTTGAGGCGTTATCTTATGTACTTGAATAGAAATAGTAAAAATCTAACATAACAAGAAACGAATACTTTACTCCCTCAAATGTAACTTTTATACATATACAAGACTTGATCTTGGTTTTAGAAAAAAAAACTTTTTCTATTGTTCTACATATTTTGCAATATATAAAACATTTTCCCCTTTTTTGACCATTTGTAATCATTTATTTGAATAATTCACGACAAAGCCTTTTTAAAGTAAATTTTTTAAAAAATTTAGTAATATGTAAAATCATTCGAAAGTGTCCCGCCGCTTCCTACCTTTTCCTGTATCTTCAGAAGACACGCAATGACTTAATAAATGTTAAGTCTTGCTTCGTGTATGCAAATTCCACAGAACATAACATTTCCTGTCAGGAGTGACTTTCAAAATAATGCCATCTTGCCGAAGCATACCTGAGATGAATAATGAGTATGAATAATGTCTTATTAAAGTTAACTCCTTGATGTATACAAGTTTAAACGTTATTTTAAACGTTTAAACGTTTTTTTCTCTCATGAGCTGTTAATGATTGTTCACGTCTTATAAAAGTTAAAATATTATAATCTTCAACACATTACGTGTTGGCTTTAAACTTCTAACCCTCTTTGCATCCTAGTGACTTATACCGAAGACTGATTAACTATCTCTACCACTATCGGTTGGTAAAATGGATCAGATGCTGAAGATAGCAAATTAGCTCTGGTCACAATCTTTAGAATGCAAATACTGCCCCCTTGTGGCATTCTTAAGTAAAAGCAGACCACCGTTCAGCATAACAGCAGTGCCTAACCGACGGGGCTTGGACCGGTACCGGTCCGTGGGTCATTTGGTACCAGGCTTCACAAATAGGATAAATAATATACATTAGTTTGTTTTATTTATTATCTGAACCTGGAATATATTTTATTTTACTGGATTCTCTTTGTCCATCTACATTTATTATATTCAGAAAATACCAAAGTTATCCTGCCACTCATATCAAGTTCTTTCCTTGTATTATCCGCCACACCTTAAAGGCCGGTCCCTGAAAATACTGACATTAAACTGTTCCATGGCGCAAAAAAGGTTAGGGGGCTCCTGCCCTATAATCACAGCAATAATATAGTGTGTCTTTGAAAAATCCTGTTTTATACGTTTATTACCTCTGGAGGTTATGGGATAGGACGCGTTTGTTAGTAAAAGGGTTTGAACGGATTTTAATGAAATTTTCAGGAAATGCTGATTACAATTTTGTGATGTTCCGAATTACCAAATGCGTCTATTTATTTTATTTTATTTTATTTTATTTTATTTTATTTTATTTTATTTTATTTTATTTTATTTTATTTTATTTTTTATTTATTTCTCTTAAGAATTTTTCGTTATTGCGGATTAGGGGAAATGAGGTGCTTGTCGGAGGTTTGCACTATGTGTTTCTCGTTATCTTTTGTTATCTTGTCAATACCATCCATCCATTTTCTATACCTGCTTTATCCACGCGGGTCTGCTGGAGCTGTCTACTGGTCATTTCGTGTATAGGGCTTGCCATTGAATAAATTTGACCATAAAACAGTAGCTGTAACGACTGTTAGCTGTTTGTCGTTCCTGCTTCTGTTCCTGACTGTGGTCGGGAGACACAGGGGAGATGCTTCTTCTCCAGGGCCGAAGTAACATCCTTCGGGGTTAATTCCCAAGATTCGACTCCACACTTCTAGAGGCGGTCAAACACACACACACACACACACACACACACACACACACACACACACACACACACACACACACACACACACACACACACACACACACACACACAAGAGAGGGGCTTTATTAGCTCCTTCTCTGGCGTCTCTCACACACCTGCTTCTTCCAGGTTCGAACGCAGCGGTGCACCTCAGCCACGCGCACACTCTCGCTCACATTAACACACTGAGCTGCCTGGACTACACTCCCAAACTAGTTATATCCTGCAACATAGCATATATGCAACTCATTTCCCCACATATTGTGACTTACAACTGTAATATTTAAAGGCAGTAAATATAGGCGTTAGTAACATAAGGTTACATAACATAGGCTTTAAGATCAAAGCCCCTAGGACTTTGAGCTTGGCAATTGATCTTAGGAAGTTTGAGGGTCACACTCCTTTCGGAATCTGGAACATCTCCAACATGTAATTATCTTTTCCTTGGCCAATTATCAATATTTTCTGAAATTTCCATTAAAATGTGTTTATAACTTTTCCAGTTATTTTGCTAAAAGTCAAACGCCCACTCGTTACATAACCATCTCCCTTGGAGGAGGTTAGTATCATAATGCAATATCAAAGATTTTGTCCATAGATTCAAAGAGCGTAGTGCAAATTACGCTGATGCAATTGAAACGGAAAGTGTTTTTTACTGATTGGCAAATGTGTCAGTGAACGCATCTTTCTTACGACACTTAAAAGGAACACGTGATGGTCTTGGTCACATGGTCGCTGACGTCAGAAACACGAACGGACGTAGTTGTTTGTAACACATATATCCACCGGCATTCTGATTTTCATCCTTTACCTGAAGTAATGCAGGAAGCGTAATTTATTGTTTTATCATTATTAGTCATTTAACATTGTGTCTCTGGATAAACCTCACAGAAACGGAGCATCTTTGATTAAGCTGACAGATGTTAGCTTAAACCTAGCATACCATTAGCTGACGAAATTATGTCATAGATGTCCTGGGAAGAGTGTTAAACTTTTAACTCGGGCATTTAGACTGGAATTTAATGCTACAAGAGACAAGGACGCGTTTCCAATTAAATATTCCGTATTAGCTGCCAAGGAAGTGCTAACCACAGGAAGACAGTTGGTTCATCAGCTAGTTTAACTTTCTGGTATCTTTTCGAGGTCGTTCTCGTGTAACACGTAGCGTTCACGGTGTGGCCGGTATGAAGAGTCTCCCATACTTTTGTCGGGGAGAGGTCGTCAGAGGCTTCGGGAGAGGAAGCAAAGAGCTGGGAATTCCTACAGGTGAGTTCAGGGTTAACACCCGACGTTATACAATGCTTTGGTTAACTACAATGTCGGGCTCAGAATTACGTATTCAAGAAAAGCCTACTTTTTATTATAGTGTGTATATCGTGTAATTTAACGTTTTTACTACACGGTCGTAACAATCAGTGCCTTTTAAATTGTACTGATAGAGATTCTCAATCAGGAAAACGTGTCGTTTTTGACTGATTAAATCATGTGAAGAAACTAGCAAAACCTACTCTGCAAAGTAGTTAATTGACAGATGTTATGGAAACACAGTAACAGAAAAGAGATAAAGGGTAAATAAGACGCCCCGGTGCAATTTGCTTTATTTAGACAAAGTTTCTTATTAAAAACCTTAACCTTCCTGGCTGAAGTAAAAAAAGAAAATTTAATATGAAACTGTCTGGATTTCAGCAGTTCTTTCTGTGCTTTAATGTCAATCTTTACTTTTTTTTTTTTTTTTTTTAAATCCTTTTCCCTTCCTGTATTCCTTTTCCAGCCAACTTCCCAGACTCGGTGGTGGAAAATCTTCCAGCCGACATCAGCACGGGCATCTACTATGGTTGGGCTAGCCTCGGTAATGGTGAAGTCTACAAAATGGTGATGAGCATTGGTTGGAACCCTTACTACAAGAACACCAAGAAATCCATGGTAAGTAGATGAACATGTCAAATAACTAATTGCTACTGAAATTTTTATTGTGAGAGAAAAAAAAATGCATTATCATTTTTCAAACTTCTGACAATCCAGTGTACTATATTTACATTTGTCACATGGTCCCCTTGACATCTTTGTTTTGTCCTCAGATATAAGAGTTGGAACAGACACATGTATTTATATCACTTGAAATAAATGCTGGCACTCATCTGATGTAGACCACTTGAATAGACATGAGAAATTTAGTTCATTACAATAGCGCTGCTTTTTTCCTGTAGGAGACCCATGTGATTCACTCATTTAAAGAGGACTTTTATGGGGAAATTCTCAGCGTTGTCATGGTGGGTTACATCCGTCCCGAGAGAAGCTACGACTCACTTGGTAAGATTCTTATTTCTGTCCGTCTGTATGGAGTTATTATTGTAATTCACTGTATGTCTCGAGGGATTCCATCGTGTTTTAGGCCTGTGGTGACCACATGATGTTTATTTGTAAATACCAGCTCTATTTTTTTATCCATCTTTCCTACCCCTGCTCTACAGTAGTGCAGGCATCCAGGAGAGTTTGGGAAAATTACTTCTGTGATTCGATGGTAACGCTTCGGAACGATTCCAGTCATTTATTGTTTAGGCAGTCCCAGTTGCAAATGTGTGGCTTGCATTACAGTATTGAGGAACGTGGAAGTAAATGTTTTTGGTAGTCAGTCTGTTGGTAGAAACAATTTTTTTTTTTAGTCTGGTTGTCCTTGTATTGTCACACCCATTGAGTCTGTCAGATGGCAGGTGTGTGAGCAGAGCATGCTCTGAGTGGGAGTTGGTTCAGATTTCCTCAGCTTACTGAGAAAGACTAGTCTCTGTTGAGTCGTGCTGATCTGCCGTGTGTTGTTCAGGTGAGATTAAAGGGCTCCACCCCTTCCACCTGAGTGCCTTTGGTCTATAATGGGGTGCTCTAGTCTCCTTTCTTCCTTAGGTCAATGATCTTCTCCTTAGTCCTCTCAGCATTTAAGCAGAGACTATTTTCCCAGAGACAGAATGCAGATTGCTGCAGGTCAAATGTGCCTGGGATAGACTCTTTGTGTTGAGTCTCCCACAAACTGTATTTGTTCTTGCCGACTTATTCCTGACCTTTTTCCTCACCTATCACTCTTGGGTTTTCTTTCCAAAGACGCTCTTGTCACGGCCATCAACAACGACATTGAGGAGGCCAACGTCAAGCTGGATCACCCAGAGCACCTCAAATTGAAAGAAGACAACTTCTTCACCAGCACCCCCAGTTTCTCTTCAGTTACACCCCCCACCACCTCATCGGTGTCACAGACTATCATGAATGGTCACTGAGTGCTGGCTTTTGAACATCCTAGAAGTCTCTAGATATATTTGTGTGTGCTTACGTCCCTATTCAAATGCGCAGTCTCATTCTCAAACTAGCCTGTTGTTGCTTTGACCTGTCATAGACATTTTCATTAGTCCAGTATTTTTGAAAAAGTGTATATTTCTTAGAGCTGTCTGGTTAAAATGCTTAAAACATTCTGGAACACAAGAGCACAACCACACTTTGACTTTTAGACTCTGATCTGCTCCTCACATTAACTCTGCTTCATGCTTCAGCTCTGTTTCATGGTTAGTTTATTTTTAAATGTTGCTTTTTTTTTTTTTCTATATATACACAAGTTTTTTGACAACATCAATGTTGTATAAAGCAAAAGAGATTGACGGTAAATTCCTTTTTTAAGGCTGTAACTGAAACGGCTGTTCAGCCGTTTCTGTTGTTATTTGCTTCTGTGTCCATTTGGGAGGAAATATAGGCATTAACTGTAAACAAGTATCATGGATAGATGACTTTATGCAACAGTGTAATGATCTATATGAAACTGCAGGTTAGATAGAACAATTGTTTGGTACATGAAAATTATGTAAGTGTCCTTGCTTTTCTTTTTTATTTTTCTGCCACTTTGTCTGACGTGATACAAGCACCTTTTTTAACTGTCCTGCTGTATATGATTTAATACCCATGTGTACAAACTCCTCAGTGAGGAAAAGGTTTGAGGCAGCATCAATAAATACTCAGTCTGGATCTGAGCGTTCATGTTTTTGCTCTTCCTTTAGTTGAGGCAAACGATGCAGATGGCAAATGTCTCTGTGATGCACAAATCTTTTATTTCAAAAAACAGCAGCCTTGTTGGGAGCAACTTGTGTGTGTGTGTGTGCGTGTGCCCCCATTGCGTTTCCTTGATGTAACCTGCTACATTGGTTCCAGTAAGAGAAATTTTTTTTGTGTTATTAATGAGCTTAAAACTGCCAGAAATGCAAGATACTGCAACAGAATCTGGGTTCAGTTCAACATCCTGGTGCAGAAAGTCACGCAGACTAGTGGGACTTGGGGCTACTCTCTTTTAAGCACACAAATTTGGATCATTACAAAATAATATTGTGATGGCAGGGTCTGAATGATCAGCATGCTAATAAGATAACTGCTAATATCTGTGAAACTAATTTCCATTAGTTTCACATAACTACAGCCTATTTTGGGAAACTTCTTAAAATTAATTTTAGATTTTGTCTGGTGATGAAGGAAGTGTAAAAGAACACATGCAGTTGCAGATGTCCCAGAGTCACTGTTGTGTCTTAGTGTTGAATTTAGGGATCGTCAACACACTGACTCTCCCAGATCCGCTGCGAATTCAACCTTATATTATCAGATCCACAGAGTTACACAACATGTCTGACATGATAAGACTCCAGGTGCTCAGTGTTGGCAACAACGGGTTGGAAAAGGAATTATTTTAATGTTTGGATTTACCTCTCAGCGATCTCCGAATTCAACACCAAAGACTGTACTTTGAAAAAAAAAAGTTTATTCTCAATGCGTATTTCACCTCGACCATAAAAACAAATTACAAGGAAGATAATCACAGAAATCAGGCCACAACAGTCTGCAGAAACCTGGACACATGCACACATGCGTTGGCTTTGCTGGACACAAGAAAATCACTGGAAACGGGTGTTGCCAATGTAAACAAACTAGATAAACTCCAAACTGGGACTTTGACCTCTGCAGGGCAATATCCTGTCAGATTTACAATCTAAACAGCGTAACACAGCATCCACCAGCACAGAATCACACCAGTGATCCCAACATTTACTGAATAGCCCCTGAAAAGAATCTGGAATCATTAATTTAGTCAGATTGAGACATTAATTGATGTTATTGCTAATTTGTGATGTGTGCATAAATGTTTATAGAAACCTATAGAATGGAGCATTTTTATACCATATTGGGTGTTAACAATAACTTTGATAACAGTATACACAAGTTTTTGTTTGAGTGACTTCTCTAATGGATTTCTTTTCTACAGTCCCTCGAGATGCCTCATTCTTTTACAGTGAGCAGCAAAAGCAGATGTAAGTACTTCACATTAACATGCATGTCTTCCACAGCAGCACACTGATATTTCATATAAATAAATGTTATCAGACCTCATTTGTTTAAAAGCAGACCTCCAATTGAGGCTGGGCTCAGTCATTCTCTGCAATTTCAGGCAGTAAATCACAGTAAAGGTGTTTTTTCTTTATTTGTAGGAGTAAGTTTCATCATCATAGTCCAGCTCAATCTCCTCTTCATCCGTTAAAAGTCCGTACTTGAACTTCCGGTAGACTGTCCCATCATTCGACATGTACACGATGTCATCATCTTCCTCCTCGTCCCCTCCATCCATGACCCGGTCGCTGTACTCCCCGGAGGGGGAGGTGACAGGTTTGGGAGCAATCTGGCCGTTGGAGTCCACCTTCGTGTAGCCTGCGGCGTTGGGTTTGGGCGCAGTGCTGAGCGATCTGGCCCGAAGGCTGAGGAAGATGAAGAACCCAAAGCCCGCTGAGAGGATCAGCAGAACACAAACGGTGGCCAGCCTTTTGGTGGCGCCGCCTTGCGCCTCCAAATCTTCAATTGGGTCGAATACAAAGTTGACGCCCAGGATGCATTCAACTGAAAAACAGGTGAGATACGTGATGAGTCACATCTTCAGAGTCTGAACTCTGACCTCACCTGACCGCCTGCTTGTTCACCTAATGATGCTGAGCAGTCACAGCACTCCCGGGGGATGGCTCTGTCACCGTGGTGCGTTTCATTTCCGCAGCAGCTCAAGCAGCGTCCGTCATCACCCAGTATCAGCAGCGCCGGGCACACGGTGCAGCTCCGCTCGCCAGGTCCCCTGCAGTCGATGCAGGACGGGTGACATGCAGCGCAGGTCGGCTCGAGCGCCTGGGGGTCAGGGCCCTGCAGCAACAGGAGAAACAGTTCATCTGAAGGGCCCCCAAAGTACAGGGAGGGTTGAGCCACACACAAGCTGATTGTCACCTGTGGGGTGGGATAGTAACCAGTGAGACACGGGGAGTTGCAGATGCCCCTGGAGTATTTGAAGCCTTCATAACAGGATTGACAGAACAGCGCGCCCTCATCTGGACAGATAGAGAATTACACGATACTTTTTAGTTCATTTTCAAAGTAGATTCCTCAAATATATTCAGAGTGCTCTGCTCTCATTTGTCTGTTTAATTCAATCTGGATTTCCCTCTTTACCCTGTGTCAAATTCTATTTTGATTCATGCTCATTGACGTGACTGGTTATCTTTACCGCTGCAGGTCTTGCAGGTCGGGTGACATTTGTAACAAGTCTTGGACTTCTCGGCCAGATAGAAACCAGGGGGGCAGCTCTGCAGACACTGGGCCCACTTCTTCACCAGGACAAAATCCTGCCGACAGCTCAGACAGTTCCTGTTGCCGCGACCCAAACACTGGTTACAGGAGGGGTCGCACCGATCACAAACCATGGTGCTGGTGTTGCCAAAGTGGCTGGAAAGAAGAGAAAAGTCCAATGTGGGGTTTTGTTTTAAATTTGAGAATCAAAGAGGAGATGCTGAGCAGCTCTGTGTTTGTCAGACCTCTCTGAACAATGCTCCACACAGCTGGATCCCTGTTTGAAAAATCCAGGTTTACAGGTGGTACACTGCAAGCTGTGACGGCCGGTGCAGGACTGACAGCTGAAGTGACAGCGCTCACACACTCGCTCGTCCCTGTCCTCGCTGTAGTACCCCACAGGACAGCTCAGCACACAGGTGCTGTCTGAGCGAAACAGGAACACACCTGTGTTAACTAGCAGGATTGGCTACATGTCAAACTCCACTTTAAAGGCAAAACGTACCCAGGAGGAAACTGGGCTTGTTGCAGCTGAGGCACTGGTTTTCAGCCGCTCCAGAACAACGATGACACGACTTGTGACACTGGTGGCACTGACCATCCTGGTCCATGTACGAGGTCAGGTCGCACCGGTTGAACCACACACAATGTCCGCTGGCGTCCCTACGCCTGTTGGTGTCACAGCTGAGGCAGGAGGACGGCCCGTGTCCAGAGCAGGTCAGACACGACCTGTCACACTCTAGAAAACCAAGGTCAGAATTCCTTTTCATTCCTTTGGCACCATTAAATCACCACCAACAGAGGACCGCCTGCCCCACCTCTGCATTCGTTGGTAGTCTTGTCGTGGTAAGTGTTGTTGCGGCAGTGAGCCAGACATTCTCCGTTGTAACGGACGGCTCTCGGGTTGCGACACATTTCGCAGTCGTCAAAACGCGGGCCGTCGCACGAGGCGCAGTCAGTATGGCAGCGCACGCACTCCTGCAGCTGGCTGGCAAAGTACCCCTCAGGACAGTCATCCACACACTGACCAATGTGGAGGAAGGAGAACTTTTCACAGTCTGGACAAGAGGAAAGTGATCAAGATTTAAAAGATGATTAGCTTCCATTAATAATATTGACCCTTCCACCAAAAACTGCAAAGAAAACCACTGCATGAACCAGTACACCCACATATACCGTTGAGGTGTAATAAGCAATGTGTTTCAAACTTTTCTTCTCTTTTTTTTAACAATGAGCCATTTAAAAAAAATACTGTGTATGAAGCTCCTCTGGCTAATCTGCTCTACTGATTCAAGTCTCCTTTCAACACATTTCTGGACAAATCCTCTCCACTTATTTTTCTCCTTTTTCTCACCTGTGCAGAGGCCATCTTGGGTGCAGGTTCTGCAGTGAGTCGAGCAGCGACGGCATTCTCCATCTGCGGGGTAATACCCTTCCAGACACTGCGATCTGCAGGAGTGGTCCTGCAGCAGGTACTGCTGCTCGCAGCTGAGGCAGTACGAGGGTTTCCCCTGACAGGATGCACACTCAGGGGAACACAGCTTACACATTCCACCTTCAGGAAACCCTCTGAAAAATTCAAATATCAGTGTGAGGTAGTGCTAACGTACAATAATGCTGCAGCATTCTGTCCAGGAATGAAATGAAAACAAATGTTGCACCTCTGACATGCCTCCACACACCACCCATTGTCCAAGTAGAGGCCGCTGCGACAGCGCTGACACTGCTGGTCAGTCTGACACACGACACAGCCCTGGGAGCATTCTGCACAGCGGGCAGACGTCTTATTGGCAAAGGTAGCAGGGGGACAGTGAGCTGTGCAGGTCTGCTGGGCAGTCAAGAAAAGACCTGAAGACAGTAACACAAGCACATTCAGGACACACTCGGACTTTCATTAATAACCAGAGCACTTTGATTTGTGAGTGTATGTTAGTTAGAGCATGAGAAGGTGTATAATCCGTTCTAGCGTGACTGAAATTTACACATTAAAATAAGACTGAATGGAATTTTTATAAAGATCACCCGATTACAAGGTCACATCTTTACCTGAATCACAGCTGCTGCAGTTCTCCTTAAAGGGAGCAAAGCAAGACTTGCAGGATGTGTGACACTGCTCACATTCCCCCTGAACTACGCAGGGCAGAACAAACACACTCAGGTGAATCAATTAGAAAAATCATCACTAATGTAATAATACAGGCCTGTATGATGAGAATAGAGTCAAGAAGAGAGAATAAAGAACACTTTTGCTCTTTAGAAACAAAGTCCAGTTCGCTGCACTGAGACATTTGGTGAAACATGCTCGAAGCAAATTGATTTGAATATCGAGGGAGCATCTGACATACTGTTGGCAAAGTGTTTCTCAGGGCACAAAGTGAATTGTCTTCTCTGTAAGCACTCCCCATCCTTCAGCTTTGACCCCTCCCTGCAGGAGTCGCAGTCATCATATCGTGGCCCTCCGCAGGCACGGCAGGCGGCGTGACAGGGCTCACAGTCCCGGGACTCCTGATCCATGAAGAAACCTTCGCCACAGTCTTCCACGCATTTTCCATCTGAACACACAAACCACGAGGGTCATTTACCGTCCCAGACGCATTCATGAGGCCACAGATAGACAACATTTATGATTACCCAGAAGATAGAAGCCTTCTTCACACCAGTAGCACTGCGAATGGTCACATATTAAACATTTAACATCTTCACACGGAACACATGTCTTGGTGGTGTCCACACTGTAGGTCTGGTCGGGACATGACCAATGGCAGTCTGTGCCAAACCTGACAGAGAGATGGATGGTGTCAGCATGAACACACATAACTTTGGGGAAGGATCTCTTTACAGAGGAGACTCACTGGTAGTAATCGTCTTCACATTTCAGGCAAACAGTTCCCATCGAATCACCCAGTAAGTCTTCTGTGGTGAAGACCAGAGAATAAAATCATTAACAGCATATTTTTGCCGGTTTTTCCGGTTGGAAGTTATCACAAAACAAGACAAAATCAGCACAGTTAATTCCAGAAGAGCCTCAGTTTTGGTGTTTCAGCGTCTGGACTAATCATATCCCAACGGACTTACAAAGGGAAAGTGCAATATTTGTTTCACTGTTTGTAAAGCAGTGGATAAATGGTACAAACTTAGAATAAAGAAAATATTACAATTACATTTCATTTCAATAAAATAGATTATTATAATAATAGGCGATGGAGAATCACATTTCACAAAAACAAAGACCGTGCTTTCCCCGTGTGGGCAGCAGGGGGCGCTCTAACACCACACGCTATCATCTTTGGCGCTAATGTCCGCGTATGCATGTTAATACATCACTATTGATACTATCAGATACATTTACATTTTTAAAAAAAAAGTTATTTGTTCACGTGGAATAATTAATTCATATCATTAAGACCATAAAAATGGATGCAGAGGAACACTCATCCTGTTATCTTTTAGTGGAACAATGTCAAAATATCTTCAAGGACGGCATAAGTGGGCAGGGGAGGGATCAGAAAAGAAGCAAGAGATTGAGGTAATGGTGATTTAGAAGAGGGGAAGAAAAGAGATGGAAATAACTACCAAAAGTACCGTCTGTAGATTTTCCCCTGGGATATTCATCCTTTGAAAAAAAAAAAAAAAGTCTCTATTGAGCCCCCACTCCCTCCTTCAGTTTCCTTCCTGCACCCACAACTTAACACTGCACTGGTTTGCACTTCAATGCAGTCGACAAGCCACTACCTGTGAAAGCAATTACTCACAGAGAGAAAGAGAGAGAGAAGAATACTGGGAGAAAGGAGTGGTGGGAGGGACAGAGGGGCTGGAAATCATACCTTCAGGCTGTGCCTATGTGGAGGGGGAAAATAGGCCCGCATAAATATTAACTGTGGAAGGCAGGAGATGAGGGATTTTGACAGAATTTAAGCTGGCATACGTGTCCTGAAGTGTGCACTTGTGGAACGCGCCAGCACTAATAGACTAAACATGGCTCTGGTGTAAAATCGACTAAATTTGTTCTCCACTGTGAGACGCAGACAAAATAAAGTCTCATTGATGCAGTGGAGCCATTTCATTTAATTTAATTATGTCGGAGGGAGTAAATGTACAGGTCTTTTGGGGAAAGGACTCCCTGAGAACATCACTGCTGAGTGCCAGACAAGGCCAAAATTTAGTGCTCTTCCCTCCACAGGGAGAGAAAAAGAGAGAGGGCTTATCATTTAGCCACATGTGCAGCTCACCATTTTAGTTAATCACACAGGGCAGGAGCATACAGTATCTGCTCACAGAGAGACCAGGAATGGAAATAAAACTGGGGAGAAAGACCGCCCTTTATTGATAGGAGAGATAGTTTAGGACAAAGTAAGATCTGCCTCAAAAAGCACAGTCAGAGTGACGGTCATCTGAAAATGTGCAAAACACAGTCAACACATGAGTTTCAGAGGCCAGTCTGCTCACATTTTAGGATCAGTTTGCTGATTTTTCTCTTTTTCTGCACACAATATTAAAACAGCATTTAAATGTACACAGGCGGCACGTGCAGATGCCAAACAATCTTTTTCTTCTCAGCCTGGATCTGCATCACAGGACCGGTCATCACAGACCTCTGATCTGCTTACAGACGTGTTTAGCTTGCAGAGTAATGATTACTGGTAGCAGGTGGGTGGCAGCAACACTCGGGGGGGCTATTCCATCTTTGTCTGTAACATTTAGGACTTGTGCTAATTATCTGTTTGGTGTCTTTTCTCCTCATCCACATGCTGGTCACATTGTTGACCTCCTGTGCAACACCTAGTAGTACTTGGAAGGGCTGATTTCATCTAAACTCTGGAGTATGTGCACATCAGGCATCGTTTCTCAATTATGTTCATTCTAAAATGTTCCATTCAGTGACCTGGTTTGTCAAACACGGCAGAGTTAAGGGCAGCGGCGGCGGCTAAAGCTCTGGCCTGCAGAGGGACACTGAGCTGACTGAGCTTTACGCCACAGTTTGACCGTGAAGGACAGCAGAGCAGGAAGAGATAAGTAAACTGAGGAAAAGGCGATCTGCTCACTCTGTTTGCACTGCTTGCAGCCGTCATCACAGTGGAGACAGTCCATGTTCTCGGCATCCGCAACCTCGCCTGGTGGAAAAGTCAGACAAGCACAGGAAAATGTGTAAAATATTTAAGGCTACTTCCCAGCCTGCCAGGGCTCGCAGCTGTTTCAGTGCAGCAGGTCTCGTGTGAAAGCCAAACTCCTAAATCCCACATTGTTGTGATAAGTGAAAAAAGAAAGTAAATCCCAATCCTCTCCCATAAGCTGCTCAAGAGGTGAAACGAGACATTTTTCTAAAAGGACACCGAAAAATCATCAGTCTCTTTTATAGTTTCAAATACTGTACAATAATGACATGACTTTTTGTTTGTCACATATCTGTATTAGCACACTCTAGATTTTAGCTGTCTTTTCCCAAACTACTTATTATTCCACAGGTGATGATTGATGATTCCAGCAGTCTGACTATAGTCGAATGGTGAATTCACCTGCTCACGTCCAGCTGATTCAGTTAATCTGAGGTGGATCATGTCTCTCACCCGTGCTGCACTCCAGAGGGCCGCACCGGTTGTCTCTGAGTTTGTGTCCCGGGCTGCAGCTCAGGCACCGGTCTGCCGCCACGCAGGTGAGGCAGTAGGCAGGACAGGGCTCGCAGCGTTTCCTCACAGAGTGGAAGAATCCTTCTGGACAGGCGTCCCGACACTGACCGTGGAACAGGTATCGGGCCACCCCAAATTTATCTGAGGGTGAGAAATGAAAGACAGGACAAGATGCACAAATCAGACATATTATTATAACCCAGAGCAGGGAAATGTTATATTAGCAGTGTGATGTATGCAGGGACACGCTTCAAACCCCACCCTGCTCCAGCTCTGTGTGGCTCTGGCTTCATCAGCTTCCTTCACACTCTCATATCTTTGATTATCCCTTAATCTCGTCCCTCGCTCCCAGTGAAATTACGAGGAAAGATCAGCGGGGAGAAACGGTCCGCTCAGAACGCATCAGCACTGAGAGAGCGAGTGCGTTCACAACTAACCGGCTCAGATGACAGAGTGTTTTCCGAGAGAAATGACACAGAAACGCTCTCACTGTGGTATCACTGTTATGTCTCATTGACTCTCAGATGGACCTGCAATTAAATGGAACCACATTTGCAAGCAATCTGACAAACTTACCCTATG
>BJFM01000016.1:207860-356739 GCA_016586285.1 Arothron firmamentum
ACACACACACACACACACACACACACACACACACACACACACACACACACACACTGATGCAGTTTTGCACACACACTTCAGCAGACAGTCGCAAAGTCATAAAACACGCCGACCACCTTCCAGACCCTGAGCCAGGGCAGCCGGTGCTGAAGAATGCTTAAAACTCCGAATCTCAACAGCAACACAAAACTTGAAAAATCAGAATAATGTAAGACTTTTAATCATAAATGCAGCCTCAGTTTCTCTGTTGAGAAAGTAGCCACAGAATATTTAAAGCTTGAGAGTGAACAGACAGTTTATTGGGAGCTAAAATGTGTGTTTGTGTGCACCGTTGTAGCCAGCAGCGTTGGTCTTCCAGTCAGGCGCGCTGAGATGTCCAGCTTTGGAGGTCTTGACTATGATGTGCTGAACATCTCTCCATGTTAGAAGAGGACTAAAAGGAAGAGAGAGCACAAACACCAAAACACATTTAGTAATTTAGCACGTGGTAGAAACTCCAAGGACGATGTCGTAACCGATCAGGGATGAAAAGAAATCTGATAGGAAAGCTTGCTATGCTGAGGAGAAAAACATTTAAATAACACACACATAAATCGACCTAATCTGTACATACATGCTGATAAATAAGACAGCAGTGAAGACAGGAAGCGGAGTCAAGCATATAAAGGAAGAAAGGAGGTGGAATGCAAAACAAGGAAAAGATGATATACAATAGCTGCAAGAATTCTGCCAGAAAACACGGCAGAGACCAACATGGAGAGCGCAGACCCCTATTCATCAGCCCCTCATCCCTCAGATCTCATGTGAGATCCATTACGAGATGGCAGCCATGTGTCTGCGCTACTTTGATGTCAAAAATGCTACATTAGAGCGAGAAAACCAGGAAGAAATGGGTCACTAAGTTTCCTGGGATTCCCTTTCAATCTCATATGCCGAGCAGATGCTCCATTCCCTTCCCATCACGTCCCTCCCTCACCATCTGAGTCCTTCAACATCTGCACTCCACATCGGCTGACCTAAAGCTATTAGGATGTGCTACCCAAAATTCACAAATTCTGAAATTTCAGAAGACACACTGACATGGCGAACCACGTCCGTCGAAACTTCTCAGATTGGTGCATCATTTATGAAAGATAAACTTCCCGCATGTTCTCTGTTTACCTGTTTGTGCCACGTTCCACAAAAGGGAGAGAAGTCTTTGCTAGAAGCTCAGATACCGACTATCGCTTGGCTGATCAAATCCAGCGGGAAATGAAATGTTAAGTAAACTAAAAAATATATCAAAAGGATGGTGGAACTCATAAATACTATGAAAAGTCAGAGAAATTAATGTCCTAATCAATATTAAATGTCAAGCTGCTGCTCTGTCATTATGGTTCCATAAATGTTTTAAGGTCATTAATTAAAAGTGGTTTTGGCGTCGTTATCTGAGCTGCAACAGCCACCTCACAAACAAGCCAATACTAATTAATAGAGTAGCTCGCATACTGGGGAAAACCAGCGTCAGATCACTGGGTCTGGAGTCAAATGTGGATTTACTGGTGCATCTACAAAAGCTCATTTTGGATGAAAAATCAGGAAACAGAAGAAGTAGGAGCCAAAAAGGGAGAAGATTTCAGCGTGCTGCGATGCCTTATTTCAGGACAGCAACGTGAGATCACAGGGGGGTGGGGGGGCAGTTTGATAAAAGTCAAGGGTGCTGTGAGGAGGAGAAAAGGCCACTGTGATGGTACCGAAGGGACAGTTAGCACGAAAAGGAGGAGGCCATAGCCACCAGAAGAGAAGATGGCAGTTGGCAGAGCGTGATAATCTTGTTGCCGGAACAGGTGCACGTGCCCGACACTGCCTGGACCCAGAGAATATTTTTTGCTGCTTTGGATTATCCGGGTTAAACGAAGTGACCTCGGTTAAGTGAGCGGCTCAACGTGTGGTGGTGATGGGGGGGAAAGCCCAGTTCGGCCAGGCAGGCATGTGGAAAGGTCTCCTTAAGGACAGCTGCAACATCTCTGAGTGTGTTTTAGGAAACGATTAAAATAAGATGGCAATCTTCTCTTTGAGGCAACAAAGATGCTGATGTGTGCTGAAGTGACGACACACAAGGATAAAATCAGACACACTGACTGAGCAGTTGGAGACTGCCTGGTGTCCAAGTCTCCAACAACAGCTTCCTGGATGTCTGCAGATTCCCTACTAAAACCTCGTAATGTCTTTTCAACTACTGTGAGCCATCACCGCATCCTGGAAGCCGACAGATTAATGGCAGCATCCGAGGGAAGACGGCAGGAAGTCTGAAAACGTGCAATTCTTCCTTTGGCCACCGGAGAGAGTGTCCAAAACAGAGCCAACCTCACTTGAGTCACATTAGGAAAAAATAAATGTGTATTTACAGCATAATACAAAACATTGGGAGCTTTCTTATTTTGATATCCCTATAATATAAAATCACCATACATCACTTCCTGCGTACTACTGCTGACAACTGACCAAGATGAGAGAACAGATCCAGAGGGCATTCAAAGGCAAGCAAGAGAGCAACAAGATAAGGTGAAGGGATGAGGTTAAGTGGATCTTACTTTGCCTCCAGGGCCAGAGCAATAATAGCAGCAGCCATGGGAGCTGACGCTGACGTCCCTGTGTGACTGTCTGTGCAGCGGTGTCTCAGGTCCGTGGTGATCTGAAAACAGAAGAGAAGGAAGTCACAGACGCAGGAAACAAGGGATGAGCAGGTATGAAAGAGAAAACACGCAAGGAAAACAGAGGTTGGAGCATGAGAAAGAGGAGAAAATGGTGATGGTAAAGCGAAGCAGAGTGAGAGGGGGGAAGATGAATGAACAGAAAGGATTTGAGGATCACAAGGATTTAAACACACCTGAAGCTCGCATTCCAGCTTTGACCCACTGCCAAAATGTGGATAAAAGGCGCACACACACATTCACAAGCAAGCACAGAAATTACTGGCTACCCAAAGAACTCAGGGAATCACTTACACAAAGTATATAAAACAGGTCCTGTACGTTGTTTGTGCAGTATCTTGCACGGACTTTGCATGTTAGCTAGTAGGAGAGCACGAGAGTGAGCTGGCCAAGAAAACGCTGGTTAACTGCCAAGTTGAGACCCCATCAAAGGACCTTTTTTTAGTAAAACACACACACACACACACACCTACCTCTGTGAGGACTCTCATTGATGTTCTGCTAACCCTAACACTCACTAATTGCCAAACGCTAACTCCAGAACCAAGCCTTAACTGTCAAACAGCCTCTTGAAACGCATGTGTACGCACACACGCATGCGCACACCCACACCCACACCCACACCCACACCCACACCCACACACCCACACACGCGCACACACACACACACACACACACACAGAACAGCATCGTCTCCAGTAGATAGAAACAATGATACACGACCTACTGAATGCGTATTAAGCCAAAAGGAAACGATAAAGATGGTGAAGAACAGTGAGACAAAATCTTGAAACATTCAGATAATTTGGTGGTGATGATGATGATGATGATGAGGGAGAAATTGAATTACTCAGTTCCTGGCATCCGTTTTTGGTGAATGGCTACTGTGCTCACGTGCACGCCTCACACACACACACAGCGTCAGCTCTTACTATCTTGCGGTCGTAGTTCTCCCCACTGCTGTAGGTGGTGGTGAGCGTGGACGAGCACTCCTCCAGGTACCACGGCTTGCGTCCGCTCTCGGCCGTGCTGGAGATGGAGATGGTGTAGATGGAGTTGGTGTAACCATCGCAGGAGCAATGGTCTCTGCTGCGCCCACCGTTGCCTGAAGCCCAGACGAAAATGGAGCCTCGGCCCTTCCTCCCCTGACAAGAAAGGATTTGTTTTAACCACTTTAACCAGACCTCCATGGCTTATTAGTTCAAAATGTGTATAATGATGAGGATTTACAACAGCAAGCTTCCAGCAACTGTCTGGCGACAGATGTAATGGAATCTGATCTGAATTCGGTCTTCATTATCTTTAACACAGCAAGTGAATTTTTTTTTCCTAAGGAAAAAAAGGCGTTTGTTTACGAGACGACCGTCACCGATTCCCGTCATGTTGAATGGATAACTACAACCAAAGCTGTCTCATTAGGTTTCCATTTTGGTGCCTAGCACAGCCTGGTTTGCTCAAGCAGTTTTTTTTTTACATTTGTCTTTTGAAATGTATGTGGTACGCTCTGTATTTTAGGAGGGACAGAAAAAGAACCAGAAAACCACAAAGAGCCACTTAAAGATTTGTACACAAATACGAAGGCAAACAGGCCAGACAAAGGTTTGTAAAATCACGATAGTCTCCACCAACATGCGCATAGGAACTATATTTCCATTCTCTGTGCATGCTGTCTTGTGACCGAATTGAGATTGAAATTGAGACTCGTTCCAGAGTTTTCAGCTCAGTGTGAGATTTGAATCACAGTTATTCCTCATGTATCACTGTACTCATTTCAGATTTCAGACCAAAGGACTCCAATTATTCATGGCATTTCCAGAAACGAATCACAATTCTTTAGCAATGATCTAACCTGGCGTGGCGAAACACACGGCGTTGATGAAGACTGGCTGACAAGTGAGGGCAAAGTTCAGCCAGCAGTCAGCAAAATGACCGACACCGTGAATCTGAGCAACAAGTCTGCTTTGCTACGTCACATGGTGTCGCGCTCGCCAGCCTGCCACCCCGGCTCAGCCTCACGTACAAACACACCGCAGCAAAAGGTCGCGTGCATGTGCGGCCGTGCTCAGACATCACCTCCACCTCTGTCAAAATAACAGGCCCATCTGTCAGGAGAGAACAAACACTCGTTCACTCCACACCAGCCACTCGTCTGTCGTCCTCCTCTCTTTCTTGTAACATGCGATTCTTTCTCTTTCAGTGCTCCCCATTTTCCGTATGGAAGGAAACCAGGAGCAGCACAGGCTGTGCCTGTGTAGATGTGTGTGTTCTGAACACATCTGGTAAATGACTTCACCCCTCTTCACCCCGGAATTTAGCCTTTTCACTCCACTCATGCAGCATCACAGGCACGCTGTCATTATGCAAAATCACCCATGAATATGGAAATGAATATATGCTAATACAACGACGAGCTCTCATGTCTGGAGGTAGAAACCACCAGGTTGGCCTCTGGAGTATATACCGCAAGTTTAAAACGCACATCACATTTCTGCGTGTGTGTTTTCCCCTCAGCATATGCATACCAGCCGAGCGATGAAGCATATGTTTGGCTGTGCATATTTCTGTCTCTCATTGTGCATGCATGTGTGCACATGCTCACCAGGCGGATGCCATTCTCAAAGGCCTGTCTAGCCAGAGATGCTGGACCGTCCACGGTCTTCCCGTCATCATCCGGCCCCCAGCTGGCACTGTAGATGTCGATGTGCTGCGGATGGAGGCTCAGAGACTTGGCCTCCACCATATCTGTGACATCTCCATCCAGCATTCGCACACCTGCGAGATGGAGACAGACAGGACACATTATTACTTTTAATGAATACGAGCACAAAAAGGTATTTTTAGGCAAGTGTGACTGTTTCACATCGGACAAGGTCAATGAACTGGAATGTGTCAGATCTGATGTCACTATTTCTGCTCCTTAACAACAACAGAATTGTGCAACTAGTCAAAAAACAAATGCAGCTTCATAGCAGTTAATCAGGACTTTTGCTTTAGCGGTTTTAGCAGCTACTACACACACACACACACCCACACACACAGCCAGAAAAACAAACGTTTCTTTTCAACAAAACGTTGACATAAGACAAACACCTCAGAACACTCACCTCCTATTCTAGCATTGTAGGCAATTCCCACAATGCAATGTGAATTGTTTGCTGATGCTGCAACTTCTCCTGCGCACCGTGTACCATGTCTGCGGAAAGAGCGGTTAAAAATTTTTACACGTTTGCATTTGTGTAAACACACAAAAAAAAAACCTGGCAGAAGGAGAATTTATGATCGTTAACAGGTAAACACACTTTTCCTAGATGATCCGCGAGGATGACTCATTGATGTGTGGTATTTAAAATGTTGCAACTTCTGTCAATATTTTTACAATTGTTGAGACAATCAGGGATATTTATAATGTTGCAATAAACAAGTTTGGAATTCTGAACCAACAGAGGCCCAAACAGACTCGCACATTAACGACTGCAGAGACATCAGTGATCCGTTAATCGGCCCTGCTCAACACATTTGCGGATATTGTGGCAAGCGCGCGCGCACGCACGCACACGCACGCACACACACACACACACACACACACACACACACACACAGGCTCTGCAGGCTAACATTCCACCAGTAACTGTGGTGGTGACAATCAGCCTGGGTCAGCAGCCGGCGTAAACAAACACCAGCGTGTTTGTGAGTGCCGCCTCCATAATACACCACCATCAGGATCAGCACATGCACCACATACAGAGAACATCTGCATCGCGACACCCCCTGGAAGAAAAAAATCTGACCGCTGCCATGGAAACCCTGCGTCTAACCCTCCCTCCCCAAGGGAGGACGAAGCACTCACTGCAAGAAAACTCCATCCAACACTGACCTACAGATTTTAGGACAGCACGATCAAAGACTTCAAGAAATCAATCTTAACGCTTCAACATTTTTAGTATTTTGGGGCATTTACTGCAACATCCATACTGGGCAACTTCATCCAGGCAGCTGTGTATGGGTATGCTCATACGTAGGAAGAATTCTACATGTCTCATCTAACACACTTTCTTTAGCAAAACGGTGGTTCAGGGCTAGAAAAAACAATCTTGACCGACACAAAGAGCGTACACTTACAAATTAAAAGTCCATCGTTATCCAGATCCAACAAATGGAAGATCTGCTATCAAACTAAACAACAAACACACTTCTTCCGACTTTCTTAAAAACTGACAAAACGGGTTCGGAGTAACAATCTGCAAGTGCTGTCAAGGCTCTAAACATTTTATTGGTTCACTCTTCTAGTGCACCACAAAAAATAATTAAAACAAAAGAAAAAATCAGACCACACAAATAAAATAACATTGTGAAAAAAACCCGCAAAAGGCCTTTTTTTTTTGCCTCAGTTAATAAACTGCTGGCTTGGCTCCCTGTTCCAAAATGCTTCAACAGTCTGCTAATCCATAAAATCGTCTGTCTGGCCTGATTCCAGTCTTTGTGTTTGGCTGCATTTGTAGTTTTTCAACACATCTGTGTCACAGTCACTCAGGGATTTCTCTGTGTTTCTGCCAAGGTTTTTGCAAGGGATAATAGAGGGAACGACTGCAACACCAACTAACAACTTATCCTTCCATGGATACAATCCTCATATGCTCTGTGTATGTTTGAGATGTTGACACATCAAGGTGTCCTTGAGAAGGCATTTAGTCTCAGTCTGATACAGCATAACTGAAAACAGGATATTTTTAATGTCTTTTAAGTCAAAGGAGAGTTTATATCATCACTGGTTCTTGTCAACTGGACACTATATCATTTCAAAACAATATTTCAAGATATGCTAGTCACTGCTTGTTGTTTTAACACTGGAATGGAAGTGGAACTGATTGAAAAATATTCAACATACAAGACCAGATTTTACATAAAGTGCATGTAGTCTAATCTACAGACCTTATGTCTCCACCTTCAAAGCATGCACATACGCACACGCCACGCACACGCACATGCACACACCAAGCCAAACTGGTGCTAAACAAGTGCCAAGCGAGATGCGCCAGGCTGCTTTTTCCTCCGGCTGCTAGACAGACAGACAGACAGACACACACACAGACACACACACACACACACACACACACAAACACACACACACACACACACACGCTTCCCATCACACAAACCACAGTACGGCCACGAATGTCACAATCAGACCACTAATGTCACTTGTTGCACCCACAACAACGTGGGGATGCAGCTAAATCCCAGCAGAGCTCAGCACAGAGCTTCTGGAAACAATCAATCATACAGTCAGTAATGCAAGAACGCTTGGCTGACTGTTACTTCCAGACACCGAACCCACATCCTAAATTTAAGTTAGGCTTGAAAAGTACAGCTCTCTTTGATCGGGGATGGACTTTCTTCCTTACTTGTTCTCGTTGCTGGCATCATATCGAGGCATGGGGTCCATGTCGTTACCGTTGACATCGTAACTGGCTTGAGGGTCCTGGAGAAATTGCAAAAGTAAACAAATCCCAAAATGGCAGAGTGTAATCATTATCAGAAGAGAGGAAACATCCAAAAGGTAAATTCATTAGAAAAGGAAGCCCAGCAGGAGCCCATTTGCAGGTGACATATGCAACAGACCTGTGGAATGCCAAAAGCTCCTCTAATCCAATCAAACAGTTCACATTAGCATCACTCACGACAGTGTCGACAATCGAATGCAATCAGAGCTAACTGGAGCTGCAGCCCCGGACAGCCCTCGGCATCAACAAATCCAAACATTAAGAGCAGCTAATAACAGGGACGCTGGCCTTGTCAAACAAAGAGTAAATCATTTTATCTGCACAGCTGATTGATGACCTCTTTTGCTGCCTGAGGGTGACAATAATCTGGCCTTACTGGCCTCTGAGTGGACATTACAGGCGTGGCTGCAGAGGTCAAATGAAGCTCAACTCCAGAGTTAGCAGAGTTTTGCATGTTTTTTAACAACAGTTAATCAAGTTGCCAACTTCTGTACATCCACGCCCACGGACAACGTCCTCCGCTGACATTCAGACCATCGCTCACTTTGGTGAAACGATTTTTCTCTGGGCTTGACTTAACATCCCGAGGGTTTGATTCCAAATACGCAAGCTTAAAAGGTATCTCACAGTTAAATATGATATTTGATTACACTCACGAGTGCCAATAATAACTTACGACATCATAAACACAAATGCCGATGATCTCTGTCTGAAGAGCAACAAATCTCACACACTCCCGCTCATATCCCACATGCTTACATACACACTCACGTAGTTCTGAAGGAGGTCGGGGTGGTTTCTTTCAATGCCATCATCTAGTATGGTCACGACCACGTTTTTGCCCGTGAAGCCCCTCTTCCACGCGCCCATGATGTTCATGTCCGACTGGCAGTTGTGAACGTCGTCGTTGCAATGCTGGAGATGAGCACGAAAACAAGAAAAAGGGTAAGTCCAGGACGCAAGGAGATGATTTCTTTTAATCTACTTAAGTCAAGTGGAGGTGTCATTAATGTAAAAACAGTGATTTTAAAGATAAAGGCAAACATGAGTACAGACTCTACCTGTGCCGAAAAACATTTGTCTGACACTTTAATAACCGGGGAATGTTTTTATTTCTACATCAGCCTGAAAACATGAAGTTCAAAGAGTTCTGACTTCAAGCTAAAAAAATATGTTTAAATCCTGTGGTCAAAGTATTGGGTATTATCTATAGCAGGTTAATGATCGACAGACCTGAGGACGTTCAACGAACTACTCACATAGAAACTAAAAGAGCCTAACCCTAACCCTGATCTGAGGGTGTGTGCAAACACTCGCGATAAGCCTGCCAATCTATGTAAAATAACTGAGGACATGTTGTTGTGCATTTATGAGCAAGTGCGCGCGTGCGCACACACACACACACACACACACCACTGAAAAATCTTAGTGGAAAGATTTTGCAATACAGCAAAACAAACTAAGTTTATTTGTTTTTTCTATAATAAACACAGAACCTCTAACAATGGCCTTAAACTACCTCTTTTAAACCCAAAGAAGGTCAAAAAATGCAATAAAAAAATTCCCCCACACAGACACACAAAAGCTTCTCTGAACCTGCAGCGATCAGGATCGCGCCACAACCTCCAGTGACCTTTGACCTGCGACCTGAGTAAATGCGGGCAAACAACAGCGCTCAACCCTCTAAGATGAACGGATGAGAAATGCCTCAAAGCGCCCTGTGATAATCGCGAGCATGTGGGACATTTGTTTGATCTCGCTGCATTGCTGTAAACAGGCAAAAGAAAGCAGAGATGCCCTGATATGAAGCGCACTCACAATGTACCACATACTGCTCCACTTGGCATCATTATAGAAGACGTTGCCCTGGGCCGCACTGCTGTGGGCGGGGCTTGACAGGGAACGGGGAGGGGCCGGCTTGTAATCCCTCTTGATCCTCCTCTTCACCACCTGCTGCTGGATCCACTCCACCTGAGACGCACGAAAACAGGAGAGCACATACCCTGAGTGGACGTCACACAATACCACACAGCACATGAAGAGCTTTAGAGTTCTAGTTTATATTTAGAGAAATATGCAGAGTCCTAAAATTACACTTTTCATGCAGTTCAATCTAATTCTACACGAGTTCAATTTACCCGGTCTGCAAAAGAAGAAAAAAAAAAAAAAAAGAACAACGTGCACATGTGCTCCAATGCCATAAACGCCTCACGTGTAACATCAATCTCTCAAATGTTACGAGCCTGCTTTAATGCTCCAGGCATTCCTTGGCAAGCATCTCGCTCCATTTTCAGACAGAATTTTCCGATTTTCAGAATCGGCATAGCTGGACATCAATGCGAGAGCTGGACCCCACGCTTGGCTCTGACCACGTCCTTTTAAAAGCCCTGAAACCTCATGTTTAGTCTGACTGAAAACTAAAACCTCCATGAAAAGTCGGCCCTCTCCAGAACGACCACATGTGCAGAAAGGTAACGCGGCAGATGGGGGAAAACACGTGTGACAGCGATGAATACTTTTATGTAATAGATGATTCCTGGATTCTTTGCTCCACCTCTGCACACAAATTTAATTTGTGTAGTTTTACAATTATTGCCAAAAAAAAAGAAGAATGGACACATCAAATGGCCTTTAGTGAACAAAGTCCAAATTCAAACAGATTCAAGTAGGATTTCTTCACATCAGTTCAACTCGAGCAGACAGGGAGCAAAAAAAAGGCTGGCAGGAAACACTGCTGAGTAATTATCTTGTGTCGTGTACTCAGATTTTCCTGAAGTTTGAAGTGAGACGCAATGGGGCAAAAAAGGAGGAGTCCCACAAAAGACAATAGAAAAAGAGGAAAGTTGGAAAAACGAGGAAGTTTAAACAAACAGCAAGACGAGAGACAGCGAGAAGGGAGAGGAGGACTGATGGTATAAATAACACTGATTTAATAACTGAAGAATGAAGCTGTTCAGACTTAATGTGGGAGAAGAAGAGGACGACGCCACGAGTGACATAATTCAATAAGGATTTAGACCTCTGGTTCAAAGAGCAGAATATCTGATAGAAAGAGTAAAGCAAAAAGAGGCATCTGCTGAGGGCTTAGCTCATTTCACCCCAGGTCTGATGGGATTTGGCTTCAAAGTGTCCATGTACACACACCATTAGACTCAAAGCTACAGTCATACACACTTTATTTGTACAACCGGTGGTGCATCATTACTATGTGGACACACTGGTCTGGCAGTGGAGCATCTACTGGACAATCTTTAAATGTGTAAATGCTCCAGTTTTTAATTATTTTATGGATTTTTTTTTTCATCATCAATCATTATTGAAACATCTTAGAGGTTTGAGTGTTTTTGCCCCAACCTGGGCTCCTGCCTGGTGAGGGGTCCCAGCAAATCCCCAGACGGGCTCTGAGACGTGCAGAACTCTGCAGCCAGACTTCTCACCTGAAAAAAACCCTGGAAGCACATCAGCCTGACCCTCATCCACCTCCGCTGGCTTTCTGTCAAGACCTGACTCACAGCCAAATCCTCCTGCTCACCTACAAAAGCTGCAGCTACAAGCTGCTGTGAGGATCGTCACCGTTTAAAAATCCAGGCCGTGCTGGTTGTTTCAGCACCTTTCAGAGAAATGTGTCATTAGTAGGCCTTTATTTTTTAACACCACCCCCCCCCCACAGCGGCGCAGACACTCTTCCTCCAACGGCTCTTAAAAGCTGTTTAGACTCCACATTCCCTCCCCAGTGCTTGCAGATTTGGATTTGTGCACCCTCCGTGGCAGTGTATCACGGGACGATTTCATTTCTCATTTCAGTGGAGCAGCCGGGCCGGCTCTGATACCAACATTTGCATCTCCCACTCTGTAACTTTCAGCTGAGCCGGTTGTTTCATACGATCTCTAAAATCGGAGCTCTTTTTGCCATTTCCCCTGGGGAAAAGATTATTAAGACATGTTCTATCCTACATATTGAACAGTTATTCATCATTTGGAAATAATATTTAGGACAACGACCCTCATTTATCATTATTGTGCTGGTCTCAAAAGCGCACGTGTTTAGTCTCCACTTTTCCTCCCCAGTGCTTTCAGATTTGGATCTGTGCACCAAACGTTGCAGTGCATTATGGGATTACATCATTTTAGTGCAGTATTTCAGGCTGATTATGAGTGATTCATATGGTCTGATTGTACCTTGAGTCAAGTGTGCTCCTTGCACCTTGAGTTGGATAGCAATCACTCATGATAAGATACGGTAGTTGTAGATCAAACGTAAAGGCCAGAGATGCTGTGGGAACTGAAAAAGCAGGGACACATTTTTTTCCACACTAAATATATTCATTAATAATTTGAGTCAATCAAAAAACACCCCGAATTTATATTGCAAAAAAACAAAAAATATGCTGCATTTTCCAGATAACTCACGGAAATTCCTTAGTTATCAACAGCTGTCAAGGCAAGTTCCATCCTCGCCCTCCAAAATAACTCACAGTAACAGCCATCGGTGATCCAAATCAGCTGTGTCACGTTTGTTCATCTCTTTCCAAACAACAATATTGCCTCTATCACTGCCTGTGTATCAAAGCCTTTGTTTCAGTGCCAACTCGCTGGGAGGCTCTGACACACCATGGCTGGATCAGATCTGGGATCAGCTCTACGGTTTAAATTCCAGTCGTACACACCTGTACCAGCATCACTCATACCTTTCCTCCCACTCCGGCCCCTCCCCCAGCTCTCTTCCTCTCCTTCGCAGCACGTCGGGTCTTCCTCTCCACCGATGCTCACTTTCACCAAGAGCTGTTCTCTCTCTGTCTCTCTGTCTCTCTCTCTCTCCCTCCTCCCCCGTTCTCTGTGTAAGGGTTTGCAGGTGGCCATCACTGGCTGGGTCAGTAACCAGGGGAAACTGGGGAAGAGTTCATTTCCATAGAACAAATGGGAACAAATTGATCTGCTTTCACTGCTGTGTTTTTGAGACGGTGTTTTGAGGTTGAGGTTAAAGAACTTAAAGCCGTGTTTTTAGAGGGGTTGTCAAAGACTAATGCAGCAAACCGCCCAAAACAATCTTCTGACAATAGTGTGAAGCCGGTCCAGTTCAGAGACTAAGCACAAGATTTTACTGATTAATCTCATTACTGCTGTGCTCAGACAGAATTTACATCTCATTTGCACCCAGTACCTCAGAACACCTGAGTTTGCAAATTAGATATTGACACCACGTACATATGTTAAAAAAAAACAAAAAACAGGAACATACTGGAGTAATTTCATGATCAAAAGCACATCCATGTAGAGGATGTGGCAATGCTCCAAATGTTCCACAGCACAATTAAACAAGAAAGTTCCCATTTACATCAACCAAGCAGGTAGCCTATGCAATCTGACATCATGGGGCTGAGCTTTAATTATTTTAATGTTGTATTCTGACTGCTTACAAGTAGTTTTGCAATATTTTATAACCTCTGTAATCGAACATAACCACTACAGAACTCTAGTTTTGTTTTTCCAGACGGCTTGAAATTACTGGAAGTACGTTTAAAAAGAAGCATGGCATGGCTACACTACAAGTTCTTTCACAACAAAAGTTAATGTCATTGCACAGCTGCAGCCAAAAACCAAACCAAAAAAAAAAAAAACAGTCTTCCAAAAACCCATCCAAATGTTTCTGGAACTCCTGATTTACATGAGTCATGAGTGCACATCAGCTTAGCTGTGTAAGGTGTAAGCTGATCTCACCGAGTAAAGATCTCTTAAACGGCCGGTTTGTGTCTATCATTTAAACCATCACCACATTAGTTTTAACTTTTAAAAATACCCTAAGAGGAACTGCGAAATGTATAAGGAAAAGGCAGAAAAAAGGATGATAGTACCACCTTTTCTGCTCTGTAAAGATGAAAACACAGATATTTATTAAAAAAAAAAAATCAGTCAAGTGGATGTAGTGAAGACATGTATGTGTTCGTCGTAGGCCAAGCGCCTTGGCAGACTCATCTGACAGCCTGGAGGGAAAAGTGGCCTTTGGCCCGAGATGCAAGGGACACTGCAATTTGGCAGATGCCATTAAGCAATAATATGTGCTGAGCCGCATCGCCATGGTAATAAGCGTGCCAATAAATACTGTGGATGGTAGGGTGCGTCTTTCATGGCACCGCTACACCCATCTGACTCACACACAAACACACACAGCTGTCATTATTATAAACCCCGATTGCAAAACATCATTAGCAGCGTGCCAGACCGGGCCTGTGCCAAACCATCATGTGGATCCAAAACCCACAGACAGGTCCGCAGATTACGCTGAACAGAGCCGCTCTTGTCTTTATTGGGGTTTTCTGATCTTCTTTTGCGTTCCCCTTCTCTCCGCAGTTTTTCTTCCCTCTCCTCTTTTGACAGTGGCTTCTTTTCACTTTTCTGTCTTTAACCTCTCCTCTCTGATCCACAGGCTGACATCAGGACATAAACCTTCTTTGCGATTCATTGCCAGGCCCAGAGAACCAAGGATGAGGAGGAGTGTGCTCACAGAAAAAGAGAGTCGAAAGACATTTTGGGAAGAGACAGCAGGTGAACTAGAGCAGTTTCACCTAAAGGTTATTCTGTTGAAAACAAGTTTGCTCTCTCAGTGCAGTTGGTTCACAACCATCCAATGAACCCTGGTGCTGTGCAGAACCAAAGCGGGCCTAAAATCACCCTTTTTAATGCATTTTACGGCTGTTCAACTTTCATTCTTGCAGGATTACCCAAGAGCTAAATCACGTAATCTTACAGCTCTGTATGATTAACACACAAAACCTCCAGGGCCTGGCCAATCAAAACTCTCCCCTGTGGCTGCAGCAGTGCTTCATTTTCAAAATAAATCATTAGACGAGGGTGACGGATACGAGGCAGACAACAGGCGCTTTACAGTAAAGAAAGCAGCAGGATGACGAGCAACTTGCGTTGGCCAGGAGGTCAAACTGTCCGCCGAGCTGCTCGCTGAACTTCTCCCACTCTGCAATTCTCAGCTGAGCTGGTTGTGTTTGGTACAATCTCCAAGATTGAGGAGTGTAAATGAAATGCTGGCAGAGCTGTTTTTGGATTTTTTTTTTCTTTTTTAATATAAAGAGATGTTTTATCCTCCATATTTAACAGCCATTTGTCATTTTGGGAATAATACTTAGGACAACTACCCACATTTATCATCATTGTACTAAACTTGTGAGGGAGACCAAAATACCCCTGCAATCTATTATTTTCTGTAATAATATACTGTCAGACACCAACCCAAAGTCTTTTAAAAGCAAGGAGAAAAGATGAGTCAACATGAAAGGGTAAATACTGCACTTGCATCTAAATATGCAATTTATGAATCAGCACAAGTTTAAAACATCATGGAATACATGTAGATCCTGTAACTGTCAGAACACAATAGAAAAACAAATTTTGAAGAGATGAAAATCACATTCTCAAGACCGAGTCAAGTAAACTCCAACGGCTGCAGCGTTTAAATCTGTCACTTGTCAAGCAACCAAATAATTGCCCTTCCCACTCTGAAATTGATGTGTGGTTTGCATGTGTGCCAGACCATGGGATGGTACCCAAGGGTGGTTATTTCAACATTCCAGTAGATCCAGAAACAAGCGCATAAAGTCATCAGAACGTATTTGCAGGAAAGGAGGTCACCTCCATGACCACTGAGCAAACCTGATCCACTGAATACCCCAGAGAATCCTGGGAAGGTATTTGAACTTTGACTTATTCTGGATTTTTAGGATTGTTGTGTATTATGTTGCCTTCTAAGCCGCTCCAGTAGCCTTGAAATTCACAGTCTCAAAGGAAGGTCAACAGTCTTACCTTGGGCTCCATGGAGATGAAGCTGTGGCGACCACGGCTGGACAGAGTTGACCTTTTGATGGTCCTACTATGGAAGAAGTGATAGTGGTCTTTGAGATCACCAATCTGCAGAACACAGAAGCAATTATTTCCTTTGACAAAACTCTGCACAATAGTTTTGATATACTGTATCTTTCTTGTTATCAAGTAAATGTTCCATTGACTCCACAGAAACCAAACAAGGACTCATTCTCAACACACATTCCATGGATGTTGTGAGTGAATATCATTTTAAGTAAATATTTGTGAAGGTCCTTTCAGACGGGGTCTTTTGTGAAGTCATCTTTCAATGTGTGCTGAGCTTGAAGTTTTGCTGAACTCTTTCAAAATAGACGAATGAAAACAAAGACAATAACGTGCGGACAGACGACCAGACAGACTGACTGAATAACAGCCTGGCAGCAGGCTGCACGTCGCTGATTAGTTTTAATAATTGATAGAGAGCACACAATCCCTCAAATGATCAAACCGTCATGGCTGCCAGGGGTCTGATGGTATGTCACTGATCCACGGCTGGGTGTTCCAGCTCCCCAGAGCCCATTAGATCAGCTTTCAGCTCGGTGCTCATGCACTTACACGCGTTCCGCAACATCCAGAATAACAGAAAGGAAAAAGCACCAACGTTTCCAAATCACCTCGCAAGCTATCAGCAAAACAAACACTAAAAATCAGATTGAGAAGTGTTCTACTTCCTTGGAAATGTGCTGGTGTGAAGCACTGTGAATGCTTCTCATAGTGTAAACAGGCCTCAACATATCAGGCTTCCAGCCCTCATTTAATATGAGCAACATCTCCACTGCTGAAGCGGGCCACACTTCCTTGCCTGCTACTAAAGATCTGCACCCAGAATTATATAAAAGAACAAAACTAAACTTTTAATCAAGCTGTTTAAACCCATTAGATTGTTTATCTCTGTCCACCTTAAAGAAAAGTCAAAGAATATCTGACTAATCAATTGTTTGAAAATGACTTTTTTATGCTAAGAGCCCCCTGCACCACGGTAGCGGTGCGGTATAGGCAGCCACTGTGGAGTAGATTATGTTTTTGTCTGTCAACAGCTGCTGCTACTGTACACTTAGCCATCCAGAATCTACTCTAGCCACTCTGGAATCAGGTATTCATCTCCAGAAAGCACTTTGATGTGACAAAGGTGAGTGCATATAGTGTTTGTTTGTCATTCATAGCATAGACTTCACTCAGGAGAGTGTGAAAGACTGTATTTCCATGTTGCAAATGCTGTAAAGCCTGGCGACGTGAACATTTAATTTACCTTCTACTCTCTCAAACCTATTTTAAACATTCACACTGCACTTCAGATAAACCATCTGTCAATATTGCCGGACTTCCGCTTCCTAAGAGAAGAGGGATGCAGCGTTGGCAACTTTTTCCTGAGTCTGCAGTGGTTTACACCACATCAGTTTCACTTCAGCATATTTGAGACACCACAGAGACCCCACAGCCGTGAGGCAGTGGATCAGGTTCTGCACGCTTCAGAAGAGATCAGCGAGAAAAGGTTTCACCAATCGCTGTCGCTCACACAGGCCACAGAGATGAACACCACCCTTCCTCTCGACGGCTCCAGCACTGCTTTGAACACGGTCACGTCTGAGGCCTTGTCAGCTGATTTTGACTCAATTTGGACCAGTGTCTCGGTCTGGAAAGGGGGCTCCATGGTTAAGAGGATTACCCAGAATTCCCCAATGAGGTGCTCCGTTACTGCATGCCAGTTCTTTTCATCTATCCATCCATCTATCGTCCCTTCTTTTGCTTGCTCCTCCTTCCATCTCCCAGTGTGTGGTTATCTTTGTCTGTTCTTACCCCTGTCAAGACAATATTGTCCTTCTGTCGCATGTTTTCCCCACCCATCCCCCTTTGCACTTCACCAGCCTCCCATCACGGTTTCAACCCTGTATTTAGGCAAAAGTGTAAAAAGAAACACCCCCATGTAAAACAATTAAAAATACTTTTCCTTCCAACTGAGTTCAGGTTAAAAACACATCCGGTATCTGCTGCATTTACAGAAGTGTCAAACAGCTAATTTCCCAATTATCTGCCCTCCACTGGCGTGCAGACTTTAATGACGTAAGAGGCAACAGGTGACGGTGTAGGTGTCAAAGTTCACAGTGAGAGAGTGTGTAGCCTTATCGATCCCAGAGGAGCAGCTTTCAGCTGACCCCACAACCAGGAAGTGAAGGAAACCTCATCCATGAGGTGTCAAAGTCCAATGAACGCTCCATATTGAGATGGAAATTAGGACGAGCAGTGGGGGTTGGGGGCAACACTGGGAAATTCCTATTGGGGGCTGGTATGGAAAAGCAAGGAGGGGGGAACTCTACACATTAGTTCCCGTCAAAGAGAGGGGATAAACGAGGCCATTAAGGCCGTCTCTCTGAGGAGTATAGTGGGTGGGCGGACTGGATAAGGCGAGGAGGAAGAGGAGGGGGTTCAATAGCTGTTGACTAGGCTACACCACAACAACCTGTCAGAATGCCCCCCTCTGTTCCGTGCCGTCTTCACGCTGAGGACTGGCAAGTGCAGGCATGAACCGACCACGGTTCATCATTCATGATGCTCCAGAGTATGTGTGGGGTCCAAGTTTGTGTTCCGTGTTTCTTTTGTCCAGAGGGGACACAGATTTTCTCTTTAAACTCTGTCAAAACACAATTTCAGACGACCGGCTCAGCTCCCACCCCCGAGTCTGGGCTGATGTGTAATTTTGTCTGGTTGGTCGTTTGTGGCTACAGCAGTTGTAAATTCTACATTCTCAGACTGGGATCATTCTAGATTTTTGCTGTAAGTTTGTAAACATGTTTGGTTTTATAGCAAAAACAGCGGCATTCACGTAACAATTCTGTTCATGGCCTGTCAATGATCAGGCTTCACCCACTGAAAAGAACATTCGTTTAAAACTGTTTAGTCCTGGAACTCCCAACCCACAGTGAGAGGACCGTCTTTGCACCACAAACCCAGCAGGATCAGCAGTGAGACCTTTTGGTGTGAATTCTGAAAGCCAAAAGCAGGCAGCACATATGACTGTGGGGAGCTGCGAGCTGGACATGATCAGCTCAAAGCAGGCACCTGTTGTGCCATCCCTGTTGTGAATATTTGTTTCCGAATGGCTTTTTTTCTCTCTCTCTCATCCTTAAGACGGGGAACTCGGATACTACAAAGTCAGACCATCCAAAAGACACGTCGTGGATTTGGTTTGAACTTCAGACATTTGACCGGTGAGATCGACGCGGCGCGTCCTTCTCTAAGCGCTGGCAAACAGCACAACACCAGAACAAACGACCCAAAGGATTTACTTTTGATGGAACGCACTTACCTGTCCCATGTTCCTATAGCCGTATTTCTCCGCTATCCGGTCGGCTACATCGGGTCCACCGCCTATCCTCACTGCCCAGTGGTTGGTGTAAATCCGAGCTTTGCATGGCGGGGACGCAAAGCCGAGGCTGAGCGCCAGGACGCACAGCAAGCTCCTTCTCCAAGCGGCGTTGCGGACCATCTTCTCCCACTTCTAACCCGACTCTTCTCCTCCTCCTCAGCCGACAGGCAAACAACCAAACTTCTCTTCTCGCCGAGCAAGACTTTCATAGAAACACAACTATCCGGACAAAGACGCCGAGAGAGAAGACAAGGGAAATGTGTACCTTATCCTAAAACCTCTGCTTGCCACATGGGAGAGTTGCAAGTTTGCGTTCCGTCTGCCCTGTCCCTGATCCCCCCTCTCTCTTTTTTTTTCTCCACGGCGGAGGAGAAGGAAGTCTATCGGAATGGACGTGTCCGTGCGCCGTGCGTCTTTGCGCGCGAGTTTGTGGACGACCGTGTGCAGGCAGAGCTTCTCGGGGCTGATCTCTGTTCTCCGCGGACAACTCGGATGCCGCTCCGCTCAGCTCATCGGCCTTTCATGTGGCGAAATGGCTACAGCGCCTCCCCACAAATAACTAGCCGACGCTCGGAGGAGTAGAAACAACTAAAGCCGCGGGGTTTCCCTGCCGAGCTCCGCTGGGTCTTAAAGACACCCCGCCGGCTGGCACAGCGCGGGGTGGGGGTGGGAGGCCGGGAGGGCACCAGATATCTATCTATCTATCTATCTATCTATCTATCTATCTATCTATCTATCTATCTATCTATCTATCTATCTATCTATCTATCTGGAGACACAAAACTCTATATGATGGTTTGTTTTGCCTGCAAGTGTTCACCATCAGCTAGATTTACCTTTGAAATGTTAGTCCTGTGATTGAAGGCGCTTCTTGTCCCCCTCTTGGGCAGAACTGTCTGAAATTTGTGAATCCTTTTGTTGTAAGGCGAGGGGCCAACTGTCATCCTCGAACCAATCTGACACCATCTTGGTGAATGTCCGGACCTGCTGCCATGTAGGCCCGCTGCCGTTGGCCTCGTTGCGCATTTCCCCCTAATCAGCCTGGCACCATACATGTTGGGCTCCTCCATGGCAACACAGGTCACAGCTGACTAAACGCTGTCTTGCTGGAAGGCGGTGGTATTATCTGCAGTTCAGCCGTTCACTCAAATCCTTTTGTTGATTGATGAGTTTTTGTTTTGCAGCAGTTTTCCCGGGAATGTCTGCTTGGCAGACACAATTGTGCTCATTTCAGGCAATTTCTCACTGAATAGACCCCACAGTCAACAGGACAAAAATATCTCATGGTCCCCATGATGGGGAGGAGAGGATAAATAGTAGCACCATTGGACCCCACTTCTATTGATATTATGTTTAAATAATAAATACCCTGCAAAACCATTCTCTGAACCGACTGAACCCCAACAGAATATCACTGTTGACATCTGAGGACCCAGATCACAGGTGTCAACAAACATGCTGAGGGGCATTCCTATGAGCATTCCGGCACCTCTCCACTGAAATAACAGGGCACATCTTGTGTTCCAGCCAAGTACAACTAGGAAAAGAAGAGGAAACTTTTCATTGGACACAATGTAAGGGCCCATAGAGAACCCACAGCCAACAAGATTTATTCACCAAGGGCACAGCTAATTTGTTCTTTCAGTATGGAGCCTAACATTTTCAAGGAGGGAACCTCCCACATGATTTCCCTGTCCCATCAAAACAAGAGCTTTATCAGACATGCATGCCTGTCTTGCATTCAAATGCCACATGCTATTCCCTGTCCACTGCTGCTTCTAGGAATTTAGGGATTTATTTATTTAAAATCAGGACAATGGACCTCTTTAATGCCTTAGTGTTTACTCATCAATTCCTTGTTTAGGCATTTTTATCTTCTTCCAGGGTGTTCTGTTTGTGGCGTGTGTCTAATGAATCTGGATTCATGTCTTCTGGGGCCAACTCTGGTTCTACTAAGTGCTGTTTTCTCTCCGTTTGGTCAAGGCTGACTCTTCGCTGCAGTTATTTCCTAAAGCCAGTCACCTCTGACACCCTTCCCATCTTTTATCTCTCAGTGGGTGGGTTTCTCACGAGTAAAGGTTGACCTTTCAACTTCACTTTGACCTCTGACCTTGTTGTTGTACACTTTTTGAGTGCACTTACCACTTACTGATGTCCCATCCTTTCTACTCTGCATCCCACCCTACTATCATCATTTCAGAAAGAGAATTTAAATCAAATTCAGCACATCAATGGGTAAGCAATAAGAAACACCGCACTTGCGGTAAATTACTTGGACATTCTCAGAAAATTTTTTGCTTACTAGCTAGCTATTTTTGAGAACCAAACATTTGTTAAAGATACTCAGGACACTGCCTGCATATTCATTAAAATATGAAATGTAACATTTTTAAATACCAGACATCCTGTGCTGTTAGGTACATAAAGGATACCTTGGCTTCATACTGCCACCCAGTGGTGATCTTTATGATGGTGTCCGGTAGGTCTTTGAATGGGCTGAAAGTATCCCTCTACTACATTGTTACGTCTTCTAAAAATGGGGATAAGTTAAATCAGTTACTGAATTCCATGATTATTTAGTTTGGCACATACTTAAATGTCATGTCAAATCACTACATTAAAAGTAGTCTAATTACACAGCTTTTTCAATGACCACATTAACAAATTCAGCCACATTTTCCCCAACAATCTAAATTAGCAGATGTGTTAAATTGAATCATCTTAATTTGTTGTATTTTTTATACTGTTAAAATATGCATGGCAGGAGAAGAGGTGCTGAAGTCCTTTAGCTTGAGCCACCTCTGACTCAAGCTGGGCCACCATATGTCACACTGGCTTAAAGCAAGAGCACATTTTTGTGTACATCCTTTGTTAGAATAGGTCGATAACTCCTACCTTTTACAGATTATTTTCCCCCCTTTTACAATTCAATTTTAAAAAGCACTTTCCTATTGACTTATAAATTTAAATACATAAATTAAAAAATTAAAAACAAAGGAAAATGTTTTTAAAGGAGCAAAAATGTGAAATATTTCTAAAACAACGATCATCAGGATAGAAATCGATTGTTGGATATATCTTAAAATGGACAAAAAAGACCTCCAGATGGACAAAACTAAACTTAAACTTCCTGTAGGACAATTAGCTGAGCCAGCACAGCCAAACTGTGCAAACTCCAACCTTCCAACAGCGAGGCACGTGTGAATAACCCAGCCCAGCTGTTCACACAAAGACACACAAAAAAAGGTGGAATTCCAACTGCTCAGAACTTTTATTTCGCGGGAAATTTGGATTAAAATTAAATTAAACATATAAAATTCAAATGGGTCAAGTCGTATTTAAAGGGAAGTTGTAGGCAAAAAAAAAAAAAGTAGACAGCCCACTGGTAGAAGTGAGATGGGGAAAGGCCAGAAGTTACAAAAATGAATTTCGGGGGAAGAGCCAAGTCATTCAAAGTATGTATAAAAAGAAAGGATGATAGATGCAGTTAGTTATTATAAACCCCACCCCCATCTAAAATGTCCTCATATGTATTCAGTGCTAAAGCTCTCTCTTAGTCCTGGTTTCTTAAAGATTTAGATCTTTTCACTTTTCCCACTTGCTCTCACCATCATCACATTAATGTAACATTTTCCTGCAGTTTTGAAAAAGTAAACAAAAGTCCTTCAAAAATAAAATGTAGCAACCACATTTCATGATCTACTATTACATATACAGTATATATATATTTATATAAATACATACATAAATATCTTACATGTACAACCAATTTTGAAAAGGGGGGAAGAGAGAACCCAAAAGACTTAATGAGGACTTGTGGAGGTGGAGAAAGGTGGGACGGGGTGAGGCGCCCAATATTGCTCACTGTGAGGATATTGAGCATTTCTGTTTGGGCTGTATGCACGCAAGCACACACAGCGCTTTAGGGAGGGGGTGATTTTTAGTTGGCCCAGTAGGGGGAGCTGCCATAGCTGGACTTGCTGCCTTGGGTCTTCTGCTGCATGCTGTTGGACTGACTGCGCTGACCTGGACCCCCCTGCAAGCAAAGATTAAGTTCAGTCTTCAGGTTTTAAGACCCAAATTCACATTTTTTAAGTAACTATTGCAAATATCCAAAGTTCTGTGTTGAACTGTGTTAGATATCGTGTAAAAATGCTGCAACAGAAGTAAATGTAAAGTAAGGCCCCTTAATTTTGACCAAGGTACATGGAAGAAAAAAAAAATCCCGTTTACCTGTCCATCCTGTGTGAGATGATGGTGCAGCAGTTGGGAGTGAGGCTGTTGGTGTGGTGGCAGGATATGAAGGAAAGGGGCAGGAGCATAACCAGGAGCACCACCAGGGTTCAAGGGCCCCGTCCCTCCCAACGCTGAAGGAAGGCTAAAAGGAGGCGGTGTCCCTGTGTGGAAGCCCTGCTTGTCAAATGACTATAAAAAATGTAAAAAAAAAAACAGAATAGGACAAGGTGTTACCCAGGAGAACATAAATGTTCCTACAAATGTTATTTGCGCTGCAAGTAAATAGGGACATTAAAACATTTTTTTTTATTTTATTTTTTTTTAATATTGTAATTTTATGACAGGTGAACTCACCTGAGTCTTGCTGTAGATTGAACCTCCTAAGTCAGGAACTCCCCCACTAGTAGCAGACCCCGACAGTCCTGGTGCTGGCAAGAGAAAGAAAAGAGAAAGGAGTTATGATTCAAAGCAAAACTACTGTAGCCACATGCTGTGTGCTGTTGGGGTGTAAAATGTGTGTGTACCTTTCCCTGGGCCGCTGCCCGCTGACTTGGACTGTGACTGGGCAGAGCCTCCGTAACCTCCTTTACTGTACTCCCCGTGAGCTTGAGATAAGTCATCAAAGGCTGGATCATGAGGATGAGGTATGAAGTAGAGGGGGAACAAGGAGATGGACAGGACATTTACAAACACACCCAGGAATAAATTCACATGTGCAGAATTTGGTGTGATGTCACACACTGTTTAGTGACATTTCAACACAGAATGTGATGTAGACTTGTCTTCTACCTGTGCCATAAGCATGCTGTCCATAACTGGGCTGATGTTGCTGGTGGTACTGACTGGATGGGTTTGCTAAGCCCATTGTAGGCTGCTTCGCAGAGGCAGGAGGGACAAACACAGTAGGACCATACTGGAAAGCCGAGGGAACCCCTGGCACACCAGCATAATATGGCAGACCTGCAACGAGGTAAGAAGTAAATAATTTAACAGCAACAATGGCTAAACCATAACCATTACAAGGAGTTCCCACATGGGATGATAACTAGCACAAAGGTAGGAAAAAAAAACAAAAACTGTCCATGTTTAAGAACTCTGAGAGAATTATGACAGTTTATGATCCAAAATATTTCCCCAAAAATGATTCGCTCTTCCTCACCGGTATATCCATAGCCAGGGGGCAATGGGGGATTAAGGAAGGCCTGATTCTGTGTTTGCTGGGCCTGGTTCTGTCCTTGTGTTCCTGACTGGGGTGCCTGCTGGGGCTGTGACTGCACACCAGCTGTAGACAGGCTGGTTGGGGGAGCTGGAGATGAAGAGTCATTCCTGCCAAACTTTGTTGGCTCACCTGAACAAATGAATAACACAAATAACTTAAATATTATTATTGATATGAGCAAAGATATTTTTCATGAAATTGAAAAAAAGCACCCATCTTTAAACAATCAAAAAGCAAATCTGATTTACTGGAATATGGGTTATTTCCAAGGCCATCTCTTCCAGGTAAAGTAGCCGTCGTGCCAGGGAAAGGTACACCATAATAATCCTGTGTAAAAGAAAAAGTAAAACCTTTATATACATGAAAAGTTTTAATATTGTCATGTAAAAGGAAAGAATATCAACAAAGTCTTTGTTGCTTCCTAATAACGCAATCAAACGTGAAGACAATGTATATATGATAAATGCTCACCATGGGAAGCCGAGACTGCAGCATTTGCAGGTCCTCGTAGCCATAGATCTGCTGTTGACATGAACAAAATGCTTATTTCATAGTACCACAGTTGGTTGCAATTAACATAGCTGTTGCCTGCTTGTTGTTTGAATACATTATCAATGAAAACTCCACAGAATAAGCAGCTAGTGCCAAACGAATCAATTCACTGGAGCTCTTAAAACCAACAAATAAACTGATAAAGACTTTCAAGTTATTTTGAGACACTGGGGCATCGATTTAAAGTCGACCACTTCCTTTAACAAGAAACAGAACAGGGAACTAATTAATATACTTACCGGGTAAGCAGGCAGCAAGCCACCAGGGCCCATGATGTACTGGTTGGCAAGCAGAGGGGGGACTCCCTGAGCCAAGTTTGGAGGAGTTTTACCTGGAGGAAAGAAAGATATATTTCAAGATGAAAATTGATGATAAGAGCATTGATTCAGATAACCTTTAATGTGATATGTGCCCTAATAGTTGAAAAACCCCCACTATAACCAAACAAAAGAATTTAATACAGAAGATATTAAGCTTTAAAATACTTGGCTGGGAAAAGATATCAACATAACAGTGCTGTTGCAGTTATTGTTTTTACCAGATGTGGTGGTCAGCAGGGGTGCAGTACGACTGCCTGCTGACAGGGTGGTGTTTGTGCCATTAGTAGTCAGCCCCGGCACTCCAGCTGAGTGTAGGCCATTGGTGGCTGAGCTTACACCAACTTGGGGGGCGGAAGGACTGGAAGTGACAGCCTGGCTGGTCGATGACGAGGACAGGGTATGATGGTTACCGCTACTGCTGCTGCCATCCTCATTATTTACCTTATCGGACAGGACAAAACAGTAAAGGCAAATTAACCCAGCTGTTCAAGAGCCCGACTCTTCAAGAGCTCTTCAAATATTTACCGTGTGGGATGAACTTGAGGTGAGAGGTGATCCAGATGAGTGAGCACTGGTGATGTGACTGAAAGAGTAAAACTGTCAGCAAGCCCAACTTTGATAAAGCAGCAATTTCAAGAGATCGTTAAGAGATTCAGTGAAAGATGTTTCCACATTAAGGATTAAGAAATATGCCTGTAAACATCATCTCCTGGAATAAGAACATGGAAAAACATATTTCACTGATGAAAGACTATATGCATCATCTTACCTGCTGAGTGATGAGATGGGTGCTGAATGTGAGGGGGTAACAGCAGGGGAGGGTATGTGGTGGCTTGTTCCACTATCACTTGTCAGAACAGGGGACTCAGTTTTCACTGTTCTTGATGCGGATGTAGCTAATTTTAAGAGGGGAAAAACACATGAATGAATTTTTCTGTACAATTAAAACTTGCCTTTAGTCATCAACACATTACATTGGATTTTATATTTTTGGTACAATACCAAAGAATTGTCAGTGCTGGGATTACTTACTCTCCTGGTTGCCTTGTGTCTTCAAGCCATTATACCCGTTCTACAGAGATAAAGAAATGTCCCAAGAATTGTTTATTATTTTCAAGTGTAAAGTAGACAGTGGGCTCTGCAGAAGATCAGCAGCGGTGGAGAGAATTTATCACTTTGTGCCTACCGTAAGAGGAGCAGATGAGGGAACATCTTTGTTCTGAGGGAATCCCATATGAGGTGGCAAGGACCTTGGGCCGCTGCTTTCCACACGACTAGCTGCGGTAGGGGTTGCAGAAGAGGCTGGAGTGGCAGCACTGGCAAGACCAAGGGAGGAGGAGGGTGTTGCACTGGGTAAGCCCAAAGATGGTGAGGGGAATTTGGAATCTGAGACAGCTGAGGGTGAGCTGCTCATGTGCTCACTGTCACCAGGAAAAGAAAAACAATGGCAGAAACTCAGGTTGTGGCAAAACAACAGGCAGTTATACAAGTTACAAAAGTAGACATGTAACAGTGCAATGCAGTGATAATCTCTGCAACAATGGGGCCACAGGTAAGTCCCATATACCCACCTGATAGATCCTGGCTTGGGGAAAAGGCTGCTCTGTGGCTGTTGTGTGGAAACAGCCGTGGGAGCAGACATAGATGCTGAAGCTGGGACTTGTGCTGGACCTTGATCCCTGCCAGTTTCAGTCCGTGCCATGTCTGCCATTGCACTACTGGTCTCAGACCCAAAGTCTAGTGCTCCAAACTGTACATTCAGTCCAGGCACATCTGCTGAGCCTGGCATCTCCACTGCTGATGATGGGATCTGAGCAGACAATCAGAAGATTTCACCAAGTGTATGCTACATTGTTACTGCACTGTGCAATCTGTCACCAAAACAAGCATTTATTTTGAATGGATATGACTTTATTGAATTTCTTCTTGACCATTAAAAGCTGCTAAAACACATGAACTGTCAAGCAAATAAGCATAAAGTTTCAGAGTACTCTGTTCCACTTTTCTTGTTAATTTCAAACTTTCAGTTGTGCATTTCTTAAACATTAAAACTTTAAAAAAAAACCCTACCTTTGAAGGGGGAGGTACTCTGCGTTTCTGTGCCTTTATCTGTCTCTGGGGGGCCTCTGTACCTTGGAGTTCCATGCCAGGCAGCTTCACTCCAGGAGAAGCTCCATCTCTTAGAGGGGGGAGGGATGACTCATGACCTGAAGAAGATAGGACATATCCTCAATCAGTGACACCATAAGAGTCAAACCACAAAGAGTTTTCTGATTTAACCACATTAATGCAGGAACTTCTTAACAGAAGATCACCATAGGTATTGTTTTACATACTTCAGAGATAAAACTGATCCAGCTTAATATGGTTATAATTTATTGATCAGACTGATTGTGACACAGGAGCCATTAGAATGGTCATGTCAACGTGCTTTGTCAGACCGATATCCAATGTTTTACATAATAAAGAAGTTTTGGCAATTTATTATGACACTGAACAACTGTTTTTGCAGCCTTTCGAAAGATTGTTTCGTCTCTGGAGTGACTGAGTTAGCATCTGCTGCAGTTGGCTTTCCTTTTTTAGCTATTACCTCAATTCAATTCCCCCTCCCCAAGCAAAAGAACTTTGGAATCATTTGCAGACAGTCAACGGACAATACACAACAGATTTATTTAGCTTGTGAGATCTCACTGCAATGTAAATTACACACTAGAATATTGTGTGCATTTCCTTACCCAATAATTTTAATTATAAAAAATGTTTTGCTGTGTTACAAGCATACTAGCAATGGCAATGTATAACACTATTCAAACCTGGTGGGGTGGGAACCTCTGGAGCATGCAACTGTGACAAGCCCAAAGGCTCTGCAGAGGGTAGAATAGAGGACTGTTGCTGCCTCTGAGCCAGCTGGCTGAGCCCCAGTGATGGTTCTGGCTGAAGCTTTATCTCCACTGAAGAGAACGATAATATGAGTCAATATAACCGTGGTTGAGTGTTAAAAATATTCATTCTTAAAATTGTTGGATTTAGTTCCTCTTTTTTTTTTTTACTTACTGTGAGGGGCTATGAGGCCATTTTCAGCTCTCTGTGCCTTGACTTCTACAGAGGTAGAGGAAGCAGGAACTGGATTCTGTATCGGATGTTGCCCTGCATCTTTGGAAACGCTGCTGTTGCTGGAGGTGACCAATGTCTGATTGACTCTTTGAGAATGCCGAGATCCACTGAGTTGCTCTGAAGTCCTTATGTCAGAGGTGGGAGTTGATTTTGGAGCATTAAATGATCCAAATCCAGAGCCCAGAACTGAGGACTTAAAAAAATATGAAACACTTATTACATACACAGATATGTCACATAAAACGGCTGTTAAGCGTTCACATATGAGTGAGAGCATGTATGAGTGGTTATTTGTACCAGGGCAGCATGGGCATAGGTGGTACCACCAGATGCTGCATGGGCATAGCTGTTGGCCGTGGCATGTGCGTAGCTGTGTGTTGCTGTGTGTCCATTGCGATGGGAATTGGTAAACACCAGACTTTGGCCAAGATCATCAGCTGAGGGTCCATCAACAATCAAGCCCAATTCAGAGTCCAAAGAACTTCCTATGCCCACTCCGGCCTTGGGCAGCAGGCTAGCCAGGTCGACACTATGAGCATGACAAGGGGAAAAAAAGGAGTTGAAGAAAAGAGGTTAAGGAATACAGTGTTCCAATTAAAAAAAAATAAAAATAAAAAATAAAAAAATCTGATAATGTGGAGCTTACTTCTGTCTAGATGAGATGTGGTTTGCTGGAGCAGAAGAGGCAGTAAAAACTTTGGTCTCAGACAACTGTGGAAAAAAACAAGAAACACAAAATTGTCTTCATATAAGTCAACAGACTAAACACTATCTACAGTCAATTCAAACAACAAAATCAGGCAGGAGGCAGACAAATGCATTATCACAATATGAACTTATGACAAGTCTTCACACTGACATTTAGCAAATATTATACATAATAAAAAAATGTTTTTCTTACGTCTTCATTCCAGTCTTCTGAGGTCCAGTCTTCTGTGGGGCCTCCCCATGTTCCTGAAAAGAACAGAAAACCACATTAGGCTATATAAAATTCCTGATAAAATATAGCTCAACTATTATGTTAAGTAAACAGAATTTGACGCTTTATTTATTTTATATATTTTTCCTACCAGTTCCCTCAGCAGGATCTTTGCCCTCTCCGTTCCATGCTTCCTGGCGATTTCCAGAGTTAGCTGTGAAATCGGTAGGGTTGAAAGTACTGAAACAGAGCAAAGGACAAAATAATAAAACAGACTGGACTACAAGCAAGAAAAGTTGAAGTGGCAAAAGAATAGTCCGTGTTTACTACTAACTAAACAGATTCAGATTTAATTTTCAGCATGAGTTGTTTTTAAGATATGTACTTGTAAACACCATCAACATCTCTTAACCCTACTTTAGAATTCAGATTTACACTCAACATGTGTTGAAAGTTCTTACCCTATTCCCTGGGAGGAGAGTCTGTTGCCAGCAGCTGCTCGCCCTCGACCACGACCCCCCGTCCCTGAAGACAGAGAAAACAACCTTGACTTGTGCTGACTAGACCTCTTTAACCAAAGCTTCTAGAGCACTTTATTAAGTTTTAACCTCAACACAAGTTCACAAAGAGTTATATTTGTGGTCTGAATATAACACTTACACCAAGAACGGGAAGATTAGGTAATCTGATACTAAGCACCTTCTATTCTGGCTGAATTACACATTGTTTAGCTTCTATTTCTCAATTACTCAAACCACTCTCCACCTTGTCTAATCTCTTCTTCCTATTAACAATGCAGCCAAAACAACATACTTGAACAGGGCCTGAGAACATGCCACACATTGGAAGGAAGAACAGCACATCACATATGCACAACAACATGAAAGCCAAATCTTATAATATAAATGAATTAACTGATATAATTTTAAGTCTTTATTAAACACAATCAATTTTTGGCTGTGTTATTGTGTAATATTAACTAATTTTAGACAATAAAAAACATTATTATAAAAAAAACCATTAAAAAAAATAGTGTAGTCATAAAACCTGCCATAGATCCCCACAGTAAGAGTTTTCTGTGCCACTCACCTCTACCCCGCCCCCTACGGCCACGATCTCCGCCTCTCTCTCCAGGTGTAACCTCAAACCCATTTTCCTCTAAGCGACCTGCAAATAATAAAGACACAAAATGACAATAAAGTCAATCAACTCTTGAACAATATTAACAATAAAGAGAAGGAAGACCGAGGTAATTGACGTGGCAGAATATTTAAAGTTGCAAAAATAATTCTTAACTTTTAGGATGTATTTTGTTTTACCTTCACGTCCTCTGCTGATGCCTCGACCCCTCCTACTGGACCCCCCACGTCCTCGACTGGTCTCCCTTTCTCCTCCTTTCTTATCATTAATCTCCTTTATTTCTGAGGATCCTCCTTCTTTACCGAGGTTTCGCTTCTTCCCCACTGTCTCCCAGGAGGTCTGACAGACAAAATAAATACATTAAATCATAAAGTTACAACTTTACAACATTAGAGGGTACTTGAAAATAAAACAATGACCCAAAAAAATTACTTGTGCTTTGTTTTGTTGAGTGCTTGTTTGTGCGTATGATGCCCCCATAAATGATTTTGGGATATTTTTACCCATTTGTAGCCATCTAGAAAACATTTGAATGCTCTGACTAAATGTTCAATTACACTCAAAGTCACTGTTTACTGTTTACAACACACTGCTTGTGGGAGAGATATAAAGTCAGACTGACTGTGCTGCGTCTTACATTAAAGATATTTTTTATCTGCTTAACATGATCACTATCTCAACTCATACTGGGCCCGGTGATGCCTTGTTGCTCCACTGTGTGAAACAAAAGGACTGGGGGCTTTTTAAATGAAATGTTAAAAGAAAATATCTGGGCAAGAGGCTTTAGTGTATATAATATGATCTGAGCATGTATGTCGTGTCAGAGCCTACAGTGTCAGAGGTGCTCTCCAGAAGGAAATTGATGGCTCTGTTTACATCCTCGTTGCAGTCATGCAGGGCTACCATGCATTCATCTTGGGTTTTCCCAGAAACTTCAATCAACTGAGAAGAAAAAAACACAAACAAAGAGTATAAGGTTAAAACACCATTTCACACAATGTGATAAAGAAAAATTTAGTCATCATGCCTTATCAAGCTACAATTTCACTTTAAGAAAGAAAAGGTAGTTCATGTTTAGTTATCAAAACACAAAAAAGCCACTTTCCTTCACAACTTACCTGTTTGACCTTGTCTTCAAAGTCAGCATCGTTTTTGTCATAGATCATTTGGGCTAAACGAATCTGTTCTGCTGTGGCCTGGGGGAATAAAAGTACTTTAGTTAGAAACAATACAGACAACAGTAACATTTTAAAAAGTACTGTAGTTACTGTTTAAACAGTAAAACAGTTACAGTTAAAAACCAACCTGTATCTGTTTTTGTGGCTGTGTAGTCTGTGTGGTGGTGGGCAATGTTTTGTCCCGAGTCCCCCGAGACTGATTGCTGACCACTGATGTCATCATATACAGTATATACAAAACAATGTATGTACAAAATAGAAAAATCTGTGAAAAAGAGGTGAAATTTAAAGCACTCACCAGTAAGTGGTTATATTACACAATGCTTCCCAGTATATAAATTATTACAATATAGGCAGACTGTGTCACTGTTGTCAAGTATACCATGTAAGACTATAAGCCCATCTGTTGCCCATAGCTCCCCGGTTATATTTAGCCAGCCAAGAGGTGACTGTACCAGTGTCAGTTTACAACCATGGACGTCTCACATAAACACACGGACAAAAAAAAAAAAAAAACGTCCACAAACGCGTCTTAACTAGTGCGAATAGCAAGTTCACCCTCCCGACGACGGCAGGATACGGAGATCATTTGTTCAATGGCGTCAGCTACAGACACATTTAGGTTAAACAACCCTTGTTCTAAACAATGTCGAAATATAAACGCACACGTCCAGTTTATGGTTACATTAAATAATACACACGACGCCTGGCTGTCATCTACTAATTATGACGTTATTTAAGTCTTGATTTCAAAAATCGCTGGCATGGTAATAGAACAATTCCGTACCAACGTTGCTACCCACACTATTGTTATACAATGTACTCGTCTTTATATAAAATGTTTAACAAGGTAACGTAATCTTAAAAAGAAAACGCCACGAACACAAAAACACTTAAAAATTTAAAAAGAAAGTTCAATACAATTACCCGCACTAGGTCGTTTTCACTTATTACTAGTAGTAGATTGCCTAGCTCAAGCTAGCGTGGCTAACTGCTTGTCTTTGTTCCCTGTGCTCAACAACATAAATTTGTTTAAGGCTGAAATGACCAATTTTGCTGGCGAGATTGGAAAACAAGACATAGACAATAATGTAACCATTCCGACAACCAGTGTATGTGGAGCAAAAAAACAAAACAGAAAACAAAAGCAAATAATACCGAAGTTAAAAAAAAATGCTGATACTATCCCGTCCTTTACGTAAACTACCAGGAAAGCTAATGTTAGTATCTCCTTGCTAATATAAACGAAAACAGACTGAAACACATAAAATACTGTAATGTGATATGACATCAAGGTCACTCGCTAAATAACATTGATTTACCAGAAAATCTGGATCACGGGGAAATAAAATAGTGCCCAAAACGCGTGGCCCGTCAACGATGAGCTACAACCGATATCAGCAGTATGCTAACTCCCCGGCATGTGAACGGCCTATCCCCATACAATGCAACTCCAGAGTACGCACACAACGCCGAATAGCTAACTAGCGCGCTAATAAAAACAACTCTGCGAGCCAACCCCTATTTCTTTTCAACAACTTACTATGCAAAAAATGAAAGAAAATAGCAAAGATGTAACACTGCCATTTAAAATAATATCATAAGATAAACGGATTTTAATTCCTGCTTTTACCTACTAACACGCTTCCCTCAGCCAGCAGCAGCAGTTGCTGTCACGTGACCCACCGTGCCGTTGTTCAACCTAGTGAGGGCGCGCCAGCCAACCAAAGCTCAACAAGCTGGTCACGTGGTTCAACGTACTCCTGAGCGTGCGCGTTCACACCCGAAAACGCACATCTCGGAATTCGACTTGAGGGAATAAACTTGGAAAATTTCTATCTGACAATGGTTTTCTGATTTAATCCAGAATTCCTCCAAGAGCAATAACCTATCAACTACCGCCTATGCTGTATACAGTGCATCAGTATAAAGAAAACATTCCAAATCGATACAGAAAATAAATGTCTGTACTTTTTTATTAAGTAATGTTATTTAGCAACACAAACCTCATACGTAACAAAAAATTGAAGAAAAAGTACAAAAAAAATCTGAAACTGAGATCTGGATCTGCCAAATACAAACATTTTTCTGAACATATTTAGCATTGCTGTATGTTCGCGCCCGTAAATAAAATTCATTTAGAAAATTTGATTATTTTTGTCTTCTTCATGGTTGTGCCTTTGATTAAAGCTTTTAAGATATGGCAGCAGGTGGGCTATCATGCCTTGGACACACCTTGCCTTTCTCGCCATTATCTCTCCCAGCTTGTGGACGTACTCCTCAAATTCCTGTTCAGAGAGGGAAGGAGATGGTGTACACAACATGTGTCACCATTTTAAATATACAAAACATAATAAGCAACACCATCTTCTGTAACTGAGAAATCTGACCATGTCAGGTTGCTGGTACAGAAGTGTCCCTTCTCTGTGAAATAAAGTTTCCATCTCCTCCATCTGGTCCCAGTGGGCCTGAACAATCCGACACCTACAATGAGATTGGTGCAGTCAATATTTCATTTTCTTTGTGTAAGAATCTGTAGAATTAATTTACACTATCATGCAACATCAACTATTTGTGATGGTTTTATTAGAATTCCAAGACTTGTGTACTTACTGGGCATGATAAATGTCACCCAGTATAGACAGATGGACATGGGGTCTAATTTGGAAGACACAATTTTCTTCATCGCTATGTGCTTCAGAAGAACTGTTTGGCTGGACTGAGATGTTGCTGGGATGGTTGGAACACTTTTCGCGATACCACTTTGGTAAAGAGTACTGGACACTTTCTGATGATTGCGAAAAGGGAAATTCAAAGTTGTTTCTCTTATCTCCCCCCCTTCCACCATCAAAAAGACTGAAGTTGCTCTGTTTGCCTTGAAGGAAGGAGGCTGTAGCAACCTGCTGATCCACTTCAAGCAAAGAGATACTGAGGGGGTCCATGATGTCGCTGGGAAAATCTGTAGAAGCCTTTCCTTGAGATAAAATAGGCATATTTCCATCTGTATCAGGATGGCTGCTAGAGGCTTCTAACAGCGGGGTTTCCTTGTCATCTCGCCTGCCACCTGTCACTGTGTGGATCTGGGGGATTCCTGCTGGTGCCACCCAAGCTTTCCTTCTCTTCCCTCCTGATTCTATCCTGACTGGCCTCCTGTATTCCTTTCTTAAGATAAACTGTCCTTCATCCCTTGGCGTTAGGGAGCTTTGTTTTTCAACATTACCTCTTTCTTTGCCATATTTTGATTTCCTATCATCCAAAGGTATGCTCAAATCCTTGCTAGAATCACATAAGGCACTATGACCAACCTCATGCTTATCTTTATTGTGCATGTAAAGCCCTTCAGTAGTGAAGGAAGACATGTGTCCCCTGATATAAGTCTCGAAGTCAGGCTTGCATCCAAATGCATCTGAATCTGTTTCTGCTTGAGCAGAAACTGAATATTGAGAGGAGTGCCGAGGGTGTGATGTAGAAAACTGAGGATCCTGAGAAGAGCAGGAGAAATACTGACATGTGGAGGGTGATAAGAGATGTTCAGAAGAAGAATCAAATGATGGGATAAGCTGCTGGAGCTGCTGGTGATATTGCTTCAGATGCCTCTCTTTCTCCTTTTGTTCATCCTTTTGTGACCTTATTTCCCTTTGCCTTTCTATTTCAGGGCACGTGTCTCTGTTTTCTTCATGTCCTTGATCTTTCCACCCTGTTTTCTTGTTCAAATTTCCTCGTTCCTTCTCTACTTCCCTCTCAGAAAATTCCAGTTTCTCCTGTATGTTCTGCAAGTGACATTTCCCCAAATCTGTCCCAGCCCTGATGTACTGGTTGTGATTTGAAGTTTCAATTTGGTCCTTTTCTTTTCCACCATCTTTTCTACCTGGACTCTCCCTTTGAACAGAAATCTCCAGAAAACCTTTGATCGGTGTCAGCTGTTCCAGTCCAGTCCCAATACGGGCTCTGGCGCAGCTGCTGTTCTTGGGTGTAGAGCAGAAAACTACGTCCTCTGTGGTCAAGCTCGATATTGAGGAATCAGAGACAAAATCGTCACCTTGTCTTCCAAGCTTGGGCCTTTTGGGAGGACTTTTACCCCTGCTGACAGCACTGGCTTTATTACAGCTGACACTGACAGATAAGTTTTGTTTGGAAGACATTGTCTTGCTTCTACTTCCACCTTGTCCCTTTTGTCTTCTCAACTCCTTAACCCTGTTCAAAATAAAGAAGATGTGACTGTTTCTATATTGAAAAAGACATAAATATACAGCTTAACATATGTTATGGACATACCGATCAGCATATCTGAGAGTGTTAAGAGTGTGTTCAGTTGCTGCTTGACCAGGTGAGATATTGGCGATCATACATGTCATTGAGTCCCCAAGAAAAGAGTCTTTTAAAACCTACCATGAAAATGCATGAAAAAGTAAAGCAATAAACCGAATGGGAAACTAACTGAAAACACCACTAATCACGACCAGGATAATCTCATGATTTAGTACCTGAGTCAGTTTACTTTGTCTGAAAGGTGTGTGCGACTGGGCTTGATCAAGGGAGCGGATGCATTCCTTCAGCTGAAAAGAACAAAAATATGAATTTCAATTAAAAGGCTACTTATGCAATAAGAAATGATTGTAATGTAATAATCATTAGTCATCACTGCTCTTAACATATGAGCATATGCATGCACATCTTACTGCCAATAAACTCTGGTTAATCTCAGCTCCCTCCATACGACTCTGCCTGTCTGGTTCTTTGGTGTCTGATGCCCTCTCACTTCCTGCCAGGTCCACAAACCACATTCTATAAGCAGGCACACACACACACACACACACACACACACACACACACACACACACACACACACACACACACACACACACACACACACACACACACACACACACACACACGTGCACAAGCACATTTGCTGTATAATAGCCAATAGAAGATCTTAATACAGAAAAGAGGCAAACACTTGAAAACCACAAAAATACTTTCAGTAGTTATATAATATACATTTGTCCTCACCTGCCAGCCATCTGCTGGTTTGGATCTCTTAACTGAAGCTGAAGCATGGCATGAGAGCGAGAAGAGTGCGCATTCACCCCACTCATCCCCTGAGTACGCTCAGCCATACCATGTGATACCACCTTTATCAAATAATAAAGGAGTAGGGATAACAAGAAAGATTCAGTTGATTGATTGGTAACCAAAAGTTGTATGTTCTCCTTGCAGGAAAACCATAACGAAGCATTTGAAGGCCTTTCTGATGAAACCAGGAGCAAACCTGCAGCAGTGAGCCGGCTGAGTCCACCTTGACTTCATGCAGCCCGGTAATATGAACCACCTTCTGTCCGTCTTCTCTGGCAAACAACCTTATAGGAAGGATAAATGACAGATCCTCAGAATAATAGGAGAAATAAAAGGTAAGAAATTAATCACATCATCAGTAAACAAGTACCTTTTCCTGCCGTTCAAAAGGTCGTAAAGCTGACCACAGTAGATTTCAAAGAAGCTGACAAACACTAGCAAAGGTGAGTGGGTCTGGGTGCCGGAGAGTTGAGAGAAAATGTCTCGGACGGCCAGAGCGTATAAGCCTGGCCTGTTTGGAGAGGAACCCAGCATGGTGTGAGTCTTCCCTGCACCCGTCTGTCCGTAGGCAATGCAGGTGGCGCTGCCTCTGTGGATGCAGACGACATTCATATTGGTGGTCACAGAGCACAGATGGGTTGATGGGGGGGGGGTGGATGGATGGGTGGATGGATGAGTGGATGGATGGGATGATGGATGGATAAGAGCAACAATAACTGCACATCCATAAATGACCCTACCTGTGGAGCATGTGCTGCACCAGAGGATAGGCAGTTCTTCGGTACACTTCTTCATTGGTACTTTCCTCCCCAAAAACATGATCAAAATAGAACCTGTGCTGTAGAAACAAAAGGATGCCCCTTAAGTTGCACAATATTTGACTACATTGATGATATTTGGTTGAGACATTTGACCTGATTAAACCCATGATTGCCTTCTCTTCAAATTCCAGCATGCAAATAATACATACCTGTAGAACATACCGGGAGAGGTCCACTGCCTCTTTTGTTTCGTTTACAGTCACACACACTTCGCTCAAAGTTGTCACAACATCTGCTTCTCTTCTCCTGCACTCAGTGTGAGTCAGAGGTCTTTTCCTCACGCATACACTGATCCGCTGTTGCCTCGGTTGCCTGCAATTCACACAGAGCAAACACAGAAAAGAAGACAATATCAACCAATGGCATTGTAGATGAAATAGAAACAGTCTGTCGTTTATCCTGTGGTAAAAAAAAAGCAGAGTGGTCTCAAATACAAGCTTTGATGGATGAAATGAGTAACAAAGGAATTGTCTTGCATGTTTGCAGTAATTTTCTGCATTATTTTATCAAAACCATGTCAAAACTCTTTTGAAAACCTGAAGACATGTTCTGTTTCTCGTAGCAGACACATTGGGGATGATGGAAATGAGCACTGTTCACCCACTCATACTCACCTTTTGTTTTGCACAGGAGGAGAACTCAGCGGCAGTCCATAGTTGTAGCCAGTTGTCCTCGATTCATAAACAGGCATTGTCACAGCCTTCTGTTCCAAACTCTTTCTCCTGCTTTTTTCTGTGCAGAGGTTTTCATTCTTTGAAATTCCTTTTTGTTCTTGTTGCCAAACCAGTCTGTTGCTGAGCTGCATTGAGGGTAATGTCTCAGAGCTGAGCTTATGAGATGAGATATGTGGTGGACTGGATGTGGAATTTCTATGTGGGTCTGTCTTGGTGTTGTGATAATCGATCCAGCTGTTGCTCTTCCTTAATTCAAGAATCTGAGGGTGCAGTGGTCCGGCTGCCCCTTTGTGCTGCCCTGCCTGAGCATTTCTGTCGTGCCTTGCAGAGACATGAACATGTGCTGGATAACAGCTTCGCTTCTGGTGATGACTGAAGGTTTTGCCAGTAAAATCAAGGCGCTTGCCTGTGCCTGACAGGTCATAGACATCTTCATCAGGACCTAAACAGCTACAGCGAGTCAGGCCATCACCAACTACACGATGGTTTTCATCACTATGACTGCTGTTACATTCATTGTCATGAGCCTCACACCAAAGATCAAGAGATTTCAGCATTTGCACCAGCTGGAGAAGTTGAGTCCTGTCCTCCGTTGAGGAGATTCCGAGGATGGGGTAATCCTCCATTGGCACCCGGGAAAGCTGGGCTGCAGAGTGAACCCCCACAGCAGTAAACCTGCACAGGAGGCAGAGTAACAGATGGTCCACTGAGGACAGGTTGGATGGGAGTGTGTAGCGAGTGGGTGAGCTTACCTGACATAGTGTTGCTGAAGACCAACTGCTTCCAAACACTTGTATAAAAAAAGGTCATTTTCCTCAGCCTCCATTTCCTATTCTATTGTTTGTATCACACCTGTAAGCAACAGACATCTCATTTTAATTACTCCATCACTTATTTGCTTCTAAGAAAGCTGTATAAAAATGACTGTAAAACAATAATGATGGTTTTAAAAAAAAAACACATACGCTTTCTTCTTTTCCAGCCTCACTAATTTCTCTCTCAACAGTTATTTTCTTTCCTTCCTGTGTGCTGTATGTGCAGCAGTAATGGCCGGTGCTGTTCACGAAGCTAGGAACAGACAAGAAAAAGCCAGGACCTTGTATGATGATGAAATCTGACACACGATCAGGATGGGGTCCGACGGGGGTACAGCACAGTTATGTCACACATTTCTGTAATGTGGCAAATACGATAAATATAGAAAGTGCAGGCATGCAACTGTTGCTTTGACAGCTGCAGTAGCACTTGCACTTGAAACAGTCTAAAGATTGCCCCTCAACAGTTCCAAATCATCTGTAGTTGTAGTCTTTCAGACTCTATAGGAGACATGGACTGAGCAACATTTTGAAAAATTAACATGCATTGTATTTTTATACATAAAGATAACTAGATCACTACAAAGATTATCTTAGAAATACCCTTTTTTTTAAAAAAACAACAAATTTTGTACTTTGACACTAAAAATGCTGTATACAACATCAACAATCAGGTACATTTGTAAAACAAATTTAAAAAAAAAACAAATTAAGAGATTATTCCAGAAATCAAGTAAACTATTGATAGACAAACCTCACATTTTAACAACAGAAGACACTTCAGCTCCTCGGTTGCTCTGGCAGGGCACCCTGCAATGAAAAAAGCACTACTCTCTTCAGAAAGTTGAGAGCCGCATCACCATTTCCGTATACAACCCGGGTCTCCATAACGACAGAGACGGTTAGGGGAGGGTGCGTTTGCGCTTCTTTGCCTTCCCCTTGAGCAGGTTAAAAAAAAAACAGCCTTCGGATGGTGGAGATGCAGAAATCAAGCATATAAATTGCATTATATTTCCTTGCCAATTCATCGACGATTGCATAGAGCACAATTCAAAATGAAAGACACAATAGCCTAATCCTTTAGAAGGCTTAATGCTCACCAACAAATCTTCTGCTAAGCCAAAAAGCCCCTTCAGACTAAATGACCGAGACATTCACCCCAGAAGGTGCGGGTGTGAATGATGAATGTAATGAAAATGATGTTATATTAGGCAAAAACTATCACTCATTAGTTAGTATATTCAGGATTAGAAATGTATAATAAAAACAAATCAACAACTGTGAAATCCATTACAATTTTGTCTTTTCCATTAACTGAAATTGCCATACTATATACTGTTGCAATGTATTTTCATATAACTGTAATTGGAACTTCTTCTTAAATATGATGAGCCTAGATTAAGGGTTCTTATGACTAATGGGAGTGAACGCAAACGCCTATGTATTATGCCTTGCATAAGCTGTGAAATATGAATTCGGTAAATGTTTATTCTGTGTAAGTTGTCTATAGTTAAACTACCGGTTTTTCAGTTTTTGTGTCTTCTATCAGCGTGTAGTCTCGACCATATCATATTAACTTCGAGACACTAGATGGCGGTAGTGCACCACAAATAAACAGAACAAAACCACATTTTGTCGCAGTCTGATGACGTACAAAGACGTTTGCGTAGTTGACTGCGCTAGTTTACTGATACTCAATAAACTGCTTTATTTTCATAATTTTACATTTTCTATCCAGGTATATATCTTTGTAATATCTGACGTGAGACTCAGTTGATACTATACGGATTTTCAGATTTAGCATGGAAGCTTGAAAACTATTGGGCTGACGAATATTAGCATTTTTTCCCTTGACTTCTGCCAATGGTACATTGCTTTGATGGCTTCAGGTATGTATTGGTCTTTATTTACTTTTTTTTTTTTTGGCCAGGGTGATGCATTAAACTGTGCTCATTTTTATTCCACTTATTTACTTACAGCCTGGCAAAGGTAGTCCAATTACAGTTTAAAATATTTTATATTTTCAGAAGATGAAATCAGTCTACTGGTAATTGTCGTAGATGTAAATCCGATATGGTGGGGGCAGCAAGCTCAACGCGAACCAGAGGTAGAACTTTCAAGTCTTATTATTCTAAAGAATTACCATTGTTCAAGGTATTTTTAAAATGTAACCTTTTGTGTCCATAAAGTTCACACTTTCCATGTGCCTGGATGCGGTAATGGTGTTGGGAAACTCGCATATGGCAATGGCCAGGACAAATAAACTAGCTGTCATTGCTAGCCATTGTCAGGACAGGTAATTTATACACTGTATATCTGTCCAGATCTGAAAACAATGCATATTTAAGACTTGCCCTAAAGAATGCTTGTACAGAATGTACATTGGTGGTTATACTACCTCAAAATGATTGTAGATCAGGATCTTAATGTTATACCTGTCTATATATAAAATCAAGGGACTACAACAAAAATAATAAAAATGTAAACTGTAATAATCTACTGATGACTTGTATGAATGTGTCACACCTGACCTTTTTGCAATTTTTTATAATGGTGTTCAGTGTTTAATCTAATTTTACTTTATTTCAGTCACTTTTTGTATCCAAGTAATAAGTTGCAAGTTGGGGACAACGGAGAGGAAAATACATCTTCCAGCGGAGATGGGAAATACGAACTCTTGTCCGTCGCCAATAATCTTATTGCTGAAGAGATGAGGAGTGTTATGCTAAATAGTAAGTCAAAGATTTTATTGTATTGCTGAGGTTAACTAAAACAAATTTATATAGATTATAAGTTAGTTTTTGAACAAGCTTTGCAATATTTAATGCTGTATATAATTTTCTTACATATAATGGATTTTAATATTGTGTTAAAATGAATGTTATGTGATTGCAGCTGAAGTCAGGGGGAATTCAAATGATACTTTGTTGGCTGGATCCCTCGCCAAGGCTCTCTGTTGTATCCTCACACTTGAACATGTTTATGGTAATGACGTTTTATAACATTATTATATTATTTTGTCAAATTCCGTAAGACTAAATTAAAAATAAATTGGAGTGCATAAACAGCAGCAGCAGCACAACACAATAATCTGAATATTGAAAATGAATGCAGATCATTTTCTTATACACTATTGTGTGGTTTCCTTAAACCATTTAATATAAAGATATTAACAGGGTCTCAAAAGAGTTGGAAGGTAAGAATTTCTTTATTATGGTCATTCATTCTTTTGAATTGATGTATTTCTTTTGGTTATTGATAATTACCTTTTTTCCCCCAAGTTGGACAAGAGACAAAATCAAGAATACTAGTGAGTCCTGCTTTGCCTATTGTGCTATTATATGTCAGTTATTTCCTCCTGATTGACAGCACATGTAATTCTCTGAATAGGTGATCAAAGCTGCCGAGGACAGTGCTCTCCAGTATATGAACTTCATGAATGTTATTTTTGCTGCCCAGAAGCAGGTGATGTCCCAGGATTTATATGAGTTCTACTTACATTTCAAGACTTGAAAAAGTTTTCTTTTTTTAAAAAAATACAGAACATCCTGATAGATGCATGTGTGTTGGATTCGGACTCAGGTCTTCTTCAGCAGGTTAGACTTCCACTTATGTTTCTCCAAGCCGAATCACTGAAGACACAACTAAACTTGCCTGTTTTGTAGGCTTGCGATATTACCGGAGGATTGTATCTCAAGATACCACAGAAATTTGCCCTGGCACAGTACCTTTTGGTAAAATCTAAAATCTTTCTGTGCTCAGTTTTACTTGTCTTCTCTTTGTTGACCAAGGAATCTAGTGCTAATGATTTTTCTTAACAGTGGGTGTTTCTGCCCGACACCGAGCAGCGTTCGCAGCTGCTGCTGCCACCACGCGCGCATGTGGACTACAGGGCTGCCTGTTTCTGCCATCGAAACCTCATTGAGATTGGATACGTGTGCTCAGTTTGTCTATCAAGTAAGTTTTAATCCCAGTTTAAATGAACAAATGTGAGACAAAGGCTGAATTTAATGCCCCCCTGGTGACGTGCTTACCTTTAACTTTTAGTTTTCTGCAACTTCAGCCCCATCTGCACCACATGCGAGTAAGTCTTTTATTAAGATATACAATTTTAATCCAGACTCTTTGCACTGAATCTTCATTATGAACCTTAATCTTGTGTTTTCAGGACAGCCTTCAAAATCCAGCTACCTCAGATGGTCAAACCCAAAAAGAAGAAACTCAAACTGTGAAATGGTTGAACAAAAATGATACACATTTTGTAAATTTATTGTTTTCTTTTTTAACATTGAGTGTATTATTTTTTGTTTGGATTTGTAATGTGTTTGACATCACACAATGACCAATTCTGTTCAGCATTATGATATGTTAAAGTCATAATATCTTTTTTACATGTCAAATTAATGTTTTGGCAATCATTCTCCCAGCAAATCACATCTGCATGCTTTAATAAAAAAGTTGATATGTCAGTATTTTCTGTCAGGTCAACCATTTATACATTGTTGATAATAGTTGCTGCTGATACAGACCATTTTTGAAAGTGCAATCGCAGCTGTTTTTATTTAGCATTTAACATTTGAAAACAGATGGTAGCAAATCAAGCAGTTGAAGATTTGCATCGAAGCCTACAAAAGCAAACAAAGCCATTTGGCAAAACCTGGTGATTATCGGTGAATTGGAACAATGTTGCATCTGAAAAACAGAATAGGGAATGAAAGACTTTATAGAAATAAATTATAAGGTTGGTTTTTAACAAGTCTTGGTATGTACATCCTGTAATTTGAGACAACTGGCTGCTGAAGTCAACAGGTGGGTGGGGATGACTTTGTTTCTATGACAACACCTATGCCAACATTAGCAGATACGGTCCCAAAATGATCAACTTTCAAATTGGGCTCATGTCTTTTTTTTCTTATGACCAAGAAACAAATCAGATTCAAATCAATCAATCACTCACCCCAGCAAACCTCTGCCAGACCATCGCTGTGGAGTCAGGCTCATCACTGCTTTCTGCCCATTCCGGATGACTACGACCCGCAAAGGCTTCTGCAAAAAAAACATCGAGATACAGCGAGATATGATTTTTTTAGGGAAAATTAAAATGATCACATAATGAGCATATGAATATTAAACAACTGTAAAAAATAGTCTGTTAGTAAATAATAAAATAAGATTATTAATCAACTACAAATGTCAGTCTCTCACCCCTTCGCTGTGCTGTACGACAGAAGCAATGTTTTGAAGGTTCTGAAAGTTTCCTGCCGTCACAGAGCCAAACTCAATAACTTCATCACCAACCTGGAGTCCCTGAAAAAATGTCCATAATAATCAGAACATCATTGCCCACACCTACCATTCAATGGCAGAATGTTAGATGATATGAACAATACTCACAGCTCCACTGGCAGGGGAGCCTTGGGTCACAGCATCCATCCGAGCAAACGGAGGAGGAAGAGTTGTCTGTTGCTCCATTGCCTCCTCCTGAGTTTCTGTCTCATCCTTTTCCCTCTTGGCTTTTTCACACGCATGCAGCTTGTGCAAGGCCTCTTCAATCTCCACCATGATTGCCTTATGATCATTCTGGAGACCTGAGAGACAAGATAAATATTATAATTCAGTCAAAATACGTTAATTAAACATTTCATGTCAACAAGTTACAATTTATTGCAGTGTTTAAAAAAAGTTTGTTTGAAAATTGATCTGTAAAGTTGTATAATTGTATCAGTTTACTTCGTGTATATGACGTCACTTACATGAAATACTGTGTCTTGCTGTCCTGATTTGGTAAAGATTAACATCTGCTCTGGGGTAGCCCTCTTCATCAACTAAAGAGTCTTCCATCCCGACACCTTGCTGTCAAAAATACATGTGCGACAAGTCAAGTTTAAATAGACCCTGATACTTGACTGTAGGGTAGCTAACCCACCTACAGATCATACTAAATATCTGTCAAACTTACGTCTTCCAGCACTTCATAATAAGCTTTTATCTGTTCTTCGATGTTATCTTTCTTTTTAATGAGATTTCTCACATCGTCCATTGTTATTTCTGGCTCTTCGGGACTGTTTTCCATTGTCATCTTCATGTTCGCGTATTTTCTTTGGACCAACTACCTGACTCCTCGTGCACATGCGCAGAAGTGTCCCTAGGATTTAGTTGTCCGCTAATGTGCCTGTATAAAATCGACTACAAGAATTACAACGAAAGTTGTTAAAGAATACTCGTAAAAAGACGTAATAAAAAGACACATACATTAGATCATTAAAGTAAACTTTAATATTTTCTAACTCGTGTAATTTCAACACAAACCTTTCAACGGTAGTTTAATAAAAATTAATCCCTTCTACTGGTAGTGGTTACCTTTTAAATTTACCTATAACCAACGATCTAACGTGTGACGGTCAACGCATATGGTAATTTCACAGTGATCCTGAAGGCACAATGGTATATCAAGTAGAGTTTGGGGGAAAGTATGTTTGGAAAACAGTTGGGTGGGCTACCTGAGTACCAGTTCTTTGAATAAAAAACATTATTCTAAATATACCTTTTACTGCTCTTCATTCTATAACACCTCAAGTGGAGATTAATGTTTTCTTCTAACACACTATTTAAAACCCACGTGTATTCTGAACATAAATGCAAAAAAAAAAAAAAGAAAAAAAAAGATAAGCCTGTTGGAGAGAATAACCAAGTAAACACCAGATTTCTTCTTTGGATAAAAATACTAACAGTCTGTATGTTTTGGAACTACAGCTTGAGCAGTAAGCACAGAATGATCTTTGTTATTTTCTTGTAGAGACACTTTAGCAGATGAGGATGAAACATCCTGCAAGTGCTCAGTCTGAGAGGTTATTTTCTGCTGTACCAAAGCGAACTGTTGTGCAGCTTCATCGAACTGGGAATCGACTGTTTGAACCCACTGAAGTAGCTCCAAGTTGAGGGCATCCACCCCTTGGTGAAGCTTCTCCTGTCTTCCTTTCAGATCTTCTAACAGTTGATGTGTGTCATTGGCAACCTGTTGCCTTCTACTCCCAACACCAGGAGTGTACCGACGCTGCATGTAGCCCTCAAATTCCTCTGGGCTGAGATTGAGAGCCGGTCCATCCAGTTTCTCAATGAAGGCCACAGCACACGACTAAAACAGAAGAAAGTTGCAGAAACTTGAGCAACGGAGCACACTCGTTACACACTCTGCCATGGCAGATTCCAATAACCTACCAAATTTGTGAAATAGTATCCGCTCTCTCCTGCCATCAGACTGTGAGGGAGACCAAATCGAATGACATACTGCATATTAGAATGTAGGCGAGGTGGATTGGCTTTTAGAACCACGTAAATCAAGCCTGACAGGAAGTCATCAGCATTAGCAGGCTCACTGTTGGACGTGGACAGAGCTTCAAATATGTGCTGACTGCACTTGGACACACAAGCAAGTTTGTCCTGAGGTGCTCGTTTTGCATCCATCTCGATTATGGCTAGTAAAAAAAATAGCAAAATGAAATGTCAAAGATTAAGATAACAGACAAAAGGACATACATTTTAAAACCTATGGTTTCATGGAAAGAAACATGAAAATGGTGGGAGAAAATTGAATAGCAGATCATGCACACATTTAACAGGTATTTAGGAGACATCAGAGATATCAGATGATGATAATGATGGTGATAAAATGTCATCCCACCCTGAAACTCACCTGTTATAGCAGGAAGAAATGGGTCACCTGAAGCAGCAGTCTTTTTATCTGGAAAAGGTACACCAAGCATCTCAGGAGTAACCCAGTTTAAGGAACTGCAAAGTGAAAACAGAGCTGTAAAACTGGGCTTTCGCCAAAAGATGTCAATTAAAACATAAGTGACTTTTGGCAATATTAGTAATACCGAATCCTTCTCTGTAGAGCCAGGTCCTTCTGTTCATCATCACTGCTGTCGTGGCAGAAAACCCACTTGTGCAGGCGCGTCATCATTAACTTCTCCAGATGCTCCATGATCTGTGTGACCTGAGTCTCATGAAAACCTGACAAGAAATCCCACATAAGTAGTTATATATTGCCATGTCTTGCAGCTTAACTGTTCAACAAGTATTAAACTGCTCTGTACTCACTGCTAAAGTATTCAGCAAAGGACTGGTAGAAATCTTGCACTAAATCAGACTGTTTCTGTACAGGCAGATCCTGTAAAAGTGATGTCTGTTATTTGAAGATGACTGACATCAAAGTAAAATTAAAGGAGTTGTAGATGTATAAAAATTGATAAAAAGCACAGGTAATTACATGATAAGCCTCCATTGTGTCAAGGAAAGTTGTGCATCGAGACTGCAAGCGGTGGGATGCAGGGCTCTTCAGTAACTTCAAGAAGCCAGTGAAATCTCCAGGCTCAAGGTTTTGGTAGGCTTTTAATACAGCTGTGAAGCTTTCAGAGGGTTCTAGAAACAACACAAAATGGTGATGTTCCTCCACATGCATTTGAGGACAACTCTTTCGAAAACACTGAATCCAATATTGCACAAAGTTCAACAATTGGTACGGGGAGATAATATTCTTAATCTGGTCATGACCCTGTGTCGTTACCTGACATGCAACAATAAACTAGATACTTAATGACAGCCAACACCACAGTGACACTAACAGCATAAGGATATTAAATTCAATGGAACTGATCATGCAAAACTGACATTACCTAGAGGTTTTGGGGGAGGAGATGGGGTACCCCAAAAGAGTCTCCTAACAGTGCTGATTCTGCGGCTTTTCTCAGCATTTTTCTTCTCCTCAAATTTGGAGAAGGTGACAGGAGAACCATCGCTGGTCGGTCTACAAATGGTGGCAACATACACACATTTAATCGGACCCAAAACTATTTTCATCCACACATGACCTAAAACTAGCAGTTACCTTGTGTCTTGTCTTGGGGTTCCAGTTGTACGTGATCTCTCTCTCCAGCATTTGGAGCAGAAACCTTGCCATACAGGGTTTCCATAATACCCGCACGCGTTTTTACATAAAAGTTCCTCTTGAGAAACCCGAATTCCTCTATGCTTATCTGTCCACATTGTAGAGATTTATCACAGTTCCTCCTATTATTTCAACCACAGACAGGTTTTTAAATGTCTCTGAGAACTTACTTTAATAAACTTTCCCCGTAAAACTGCACCTTAAGTGACGTTTAAGATTATTAACAGCTTTATGTAAGATTAAAAGATCATGAGTTTCGTGAAGGCTAACGTTGTTAAAAGCTAGGCAGAGGAGCTGACTGTCACCTGATGGGATTTGACTGAACAGGATTCGCCATAACACATTTCACACGCATGAACTACATCGATTTGTCTCATATATCCAAAATATGTTAATAAACTGGATCTTCAGCTCCTAAGATCGCTATTATTAGCTTATACAGTCAAACAGGTGTCACCATCAATAACTCGACAGATTTGGAACTGCGACAGCCTAAACTCTCAGTGACGTGATGCTAGAAGCAAAATAACTCAATTCTAAATATTAACATTAATATAGAACCCAAATAAAATTGTATTTACACTATTTGGATGTTTTCAAACCTGCACAAGTCGGAGCACTTGTTGAACCCGGCTCAAATCTAGACCAATTCTCTGACGTTTTAGTTCCTGTAAATGTCACGTGAACAGTTGAACAGCTGCCCCGCCCCTAAAGGGCTCAGCAATTTGTACTGCCACCTGGCGGACATATTGAAGAATTAGAGAAGAATTCGTCATTTTTCAACAAAAATTTAAGTTGTAAATATTGCACAATAAATCAACAGCAGTGTAAAGAACATACGGTTGTTGTAGCCATCTGAGTTAGTCTCAGATGAGTTGGAATTACATTTTATTGTGAGAAAATAATGATTTTCCTGCATTTTTGCATTAATGCAAAAAACTTTTTTTTTTTTTCACATATTTAATTGCATATCAATTACATGCAAATGCATAGAAATTAAATATTTCAATACATTTAAATGGGAAATCTATCAGGCTTTGCCTTCCCAATCTTGGGGGGGATTGATGGTAACTAGGCAACGAGACTCCTCATTCTTCACTCGTCATGTTTTGTTTAACCGTCTCCGGGGTAACGATTAAAATTCCAAATGCATTTAAAATATAGCCTGCAACAGCTTTGGTTGGAGAAAAACAAAAAACAAATTTGTTTTACAGTGAACACCGACTTTAAACTAAGATCGACACTGGGAGAAGAATTCTGGTCGTATTTCCGGCTATTACAGAATTAGATAAAAGAAGAGAATGAATCATGTCTGAAGACGAGCAAGAGCGCATAAGCGGTGCAGCCGAGGACGACTTTAACAGACAGTCGCAAATATACACTGCTACTGAAGACACACTCTTCACAAAAACGACTTCAACTTTATCTAGAACACATTCATTGGTAAGCATGTCTCATTAATATATCCCATCAAAAATTATTGAAATGAATGTGAAATGTTTTGGCAAGGTTACATATTTTGTTATCCCTTTAAAGTTTCAGAGATCAAAGTGGCTTTAATTCAAAGCAACGCATTTTATAACAACTATGTTATCTTTTATGTCACCGGTATTGATTAACTTCGGCCACAGTCAGCAATTATGGCCATAAATACAAAAAACAGCAAGGTTAGATTTTGAAAACAAAAGACACTTAATTCTCTGTGCTTCTGCATGAAATACATGGACAAAACATGCTACTTTGGGATTGAACTGATTTTTGCATTTGTTGAGACACCAACAAAATTACAATAATAAGTTAATTATCACAAGTTGAGTTGTGATTTGTTTTTCTGTGTGCCTCTGCATGAAATACAAGGCATGAGGGAAGGGACTCCAGGGCCAGGGGTAAACAGGCACAATATCTGTGGAATTGCCAAGTAACAATATTGCAAATTTTCTTTTCAGTCACTAGAATGGGTATTTGGGATGAATCCTGCTCTTCCTGCAATCAGTCTCCAAGATCATAATCAGCTGGTGATCCTCTATGCTGGGGCTCACGTTGGGGTCATTTACAATCATACCTTGAATTCCCAATATATGCTTCAGGTGCATAAACAGTAGGATAAAAAGACACCATTATAATCAGTGGGCGTTGCAGTGTTGCATTGAAGAGATTTCTGTATTTCCAACCTTCCCAGGGTCATTCTCATTCCATCTCATGCATATGTGTGAGTGGAGACAGGCGCTGGATTGCAACAGGAGACCAGGGGCCACAGAGTATGGTGATGATGTGGGACTCCTTCTCTGGGTGAGACCCTACATGTATCAATGTTGTTTTATTTAGTGTAGTTTGGTCTTTTTGCAAACGTGGAAATTTTGCAGAATTCCTGTTCAAACCTTGTTCAACTGCCACCCTGAGGGAGGGGTTGCTGCAATGGCGCTTTCAAGTGACACGCAACTACTTGTGACCCTCGGTGCTGAGGAAATTCAAGTGAGTGTGACAATTTAATTAACACAATTTTGCTTTTCTGTTTCTTTTTTCCCCACTAATTTATGCAAAATTCAACAGAATGAAACACAAAATCTCATGTTCCTTTTTTATTAAAGCGCGTTTGTATTTGGAAATGGATGGATGAAGCAGAAAGCCCATTGTGGTGTACTGAACTCAAAACAAAACATGGTTTTCAAGTAAGTCAGTAGAAAATTGCATCTCGCCTCACTTTATGGATGTAAACTTTGTGAGATTAATGTTTCAGTTGTTGAATTTATTCTCAGGGCAACATCATTTTTAATCCAAATGATAACACACAGTTGCTCAGCGGCAGTGAAAGTCATGTATTATTTTACAACACAGTAAGTCCTGTTATTCCTCTTCCTCTTCCTTTTCCTATTCCATGTGATATACTGTTGTTGCAATTAATTGATCAACTTTTTTCAGGCCCTGCAAAGTCAGCAAGTCTTTGCCATGGCCCACAAGAAGGTAGATCTAAAAACAAAACCAGCTAATGCTGGTATCTAATTGTCACATATCTATTATGCTGTTAATTATTGTTTTGCTAAGTATTTGAGTGTTTGCAGCTCTGTAAAACAGCTCCCAGAGGATGTGACAGTGCTCCGGACATTTCAGAGATTGTCAACCTGCCTGCAGAATCACTCAACATGTCTGTGTTCCACTGTAAAAAGCCACTAATCCTAACAGCAACCTCAGCAGGCAGCCTTATGTTGTGGGATGTGAGCACTTACTTAACTGCAACTAAAAACCTCCCCAAAGTAAAATGCAAGATCTTACCATTGCAGAAAGCTCCTATCACTTGTCTCACCACAACAGATGGGTAAAAAAAAAAGCCAGTGATAGTCACAATTATATATATATATGTATAATGTATATGCACTAAGAATGCCTGTGTGGTTTCTCTTTGTTACAGATATATTATAACTGGTGACACTGAAGGCCATATCATATTTTATGATGAAGGATTCAAACTTCTCATCAGATACATTGAATTCAGCCTGGACACTATCATTTCCATCTCCTTCTCCAAAGAGTTTACAGAGGGGCCTCTCGACAGCTACAGTCTTCAGGCAGAACCGCACATCATCAGGTAGAAGAAAATGTAAATACAAACAGAATGATAATCTACTGAAACTACCGTGAGGACAGTGAGGACTAAAGGGAAGCACCATTCAGTCCTTTATCAGCTCCAAAGTCAGCTGCTTGATTGTGTGTTTGCTTGTGTGATCCCTCAATACCTTCTCCTGCAGGAACTTTGTTGTGTCCACCGTCAGCTCCATAGTGCATGTGAGGACTAGGGAAAGAGCGACACAAATATTGTTACAAAAGCATTGCAAGCCTCTACAGGCAGTGGCCTGCCACCCCAAACAGTCGACTGTGGCCATGGGGAATGGAAGCGGTGTTCTTCAAGTGTGGGACTATAGCAGTAAAACTATTGTTTGCAGCAGATTGTTTGAGAATGAGAATATTTGGTGCATCGCTATTGATTCTCAAGGTAAGCTGAGGCTTACAGACTGCCTTTGCTTATGCATGACATGCAATTTGTCAATTTGTGCAAAGAGCTAAAGGGCTAAGTTGTTCTTTCTTTTTGGACAGCATCATACTTGGCAGTTGGATTTCGGAGTGGAGCTGTTCACATTGTGAATCCACAGACTCTACAAAGTCGTCCCAGTGACTGTTTCCGTTATAGTAAAGCCAGCATTCATCTCCTAGCTTTCTCCTTAGACTCCAACTATCTTGCCACAGCAGTAAGAAAGCTCTTTATGAACCTATTGTTAAAGTAAGTATGATGTAAAGTGTTTCCTTGTCTCCCGTCAGGATACTGGAAATGTCGTGACAGTGTTCCGCCTGCAGACTGAGGAAGAATCTCCTCATCAATGGACATTCGTTGGCAGGTACTGCTCCCATTACAAGCCCATCAGAGACCTTCTTTTTGGTGTTCACCCAAACAGCAGCCAACCCAGACTGCTGTCTCTGGGAATGGACCGCCAACTGGTGAGCCACCTTTGTCAGGGTGTAGACCATTTCAGTATCCTAAATGTTCCATGTCAAGTATTTTCTATTCACCTTTAATATGATTCATAGGTAGAGTATGACCTGCAGAAGAGTTCAGTGGATAACCTTCTCATCTTGAGCTCTGTGCGCATCGAGCAAACTGCTGTGCCTATGTGCATGGTGTGGTATCCCCCTCTCACTGGAGAAGATTTCCTTCTCACTGCCTCCGACCATTACAAGATGAAGCTTTATGACAGCACCTCCATGATGTGCAGGTTTGTTAAAATACACAAAGTCAACATTCTATCTCAACGTACTGGAAAACAGCATCCACCTTTATTTTTACAGAAAGACCATCCTTGGCCCAACATACGGCTCTCCTGTTGAGAAAGTGTTGGTCCTTCCCATGTTAGCAGACACAAAGAAATATTACCTGATTTATATCACAAAAGACAAGGTCAGTGCTGGACCTTGAATACATAATAAGCCTGTTCATTTGGTTTTACAGTCACGGGGTTCTGTGTTGAACCTGAAGTACTTAATTATGATTAACAATGATCAGAGCGGTTGTTAATCTTCTCAGGGTTGATGTCACTAATTATGGGATTGTGCTGTATTTCCAGCTGGGGCTCCAGATTTTGCCTCTGGATGGGAACCCCTACACGTCCAGCGCGGTGATTTGCCATTCGTCTGGAGTGTCTACTCTCACCTGCTCCTATGACGGCCGCTTTGTGTTCACCGCAGGCAGCTCTGACTGCACTGTCCTGTCATGGGAGATAAATTTAAAGTGAAGAGTAATAATACAGACAGCAGATGACCGCTGTGACCGTGTTTCTTGAACTTGTCCTGTCTTTGTGACTGTAGCGCCTTGGAGGCAGCAGCAGCTTTGGGTGGAACAGACATGGTCCCCTTTTACACCATGTTAGAGGGAGGCAGAGATGGCGACTTTTACAGGGTGAGAGCCACCATTTCTGTCATTGTTGTTTTTAAGGTTCAGCTTTGACACAATCTTTTATTTTTAATTGAAACATTTCCTATTGTTACAGAGACTAACCATTTACAGTCTGAGGATGCTCACCATACATTAATTTTAGTTGAAGTTTCATTCCATATATATTTTGTTTCACACAGATGCAGATTTAATGTTAATATTTAGGACATATTTTCTCATTTGCTTTTTTTGCTATCTTCAGGAGATGGAAGAATTTTTCTTTTACTGCCAAATACACAGCCAAGGCATTGACACGATGGAGAGGCGGCAAATTTCCGCCAAAATCCCCCTGACAGAAGTTGTTTCTCTAATGCGAGCTTTGGCCTACTTCCCTACTAACCATGAGGTGATGGCTGTGTAAATGTAGTGACACTTTTCCACAGTGAATATATAAACATGACAAATCAAATGTAATTTAAGGCCTGTTTACACATTCATTTTTAATTTTTGACCAGGTCAGTGATATAGAAAATGAGGTCAAATTCAGCGAGTTTGCTGAAACAGGAACATATGTGACCAGCATCGATCTGGAGGAGTTTATCAAGCTCTACATCAATCACCGCCCAGTGTTCGGAATCTGCGATGAGTTTGTTCAAGCTTTTCAGGTTCTTGGTGACTTTGATAGTGCAGGACAGCTTGTTCTGCAGAAACAGAACCTGCTGAAAATGCTAGAGGAACGAGGTCCGTCTCCATGCTTCATAATATATAACATTCTCACATTTCATATTTAAATTTGCCTTTGTTTTCAACAGGTGAAACCATGGCTGAGGAAGAGGTGTTGCAGTGCTTCACAGCACTTTTAGTCTTTGATGAGGAGGAAGAGGAAGAAAAACAAGGTGGGGAAGCCATTGATACATCTGTATATACATCTGTATACATAAAATAAAAACCAAGCCAAAACATTAAACATTACCTTAAAAAAATATACATAACAAATACATTATATCACACATTAATGTGTATTTCCAGGTGGATTTTCAGAATATTCTCTGGAGTTAATGATACCAGATCAAATATCTATGGAGACTTTTACCTGTGGCATCCTGGGCCTTTCATCTTTAGCAGAGCAGAGTGGATCACCATCGTCTCAGGAGTGAAAAAGACACTTTATTCTTTTATTACCTTACATACTGTGTTCCAATGGAGATCTTTAAGTGTGTGTGTGTAATTGAATTTAAATGTAAGCACCACTGAACAGGCCTTCACACCATGAATCCTCACAGCAGAACTCAGCTGGTCCATGTAGCCCTGAATTTTCCTGAATTTCTCTATTAAACGCTGCTTAAATATCAGTGAAATGTAAATAAATCATCAAGTGCTTCTCTTTCTATCAGTAGATGACACACGCCTTATCGTGGCCTGAATTCAGGGTGGTACCTCAGCAAACGTGCAATTTGGGGAAGGACAGATAAGCTACACTGTTTACAACTAAACCATAGCAGATGGTGAATTTAGGGGATAATTATGATAAATTATTACAGGCTACATAAAACCAGGTTTAATGCTGATACTATTATAAGTTTACTTACTGTAAGTAAAAACTTAAAATGGAAACAAAAACTGTAAACGTTCAAAATATGTAACTAAAGAGTTTTTAACAATTGGCCACTCAGTCGTTTCAAAAATATTGTTTGAATTCTTGGTGCATAAAGACACCATTACGGGACAGTCTTCTGCCTTAGTTTTTCAGCAACAGAACAATCTTTGGTTTGACAGTACAGCACTTGTGCAGTCGCTTCTGTCTCTATGACCGCGTCATCGGTGGATGTGGCTCTGGCCTGGCCAATCAGCGTCGCTGGAACGCAGGCGCTTCCTGCCCCAGCGTCCGGGGCCTGGGAACTGTTTTTTGTCAGCTGCTCATTTCTACTTTACTTACGTCAACTAACGAGACAGGTTAAACCGGGATAAAATAACCGACGAGGAGTTTCCAAAATGATGAAAGCGAGGACTTCGTGTGGGCAATGCAAAGTTGTCAGACTTTAATCAAACGGTTTTTGGCCGTCCTAATGAAAAAAAAAGGGAGTTATTGTCCTAGCTTGTTGGCTAACGTTAGCTATTTGTCTGCTCACGAGAGATGTCTTCACGGCAAGAGTACCGTCGTCCGCCGGCGATTATAAAACAGGAGAACGAAGACGACTCCGACAATGACGAGACTAACCTGGTTCTGAGGAGGTCAGATGGGATGGAGTCTCAGATCATCCACAGCGGACACTTCATGGTGTCTTCGCCCCACAGCGAACACCCACCTAAGAAAGGCTACGACTTCTACACTGTAAACAAACAGACCTGTCAGACCTATCATTTCGGAAAAGCCAGCATGTCCCAGATCTCTATAGACGCCTCGCTGACAAAACTTTTTGAATGCATGACTTTAGCGTACAGGTAAGTTCTCAAAGATCGCGCTGATCATTCCTGAAAGGTCTGAAGCTGCCGCTGGTGTGTGGACCCAGTCACGAGCCCCTCTTTTCTTTCTTCCTGCTAATCCGGTCATCGGAGAAAATGCTCTTCTTTTACTACACCAGAGTAAACAGCAGCAGAAATCACTTTATATTTCTGATTTTATTTAGTGTCTTCTTCCAGCACAGCATGTCTGCAGCAACACTGTCCCATCCTTCGGTACAATCAACAATATGTCAACACAACACTTGTTTTCGCACGTTTGGAGCGAAATTCCTAAATATTAAGTTTGTCTGGAGAGGTTCTCTAGGTTTGAAGAATAGCTCAGTTATTCCTCAGGTTTTTTTAACTGCAAACTTTTAAGAAAGTCATTAAATGTGATAGTTGGTAGGTTAGATAGTTTAAAATGCTTTTAGAGTTTTAAGTAATTTGTATTATTTTGGAAGGGCTGATTGTGATTGTGTTTGTGATGATTGTGTTACCTAGATCCTGCTCGGCTTATCAGCTCACAAAAGGTGTTTTCTGTTTTAACTGGGAGTGGAGCAAGATAAACACATAACCTGGAGCAAGTTGTAATCTTTTGGTTTGCCATAACATGTCTTGTCAAAGCTAAAAGTTCCAGATGAATTGCACTGGCTTTGTAGTAATTAGAACTCTTATTTTTTTTCAATATCTCTTTGTGCTTAATTAATCTCAATTTTGTCTCCTGATGAAGGAGACAAGAAATTTTTTAATTGGTCTAAATTCATTTGATTCCACAAAAACAAACAAACAAACAACAAAAAAAAACAAAGAGCAAAAATGTAACCCAGAGTAGTAAAAATGCATAGATTTTTGCTTCAAATCAATTAATGGAACTGATTTGCATGCAGTATAGGTAGGTTACAAAGATGGCCTTAAAGCTTTAAACAAAATCACAAGCTATAAACAGACCCTTTTTAATTCTCTGTTCACAACTGAAGATTTTCTCCGATGTCTGTGCCAAATGTTCAGAGGATTCCCTTCGACTTTGCAAGTGACACCCGCACATGTATTTATAGACCTGGAAAACACGACCACCACCAGTTACTGTTCTGCTGTTGTCATTCATCTGAAACCGAGAAGTCACTAACCCGTGGAACCAGAGTAAAAAGCACATAATCGGACTACATTTTATGAAAAATGATATATTGTAACATTTATCGATTTAAAAAAAGCTTTCTGTCACTTCCCAGGATTTATATTATAGCCATGTACGAAGTAAACTCTTTATTAAAAACTGGATGAGAAAGGAGGGTCTGCCTTCTTTATGACTATTTCCTTACCAAAGCTGATTTGAAGCATAGTTTTCTTGATACTATTTTCAGACATTTTTCCTGATTTACTGCAGCTGCTGTGGTATGGCACTGCCCTGGGACTGTCATAGAGAGGCATAGCCACCTGTAATGAACATGAAGTAATCTTTATGAATTTTTATAGAAGCTCATTTTAACGTCACGCAGTCCATAAATCCTAAGTGGTTTACGGCCTTTGTAATGCTCAGGAAGTCTTTTAGTTTCCCACTTCCTTGCTTGTTACTGGGTTGTTATTACATTCCTATCCACCAATTAAGTGATTTCCTTGTGTATTTATTTTTTCTCTGTTAAAATTTGAATATATTTACTAGTAGTCATTAGATGTGAAATGGTTCAGTCAGTGTCTCTGAAATTTTGTCTGTTTCCAACTGCCCAAGATTCAGTTTACTTCAAAACAAAAGAGGGAAGAAAAAGCAGGAAGTATTAAACATAATGAAGCGCAATCCAAATATCACAGCAGACACATGTTCATGTTGTGTTTATCTGCAAATTTGAACTTTCTGTGTGCTTGGACCATCCAAATCATGAACCCGGTTTCCTCTCTGACATTTGTGAAAGACAAATTTTCCTAAAAGGTTCCTTAGAATTTGGCTAGGTTAGACCTTGCTAACAAGACCTCTTTAAGTTATGGGATGGAAGAATAGGCATCTGTTGACAACAGCAGAAATAATTTTAGTTTATTTTCAGTGGCAAGTTGGTGTCTCCAAAATGGAAGAACTTCAAAGGGTTAAAGTTACTTTGGAGAGACAAGATACGGCTGAACAACGCCATATGGAGAGCCTGGTATATACAGTGTAAGAGTCCTGTTTTCTCTATTTTGACAATGTGTAGATTAAAATATTTATGCATTCACATAGAGTTATGTTATTTTGATGTGGTTATTGATATTTCTACCACCAGATGTGGAAAAAAGAGATAATCCAGTGTGCCACTTTGTGACTCCCCTTGATGGCACCGTGGATTCAGACATCCATCGACCTGCTGAAGTAAGTGTGCATCTGCAGTGCAAATGTTTGCACCTTCACCACCTCTGTGAGTTTGTTTTCCTCGACGCCTCCTCACATCCTCTCCCTGTTGCTTCTGCAGGCTACAGAGAGTCAGTGTTGGAAGACCAGGATTAAAATAGTCATAAGAGAATACCACAAATGGAGAACATACTTTAAGAAACGGGTGCGCTCTTCAAATAAGAAAATCCTGTATATGTAATTTAGTGGTGGTGAATGTAGATGTTTATTTAATGATGTCTTTTACAGTTACAGAAACACAAGGATGACGACCTCTCAGTCCTGCTTGAGGTATGTTGGGCTGCATCATGCTCAACTCACAGAACTGCTATTAACATCACCATTTATACCACCTTTTGTTGATACCAATGGAATTAACCTGCACATATCCAGTTATCTGCATACTGTATTATTTGTGTGTGTTATTTTTTAACTATATATGTATTTATGAATATATACAAAAGTGCACACACACAATAGTTTGTATTTTTGTTCATGTGAGTTTATTATAAATGCATTAAGCATGTATACTCAGCACTGCATGTTTGCGTGTAAATTATTGGCTTGCTGTTTGCATTTTGAATATTCCAAGGATCCAGCGGAGCAGTTTTTGCTGTTTGGGGAAATCTCTCCAGACAAGCTCCGTGTCCCCTTTTATCAGGATGAAGAAAGCACAGCACGACGTGTGTCTCGCCGGAACAATGAAACGCCCACTCCCATGGAGATGGACCCCATCTTTGACATGGATATGCTGATGTCTGAGTTTTCAGACACACTCTTCTCTACCTTGGCCTCTCACCAGCCCATATCATGGCCCAATCCAAAGGAGATTGGTGAGGAAATAATCAGCCCTCTTTTTTGTTGGCTGTATTTTTAAGAACAGCCTCCGACGTTTATGCGTATATTTGTGAAACCTCTGTAAGATCTGATTAACTGTCATGTCGTGTTACCTATCTCTGCCCCTCCAAAGCTCACGCAGGGAATGCCGACATGATCCAGCCTGGACTCATCCCTCTACAACCCAACTTGGACTTTATGGACTCCTTCGATCCACTACAAGGTAGCAGCAGTGGACCAGCCGTGTCTGCAGTAGTATAGCTCATCCTAATTTGGAACACTTTACCATAATCAAGCACACATATTCTTGTAACGCTACTGCAGCAGCTGGCTTAAACCTAACGCAAAATAGTAGCTTGGATTTACTAACCTCTAGCTAACATAGAGACTCTTGTTCCAGACTTATTTCACAGCCTCCGTCCGTCCATCCTCCCCTCTGTTTCCCCCACTGCATCATCTGTCTCCCCTCTACCCAGCAGCAGCTCTCAGTCACAGGTAAACACCAACCCGAGGCACAGTCCCCAACACACACCACTGCAATGAGAGTTTAGGCCTGTGTTTTACTGTAGGACATGGAGATTAATTGCATCCAGGTTTTAAGGATTTTCACCACATCTTTTGGCACAGTTGTTTAGTTCTGCAAATAAATCCATATAACATAATAATAAAAATAATAATACTAAACATTAATCACTAAGCACTTTTTTATGAATCAAATTTTTGACTTTTAACATTATATTAGTTTTTTATGTGAGAATAAAACTTATGTTTTGCTTTTCTTTCATGCCATCATCCTCTCTTAAAATCCTCTGAAAATCAGTTCAAATGTTGTCAATTTGATATTTTAAATCCTCTTTTTGTTCCACTGGCGCAGCTGTGTGAACTTGACGAATAGAAAAAGAGTAAGTTTTCTGGCTGAAGAGGTGCTTCTTGTTGAAGATAAAGTTTAAAAGATAAAGCTTTTAGGGTGTTATAACGAGGCTCGGACAGATGCGATGAAAAAATGGATATAATTAAAGAGGCAAATTTGCAAAATGACCAACTGTTCTCTTTCATGTTCCATTTCAACGGATTGGTCTCTTTTTTGTTATCCTGTTTCAGGCCCAGTTAATGTCTTCCATGCCACTACCAACCAACCACATGTCCCCACCTGCCCCTGTCCCTTCTTCGATGACTACTCAAAACAGTCAGACTGTTAGCAGCGACGGAGATGCTGCCTTTGTACAAACTTATATACCTCTGTTTTCTGCGCCCGAGGTGGCCACCGATCACGCGGTTCCTCGGCCGTTATCCCAGGATCCTCTGGCACAGTGCCTTTCAGGTCAGGATGTGGCTGCCTCAGCGCTGACTGACCCTTCCCGAGTAGATGAGGCTATAGCGCCGTCCGTGATAACGCACACTGCCTCTTCGACCGTCACCCCCAACAACGCAGCTACCACCTTCTGCCACGGCACAGATTATAGCTCCCTATCCAGCCCAGTTCTACCTCCGCCTCCACAACTCCAACCCTCAGGCTCAATGCCGAGTGCAACGGTTCAGCAGGCGCACAGCTTCACTGTACCTCACCCCATACGGCCATCCAACAAGAACCCCTCAGTCCAAAGGCTTGCTCTTTCCAGCACCGTCTCCTCACCCCACCTCATCCTCACAGGTCTGTCTTTTCTCCTCTCAAGATTAAATGAAATGGTTTTTATTCTATTCTCTTATGTTCACTTTTTTAACTTACACAAGGTAGTGCTCAAGTACAGTTTAGCCACCCTGGAGATGAAGCTTTTCTATCCTGTAGCTTGATATATATAGATATATATATAGATCAGATATATAGATTTTGATATAGATACAGATATGAAGATGGATGGACGGAGGGAGGGAGGGAGGGATCTTTCACTGTCTGTTTACTTTCCTAGCCCCTTTACCTGGTCCTGCTAATGCTATGATTGTCACACCAACACCTTTGAAAGCAGATGCAGTCCCCAGCACTGGTTTGGTTATCGCTCCTCGTCTTGGTGGGGTATGTTTTCTACAACATTACTCGCAAATGAATCAAGTGTCCAGGTGCAAAGTGATTCTGTCTTATACATCTTGAATAAATGAAGATTGTTGTTCTGGTGACTCAGGCTCCTGGGTTCCGAGTTGTGTCTCGAGCACAGAAGACTCCCCAGCCAATCGTCCCCAAGGAAAGTGCATCGAGCCGCAAAAGTCAAAAAGCTTCGTCTAGTGCTGGTGAGTGCTAACCTGATCTGCAGAGAGCAACTGCAAGTCCTGACGAGCTGAATTCTAACACAACATTTTCTTTTTTTTTGCAGGTCACAGCAAACCAGGATCAGACAGAGCCCCTCCATGCGGGATAGACCAAGTCCCAAGTCCAGCATCGTTGATCAGCAGCGGCTGTACACCTTTGGTAAAGAATGAACAAAAACAGGTTGGTGTATTTCCCCGTGTACCTGTTTGCTCAGTTTCTCAACTGACTGGAATTAAAAAGTCCATATTCTCTGTTCACTTTGGTGATGTTTCCACTGCTGCTGTGTGACAGGGCCGCAGATCAACACACATATCTTCCGAACAAAAGCGACGGAGCCACATCAACATTGGCTTCAAAACGCTCTGCAGCCTGGTTCCCACTCTGAAGACCCAATCAAATGTGAGTGCGTGCATCTGGTTGCCTCTGTGAAGCATTAGGGGACTGCTGAGGTGATATTTTTGATTCACATTCTCTCTCTCTTTTAATTTCCGCCTCCATGCATGCAGATCACCAATGCAGTCACGTTACAGAAGACGGTGGAACACATCGGGAAACTCCAGCAGGAGAGGCAGCAGTTGCAGGAGGAGGTCAGGAGACTGCGAGAAGAAATAGAGGAGCTCAACTCCTCCATTAAGTAGGTTTAATTCCTCCCTCATTTATTGTAGTTTATTGTAGTACCATTTATATCTATGTAGGTTCTCATTCCTTGAAAATTCCAGGATTGATTGATTCCAGTTTGGATATCACCATTTATAAGATTTAACAGCTGCTGCTGCTGTCTCACAGCTCATACCAAGAACAGCTGCCTGCTACAGGGGCTCCGGTTAGACACCATCACTTCGACTACATGCAGGAGTTCAACGACTACGTGAAGGCCCGCACGCTTCAGAACTGGAAGTTCTGGATTGTATCCTCCTGCAAAATAGCTTACATTTGTTTCATTCATCTGTCTTGGAATTGATGTTGCATTCTGGAGCTGCTGCGTTTGGCCCTTGACCTCAGTCTGTGCCAGTTCAGCGTAATCATCAAGCCCCTCTTTGACTCATTCAATCGAATGGTGTCAACGGCCAGCAGGGAGGAGCTGTGTCAGACCACGCTGCGCTGGCTCGATCGGTACTGTTCCCTCCCGGTGCTCCGACCCAGTGAGTAAATGACAGAAAGGTTTATTATTTCTGGATCAGCAGGCTCCTTTGTAAATATCTTATTTTAATTCACCTTTTCATCCTTCACCTTTGAGTAAATCCTCAATAAGATTCTGCGTTCTTCAGGTTTTTGATAAATATTCTGGTTCCTTCGCGTTTGCAGTGGTTCTGAGCAGTCTGCTACAGGTAAGCACAGCGACGTCCATCCTGAACAACCCATCCATGCTGCCCGAAGAAGCCACCCAGGCCGTCACACGGAGAGACGCCTGAGCCTTGCTCTCAGGAGATGACAGGCCTACCCAAACATATCGCAAATGTACCTTCTAGGTATGTAGAAAGGTCAGAGGTAATAGGGGGCAAAGTAATTGATTTGCAATGGTTGTACAGTTGTTTTTTTGCATAGTTGTTTTTGGGAATGATACAAAGAAAGATGCCCAGGAAATTACCGATTTTTATAAGCTCAAAAACCTTTAGATTTTATGCTGTTAGTGTATAATTTCTCTTGATTTGAGGGTTGTTGTTTTTTTTTTTTCCCCCCAAAAAAACAATAGATAAATGAAAGATTTTTGAGGACTCTTTAGCAGCGTATAGAAAGGTAAAGTTTAAGACATTAAAATGTTTGCCGTGCTTTTCTGTCCACGATGAAGGCGTTCAGATGTTTTTGGCTGTTTTACATGTTTCTGTGCTGTTAGAATGCAAACTGTTAGGAAACCATCATGTTCGTATCATGTGCAGTGTGTGTTACATCTGGTGTCTCTTTTCTCTTCTGCACCAGACAGGTCAGAACAAAATGAGTACTGAGTACTGTTACACAAAAATAGCAGTCGTCTGTTTTCATATCAGCAGTTTACAATCACAGCAGTCATTTTGCTTCTTCCTTGGTCTCAGGGCTGTTTGGGTCGTTTCTTTAATGCAGCTTTGACCTAATCAAGCAAGGCTGACACGATGTCTGTCAGAGCGAATTTATATCCACACAGAAATGGATAAAAGCCATATCAGAGTTGTTTAGCTGGTTCTTTGGCAGTTGGATTTTACAATTCACATTGTGATCAGAGCTCGTGGGTTGGTCCAGGTGCCTGATGGGAGTCAGTTGAAGTTCTGATGTCAGCAAAGGGATTTTTTTTTTTTTAATCTCTGGTGTCTTCTCAGGCAGAACTTTATTCATCTTGCTCAGCAGAACAACTTTAAAGATTTAGTCCGATAGTTATATTTGATGAATGTATATCTTTTTTGTGTGCAGTGTTATTATGGATGTCATGTGTATTTAATGGCAGATTTTACTTCTCCAAATGACAGCAGTGATCAAACAGGCTCATTTTCTCATATGTACAAAATCAAATGAACACATCTGCAGAAAGTCATTTATAACTCTTCTAAAAGCATTATAATACGCCTCTGAATGCAGGTCAATACTTTTGGCGATGTTGGTGGCCCGGTAGCTTTTAAATTATGACAGAGGTTCCCTTCTGCCGCAGCTCTGCATCTGTGGTAATTTTTTTAGTTTCTGGCCAGATTTTTGTCTGATGTTTCTCTAAAGCAGAGAATGTTGTACAATATTTCAATGTAGATTATATTTTCCAAACTTACTTCTCTACAAATGTACACTATTTCACTTGCTGTAAGAATTAAACATATTTTCTTATACTGATTTGCATTTCTTCAAAATTTCACAATGCCTTTTTTTAATAGTTATCAAATGACATCAACAGTACTATTCTTTGTTGTATAAAACTGTGCAGTATTTATTTTATTGACAAAAATTGTAAAGTGTAAAAATACAGCTTAAAATGACAAAACTGGTGGTGAAATCAAGGTTTAATGTTGCTGAGGACCTCGTCCAGAAGCTCCAGCAGACAGCGGACAAACTGATATTTGTCCTTGTCCTGCTCGAAGTAAGGCAGGCTGCAGTTGCTGTGACGGACGCCTTCAGACATCAGCCCCTCTACATCCTGACTGAGCTGGCTGATCGCGAGTAGCTGAGTCTCAAGTTCCTTGGTGACGTTTGACGCCTCCAGCATGTGGCAGCGGAACGAGGAGAGGGTTTGGCCGCTGTGAGGCAGCTCATCTAATCCAAGCGGCTCCGGCACGTTCAGAGACGAGCAGGAGACTCCGGAAAGCAGTCCATCAGTGGGCTGCAGGACGCAGACAAAGTTAAGAATGGCAGTGAGTATATAAAATGAGGTAAGTGCAGTTTATATTAGCTTATTTTGTATCTTTAAATGGATGTACAAATGCAAAATTTAATGTCTCAAGAGTATCAAATAGAAGTATTTAAAAAAAAACCTCATCAGTTCGTACAAGGTGCCTCAGTGAAGTCTGTATCTCCGCTCGTATCTGATGGATGGTTATGTTTATCGCTTTGCTTCGCGGTCTGCACAATACTTGTGATATGAGCACACACGTGAAGATGAGCACTGCAATAGTGAAGATAAACACAGTTTATCAGACTCATTAACATTTAAACAGACACGCACATGAACAAGTACAAGATCACTTCCACAGACCTGCAGTCATCTTTAAACTGCATTTCAACGCATGGGCAGGATGATCCATGACACCTAGTGGCTGTAGATGCAGGAGTCTCTGACACTTTGACTAATCCATGTGTCAGGGGTCACTTTTATACAAACTCACAAGATAAAGATCTGCCCTTGGTTTTTCCCCGTTACGTTTTGGGTGGAAAAACAAAAACTATATATATATATAAAAAAAGAAAAACCCAATGAATGTCCATGATTCAGAGAATTCTGTCATGGAAAACAGAAATCTACGCGTGACCCTTTGCGCAAAGGACAAAGTGTGATCAGGGACGACGTGTGTTGAATTAAACAGTAGATGCCTCAGTTGTTTTAATGTAGAAAATGTACAAAATAGTTTAACACAGATGTGTCATTTTAGCATGGGTTTGCTGGCTGTACTTTGATCCAGCTTTCACTGCTCAAACCTCACTCAGGCCATTTAGCCAAACTACAGTGTGATATCACCTCCGGTAGTTTCCAGGTAGTCTCCACATCATCAATTAATGAATATGTCACCAATTAAAGTAATACAGTTCCTGGAGGAACCCCTGTTCAACAAAGGCCCTCATGTTACTTATATTGTCCTCTGACAGGCTTCAGGCAGGGAAATTTGTTGGTTTTCTTGGGCAACAAGCTTCAATGTTTGTTTTACAGTGTTATTGGACTGAGCTCCAGCCGTTGCCTAGCAACCTACAGCAAGTTACAAACTCTAGGCACAGAGGCCTTTTTCTGGGACTGACAACACACATGTTCTGCAATGAGCCCCAACTCGCTTTCTGCTGTGTTGGAGAAGCTGATTGGTCGCCTGTGTCTGGGAGATTTTCCCTGCCGATACAACACCAAGGTGAGAGCGAATTATCAGTGTTTGTTCAGCACTGGCCAGCTTCGTTGTGCACGCTGAGGGCAAACGATCGCTCTCTCAAGAGACAGAGAGAAGACGGCACAGGAAGAGCCGAGGCGGAGGAGACTCGGGCCCTCCTGGATCTGCTGAGATGTCCTCACTCTCCGTGGCATCAGGATCACACATGGAGCCCTCAAGCTGCATCCCTGAGAGAGCTGGCTGTGCAGGCGCCTCAACGCCTCCACGCCAACTTTGTTCACACCTTCTTTACCACCCTCCGTATTCTGGAAAAAAGAGTGAGTTTTGTCAGTGTTTTTTTGGGGTGGGGGNNAGAGTGTACCAGTATTTCCAGTTCAAGGCTTTTTTTTTTTTTTTTTGTAACTAGGGCTTGAAAATCAGCTTTTATTAGATAAGTGAAGATTACAGTTTTGGATTAATATGAACAATTATAAGAACTTGACAAAACGTTGTTGAAGATCCTAAAGATCAATTTTACATAATTGAACAAAACCTCCATGATAAGTAAAACACTGTTATTAAACACTGCCAAAACGGATTTTAATGTACATTTTATTTTGTTTAACAAGCTTAAATCCTTGCTGTGTTCAGGTATCAGTCATTGACGAGGGTCTGCTGAAGTTCTCAAAGTTGGAGGAACTGGTGCTGAGTGCCAACAAGATAAGAGAAATCCCTGCAGAAAACCTCCCCAGCACACTGAAGGCAAGTCTGCTGACCCACGGGGACAGTTCCCTTCCCTTCCCTTTCTGCGTCGCCATCACTTCAGCCATCATGTAACACGGTTCTCCACTGGAAGGTTCTGGAGCTCCGTTCCAACCGGCTGTGTTCCCTGGACGGGCTGGTCGGCCGCCCGCTTCCCCGCCTGCAGTACCTCGGCCTCGCCTCCAACCCTCTGGGTTCCTGCGATGACATTGCTCATTTTACTGGAACACATTGGTCAGGACTAGATAACATCACACACACGCACCCACAAACATGCCCACACGCACGTGTATGTGCACACAGACCGAATGCACCATCGGCAGTGCGCTTGTCATCCTTCCTGTGGGAGATTTAACAGATACTTGATACACAGAAACAAAAGTTTCAGTCGATCATGTATCAGCAGTTTACACCGAAAGGAATCTTTGGACCCCTCATAGGTTGACCACATCAGTGGGGGGGGTGGGGGTGGGCAGTGACGTTTGGTCCCTACAAGTGATGAAAAGGTACAAAAGGATATTAAATTAAAAAAACAAACAAAACAAAAAACGTATCAAATTTGATTCAAATTAAACTTTGGTTCAGGGGTAAGGTTTAAAACAAAATGTGATTTTTATTTTATTTTATTTATTTATTTATTTTTTCAGGCCTCAGTTGGTGTGTCTGGACCTGGGGGACTGTGAGTTCCAGGACCAGCGGGCCCTGCTGGATGCCCTGAGCACGCTTCCCCGCCTCAGAACCCTGGTGCTGGAGGGGAACCCCTTCTCTCTTGCTTCCTGTTACCCAGGCTTGGCCGTGGACCGGCTCCCGCAGCTCTTTTACCTGGACTCCACGTGGATCTCCCCCCTGGAGAGAGACTGCTTCAGGGGTCTGGCCCAGATGAGCGGTGAGATTGTGGACTTTTCATCACCATTATGTCATTTCAGCAACTACAATCTACTTAGATTTTGGACTTTTCATCATTTTTCTTCCTTTGTGAAGGTTTGAACTCGGACTTGGCATCAGCCATGGTGAGTGTGGGGTCGTTAAAGGGAATCCCTGATCCACTAATGGGCGCAGAGACCAACACAGCTGACTGTCCTCTTCGCTCCTACAACTACTGCGTCACCTATGACTTCTTCGGTCATCAGACATCGGTGACGCGTCCTTCCGAAACTTCTCACTGTCATTTCACTGAGACACCTGATGGGAAAGGGAAAGAAATGGCTCAAGCAGGATGATCTTCTGTGTCGTCACAGATATCAGACAGGGAGTCTGACTCCGTGGCCAAACCCGAGAGGAGCCAGGTCCCAGCCAGCGAGCCTGAGCGGAACCAGGGGAGCGAGACTCGCAGCCCAGATAAAAGTGACCCGTCGGTCCGCGCAGATGTTGGACGGGGTAATAATTCACACACTGAGCAATGGCGGCTCATCTCTGCATCGCCTGCAGATGCTGATGGTTTACCTGAGCGGTGACTTGGCTGCCCCACCTTGACCCGACAGGACTGACGTCATCAGTGATTATTATCACTTCCTGCTTTCGAGTGGAACGCACGAGCCTGATTACGTCACGTGCGACGAAACATAAAATTAGTTTGGAAGACAATCCAGGGATGATTGTTTAGTCTGGTGACACATTTTTAAAACTTTTCTCCAGTCTCCACATGCAGCACGTCAAAGGTCACATGGTCGGAGGAGATGAATTTCGAGGATGCGCAGACGCACGTTGTTCAGGATCTGGACGCCTTCAAGAGATTCTGCCATCGAGGTCTTGACCTTGAGATCGTGGAGGAAAAGGTAAAGAGACAAAAGACAAGCGACAGGAAGGAGGTGCACTTATTCAGTTTTCACTGAATGCTGCATTCGTCAACAATATCTATTTGAAATCAACAGTTACATTTTACTATGATTCAGATAAAAAGATTTCCCGTCATAAGGTCACCGCTTTCATTCACATTCCCTCACGCTTCCTTACAAGGTTTCACATTCACGATTAATTCTGATGACACAACGTTTCCAATCACGCTTGATCTTACTGATGCTGAAATTCATGAGTAAAACCACATGAAAAAGCCTTTATTGTCGCTGTGAAACAACCATGATGAATTAAAACTGTAAATTTTTTTGAGATAAACAAATAAATATGTATTGTTTCAGCTGCATTAATGTTTAGATTTAGATTTAATATTTAGATTTATTTTTCAAGTGTACACATTTTGAACAGTGATAGAAAACATTCTGTTTTACTTAAATTTCTGTCTCAAATTAAAGAAAAAATAGCTAAATGTGAGGAAAGTGAGCTAAATGTTCAAAATTTGTTGGCTGAAAAACAGAGGCTGAACTTTTACATTCGGCGCCCCATATGAATAACCTAGGAAAGCACTTGGAGAGGACAGACCTCTGCCAAGCAGCTCATCTCCGGCGGTCATATAACCTCCTGGTGGAGATAAATATTCAGAATATCTGCACAGCTTGGATTGCCAGTCAGTGGGTGAGCTAGACGTCTTCTTTCTCATGTCGGCCTCCGCAGTCTCCAGTCAGCCCTGGGTCCCTCAGGGACAAGACTAAAAACAAGAAAAAGCCGGCCCTGCAGCCTCTCCAGGACATCCCCACCAGAAGAGTGCTCGGCTCTGTCCACGTCCCTCTGCAAAGCCTCCTGAAGAGGCCTCAGAAGGTGGATGTTCTCTGCAGCTTTGGGCTTCTGCGAAAAGAGTCTGAGGTGGAAGCGACGCCATCAGGAAACGTAAGTTAGCTCAGGAGGTCCAGACCAACACAGGGTCTATTTCTATTGTCACACTTGACAAACCCGCCCCGGGTCTGTTCTTACGCCCACATTCAGGTTCTGAAAATCCAGGAGGACAAGGAGGCTGGCAGAGGGTTGTGCAGAGGGGAGAAGAGTTCTTTACCTCCAGAAGGTCCATAAACCGTAAAATCAAGCAACTATAAGACTCTGTGCAACATGACAAGCTCTCTGATGTCCTCTGCAGGTGAAGGAAGCAGCGAGACAGAGCCGTCCCCAGAGCGCTCCGCAAGTGTCCATTCAGAACCGGTGACTGTGGAGGTCAGTGTGGAGCTGAAGAAATGGAGGTCTGTAGCCGAGGCTCACCATCTTTCACCCTGAAGCCACATGAGGCTCATTTTTACGGAGGCGATTTAAATCACTGGACTTTCAGAACTTCACCTCAGGCTTGTTTTTCTGTCATCCGAATTTAAACGCTAATATACATTAAACCTGTGAAAATTCAAAGTTTTAATTAGGTCCTTACACGTGGTGTGAGTGTCATTGCAAAAAAGGACAGCAAAGTGCACAGACGGAACACTTTTAACTGGCTATCTGGACATTTTTAATATAATAATTTTATTTATATACAGATATTCAAAACCCTTTTAAAGAATGCATTTTATAAATCATACAAATGAGCTTTGGAAAGGCCCTTCCACTGGAACAAAGAAGTTCTTTCATTTTTGTTGCTGCTTTTGTCCACGTGCAGAAGTTCCCTCGTGAAGAGCACTAGTTCATGTGAGCAGCTGAACAAACGGGCGTCGGCCACCCCACAGCAGGCAAGAGTTCACAACTGTCTCGCGTGATCAACCCTCACGCGCTTACAAACGCACTATCAAATGTTTTACAGAAGCATAGAAAAATAAACTATAGCTCACCATTAATTAGCAACTTACTCCATAGCATCATGTCATCTTTGCATTCCCCCCCACCAGCTGTGCAAACTCGTAGGATAGCGATTAAATTACGTGATTTCGAGCATGATCAATGCCGCTCCAACAATATCAACATCAACCGACGTCAGCGTCCTCTCACTCACCAGTTTTTTTCACCACAGTCCATTACAAATACAGTTAAATCTACCCCTTTTCTTTTAGATGAGAGATTAAAAAAAAAAAAACACATTCTTGCGCTTGAGGACTGATGAGGACAATACAGACACCACACGATAACACGCAGGTAGAAAGCAACACCCCCAAAACACCACATACTGTTGTCTAACGTGTGCAAAGGTAGTGATTGTGCAGGCCGGGGCGGCATGGCCTTTAAAAGGTCTGGTCATCGTTACAGGAGTCGGGCCAGTGACCGAAGACCTCGCAGATGTCGCAGTAGGGCCGTTCTTCTCCTTTATTGCCGTGGTAGGTGGTGTGTGGCGGGGAGTCGGGCATCTGCGTTTGTGTTGGACAGTCCTCTGTGTCGTGGAGGTCGAAGCAATCGCAGATGTCACAGAAAAGCCTTGGAGGAAGCTTCTTCTTTGCAGGTTCCTTGTCATGGCTGCAAAGAAGAAAAGGAAAAAGCCGGTCAGTGGAGCCACGGCTGCTCTTATTTAAGCAGAAATGGACTAATAATCAGACTTACTCATCATAGTTATCCAGTTCACTAGGATTATTTCCATTCAGGGCTGCGGCTGCCATTTTCTCCAATTTATCCTTGAGCTCCTCGTTCTTTCTCTGAAGGTCAACGATGACTGAATTCAGAAACTCAATCTGTGAACGTGACGCAGGAGAGTAGCGTCAGAGCAGAGGAACCATTATTTCAGAATTCTAAGATATGATCTATCCATGTGAATTTTATTCACAGAACCAAGCCTGGGTTCACACCTCTGTGAGTTTTAGAAAATAACCCCTCTATGAGAACCGTTCTCTTTAAACATCAAGAGTAAACATAAATGTGATTCACCATAATCATTTTAACAATGATTTTGGACAGTCTGGGGTTCTGACACCAACTCTAATGTGATCTAACACCCACAGACGTCGCAGGGACAGAGACAGACAAACATGCACGAGTGAAGCTGATGAAAAACATGAACAAACCGCTGCCTGATGGTGGTGTAGCATTGCCAACATCAGAGACAGGGCAAAGACGGGTTGAGATTTAAGAAAGAAAGAGGGAGGAAAAAACATGAGATTCAAATTAGGACCCACTTAATGTTAGACAGTACACTCAATTCATCACTGACAAAGATAATACAGTATAACATCTTGGAATAAATGGCCACAGCGTTGGGAGAAGGATGACACGTGCCATCATCTCACCACTGGTGCAGAAAAGGTTGCAAACATGATGCAGTTTTGGGGACAGGCGAGTCAGTCACGGGATGATTTTACCAACGTTCTACGTTAATTTACACCCTTTCACCTTTGCAAAATGTTATACTGTAGCAACATGAGTAGAATCAACGACATCAGAAGTCACAGTCGTCTCCAAAAGCTCTCCTCAAATCAGGAACAACTTTGGGTCAGCGCAGGGAAGCAGTTCAACAGTGAAAGTATGAAAATAAAAGAAACCAAAACTCTGCCGAAAGGACTGAGATCACAAACACACACACACCTGGCTCTCTGCAGTCTCCTTGTCCTCTCTGAGCTGGTCTAAAACCGCATCACCTGGACGACAGACGCACCAGCGGTTATTGTGACGAGCATCACAGGATGGCACGAGCACAGGCGCAAATATGAAACCGGTCAACGCTTACCGGAGGGCAGGTAGATGGTGTTTTTTGCTGCAGCCAGTTCCTTCTCCAGCCTCTCAGCGCGCTCCTCCAGGTACTTCTTGTCCTGCTCCAAGGCCTGAACGGCACTCTGCAGGGACTGGACTGAAGCGCCGTCGCTGTGCAGCTCGGCCAGCTGTGAGGACAACACGCTCTCCTCAGTTTACAGGACGCAGGAAGGGAAACCTCTCATCACAGAACCGTCAAAAACGAAGATGCTAAAGTGTCTGGGTCATATTTCTGCTTTCGTGAGCTTTGAATTAATGTCTGTGCAGTCGTGTGTTTGATTCCCACCTCGCTCCTCAGGTTCTGTACCAGCTGCTCCTTCTCTGCAGTTAAGGCACTGTTTTTATGGATGGACTGTTGGAGGGCAGCCTTCTCGTCGTCAAACTGCTCCCTTAAGGTGCTCGCACTGCCAAACGCACCAGCAAATATTACAACTTAAGTACACAATCACTCCCAAAAACAGACACAGTGGCCCACAATGACTGCAGGATTACTTCCAAAATGCATGACGGAAAATTATCTTTTGTTTGGTGGACATACAAAAAAAAAAAAAAAAAGGATCAATGATAAGACGTTTTTTATAAAGAGTGCTTGTTGTTTTGCCTTCATTGTTGTGTAACACTTCTGGTCAAACTGTTTCTTGTGCATAAAGAATAAAAAAAGGTAACAGAATTGTGATAAACCAAGATCTGTCATTCATCTGCTTTAAAGAATGAGCGATATCACAGTATCACAAATACCTTAAGGCATTATGTGGGAGGCTTTGTGGGGAGAAACGACAACAGAAAAGGTGAAATTTGCAGGTAAATTCACATTGAAAATAAAACTTAAAATGAATGAAGAAAAAAATAACCTTTTTTGACTCTCTTCCAACTGATTCTGGAGTTCTGAGTTCTCATTCCTGAGCTATAAAAAAGAGCGAAGTGAGCAGATGAAAAGCACGTTCAGTCTGGACGTCACTAGAAAATAAGCCTCTTTCACCTTTATGAGTTCACTCTGTCCTTTGTGAGTGGTGTCAAGCTCTTGTGTCAGCTTGTCGTTTTCATCCTTCAGCGCCTGGATGGAGCGCGTCTTTGCAGAATCGGCCTTTTTCAGCTCCTCACTGCAAGAAGATACTGAATTAAGGATCAGAACATTCTGACATCCCGCAATAAGAAATGATAAAATGCTCACATTTCCTGGCCCAGACTCTTTGACCTTTGAGTTTCTGAGCAAAGCTGCTCCTTGGACACATTCAGGTCTTCATGGTACTTGGAATTTTCATCCCTTAGTTTGTTCAGCTAAACACAGTAACAAACAGTGTCGTTACTCAACACAGGCAATGAAAACCAAAGTCATTTCCCCCCACACTGCTGAAGGGTGAGGCCCGCTTTACAATCACAAGATTCCACTGAGATGTCCAGGAAAGCCTCCTCTCACCTCGTTCTGCATCTCCTGCTTGGAGCTCTTGAGCTCTTCCAGCAGCGTCTGGGCGTCGTTCTTCTCCTTCAGCAGACCGTCTTTCTCTTTCGTCAGCTGTTCAAGAGCCGCAGCAGTTTGGCCAGAAGTCTCTGTGGCCTAAAATGTGGAGGAAAAATCATTTTCCTGAACCAAATTCAAATTAAAGTTGCCAAAAGATTGGCTGACATCACTCTTTATTCAACATCAACCAACCACCGAGCCAAATTAAATCAATTAAAGATCTACTAATAATGGAATGATCTCATTTTCCTGTCGTTTACTGAATTCGCTCCACGTTTAAAGGTGCAATCTGTAAAACATAGATGGCAATAGAACACACCTTATTCAATTAGGGCTGTGTATCACCATAGAAGCACCAGCCTTTCTTAGCACATTCTCTGCTTAGGGTTAAAGCTTTGGGGTTTTTTCCACATCCTACTCTATCAAACCAGAGCACAGGCAGCAGTTTGCTTTAGAAAAACCAAATGAGCTGTGTCTGGTCTGTGTTCTCGGATATTATGGTTTAAGTTTAAGCTTGGTAGGTTTTTAGTCCATCACCATCCTATAACAGCAGATGACTGATGATCTCATCTACGAGTACAGTAGTGGTAACACAGAGGACGGGCCAAGGTGTTTCGCTGGTATTCTAACCTCAGCATGCAGCTAAAACTTCTATTCTGTCCACATTTCACACATTGCACCTTTACAGCGGCACTCCTGATTACCATAAATTATTCAAATCTCTACATGCAACTTACATGAAGGTAATAATCTGGTTGGTAAATGCTATGAACAGTAAAGTAGAACAAAATCCGCATAAACTCTTTAACCCTCTACGACCTGTGGCCTCAGAACGGATCCTGACAACCCATCACCCAGGTAATGTGTCAGACGTGTGATAAAATTAAATCAAATTAAACATGAAACAGTAGTGTAAAATATAACCATTAACCTACAAAAGCCTGGAAGCCAACAGATGGGCTCCGACACATGAGATCACGTTATAAACCCACAGGCAAAGGCTGGGAGCTAAAGATGCTAACCAACAGTTAGCGAATGACAGGTGAAAGTTAGATGTGATAATAAAAGGCAGGGGAAAATCAAATTGGACCAACAAGCATGCAGTAATGAGGTGACATAGCTCCAGCCACTCTACGGGTGTGTGCAACAGTGATGAGCGGTGGGGGAGGAATACCTCAACCTGTTTGGCAAAGGCATTTTTCAGCTGGGACTCGAGCTGTCTGATCTGTTGGGCTGCTTCGTCTCTCTCCACCTGCAGAGCGTTCTTCTGGGCCGTCAGGTTTACGATGCTGGAGCTAGACTCTTCTTTCACAACGGCAGACGCTGAAATCTCCTCAACAGCGTTCTTGTACTGCTTTTCCAGCAGTTCTTTATCAGTTTGCAGACCTTTCATCTCAACCTCTTGCTTCTTGTGGAGGCAGTGCGACGCTTCTATCTCCGCGAGGAGTTTTGACCGCTCTGTGAGCCAGCTCTCTTGGCTCGAGCGAAGAGACGAAATATCCGTCTCCAACTTACCACGGCCATCTAAAAGACTTTCCTGCTCTGTGGTCAGGGCAGCGATCCGTTTCTCCAGCTCTTGGAGTTTAAATAAAAGCCGTTCTTTTTCTTCGGTCGCCTGACCGACGTCTTGCCCTCGTTGCTTTAGTTGCTCTTTCAGCACCTCTATATCTGTGACAGAAGTCTTATTTTGTTCATTCAGGTTCCTCAGGTTTGAAGAAAGCTCTTGATTTTGTTGCGTAACTTGGACCATCTTATTCTGCAGCTCCTCCATTTGTTTGGAAAGCTGGTCCTGGTGCGACGCCGCTTCAGCCCGCTGGCTGGATGCGGCCTGTAGTTGCGTCTCAAGGAGATGCTTGGCCTCCGACAGCGACTCAGCCCGGTGCTTCAGTTCCTGCAGCTCCCCAAACACATCCTGCTTCTCTTGTTGCACAGCCTGCACTTTTGCATCAGTTTCAGTCTGCAACGACTGCAGACGCTGACAATCGTTTTTAAGGCTCTCAATCTGTTGAACTAACTCTGACGAACTCTTCTCAAACTCCAGTTTTAGCTTATCGCGCTCCTGCTCAAGTTCAATTTTGTTCTGTTCTAGAGATTCAATGTCCGACTTGTGTTTGTGCAGTTCACCTTGCAGGGTGACCTTCTCCTGGTTCAGAGAGGTCACATCTGCATCAGCTGCAGCTTTGCTGCGTACAGTTTCCTCCAGTTTTGCTGTTAAATCTGATTTTTCTTGAAGGAAGTCGGCATTATCGCGGGAGCTTCTATCCAACTGATCTTTGAAGGTTCGCAGATCACAAACCAACTTATCACACTCAAGAGACAGAGCACTTTTCTCTGATACGGTGTTTGTGAACTTATTTTCCAATTCTCCTTTCTCCTCTAATAAACACTCATAATCAATTTTCTGTTGCTCCAGGGCCGATTCCAGGCTCATCTTTTCTTTGCGTAAAACATGGAGCGCCATCTCAGTTTCAGAAGTCTGCAGGGAAAATGCTTTCTTCTCCGCTTCAAACGATGACAAAGAGTCCTTGAATTTTCCTCTCGACTGAGACAGCTGCTCCGTGGCCACTTGGAGCTTTTCCTTCAGATCTCCGATCTCTCTTTGGAGCTCCTCCTTCTCGCTGCAGACTTTTCTTTGGCTTGCCAGCAACTCCTCCTGTTGCTGCAGAAGGTTCATCCTTTCAGAATCAGTCACTTGCCTGTTTTTCTTGAACTCCTCCAACATCTGGGCCAAGCTCGCTTTTGAGGCTTTGAGTTCTTCGCATTCCCGAACGGAGCTCTCCAAGTCTTTCGTTGTCACGCTGAGCTTATTCTGGAGCTCTTCCTTTGCCGCCTCCAGACTCTTTTGATCCCGAACAGCGGCGCTGATTTCCGAGGACATCTCCTCCTTCTCCTTTGTTAGCGTCTCTGTGAGGGCCTGCAGTTGGGTGTTCTTCATTGTCAGATCTTCTTTTTCTAAGTTTAAAGATTTGAGTTTTGCCTTCAGCTCCGCATTTTTAGCATCCAGAGTTTTTTTGGCATTTCTAGCAGAATCTCTCTCTAAAATCAGATTGTCCTTCTCACATGTGAGCTTTGTTCTGCTTTCACTGAGTTCGCCCTCCAGCTTCTTCCGTTCATCGCAGACGGCTTCATAATCTTGGAGTAGCTGCTTGTATTTACCTTCGGTCTGCTGGATGAGCTCCTGCTGCCTCAGCAACGAATCGTTCTTCTCTGCATTTTGTTTCTGAAGATCCTCCGTTTCAATCTTCTGCTCGTCGTTAATCTGCTTGAGGTTTTTGTTTTCGCTCTGCATTTCCTGAAGACCATCTCTGAGCTTCTGCAACTCTTTGTTGAGGTTATTTCTTTCTTCCTCTGAGCCCTTCATCTTGGTGAGTAGCTCCTCTTGATTCTTGGAAAGCTCTTCTTTGGCGATCTGTAATTCTTCCTTCTGGCCTGACAGCGCTCTGTGAACGGTCTCGAGGGCTGAGAGCTTACTCTGCACTTCTGAAAGCTCTTTTTCCAGTTTGCCTTTCTCTACCTTAACACAGTCACTCTCCTTACACGTATTCTCCAGATCTAGACTCTGCTTTTCCAGATTTCTGGACAAATGTTCAACATCATGCTTGTAGGAGTCAAGCTCAGCAGAAAGACACTGGGGGAAATAAAGTTGAAAAGGGGAATATAAACAGGGGAAAGTGAGATGAATCCAAAAATAAACCAAGCAGATATGGACTTAAGTCATATGCAATTGGAAAGGTTAAGCTGCAGAAGCACCAAAATGGATAAAAAAACAACAACAAAAAAAAACACCACCACAACCTCCACACAAATGATTTTCAAAATAAATGCTTAGTAGAGCATTTTCACTTTGATATCTAAGCAAAGTATATAAATGTTAATAATAATAATAATAATAATAATAATAATAATAATAATAATAATAATAATAATATATAAATAGCTAGTCTAATAAATCTACATTTGATTTTCACATCAAGCCAATAGTCAATACACACAAAGAGAAAATGCTCTACTTCAGTGAAAGGTATGCAAGGTAAATGACCTGAACTGGCAGTGCTAGCAGGGGTACGTAGCCAAGTGCTGACATCATTCTACTGTAAATCATTTCAATGACTTTAAAATTAACTAACGCACATCATTTTTCTGGAACCATCTTTTTCCATACATGTTTTAAAACATGTTACACTTCTAATTTAAATTGGAGTACCCCTACAAGCATGAAGCACCTTCAAATATAGAGCAAAAAAGATATGGAAAACAAGCTGAATGTGGGGGAACAATAATCAACCAACGTTAGAGGGATTATGTTATTATGGGTGAAATTGTTGATGGACTCTACCTAACGACTGTGTTACAGGCACTGTTCTTTGATTATTATACAGCTAATTAGTTTGCATTGAGCATGGTTATATTTTCTATTGTTTCCATATGAAAAATAACATTTATATGGACAACTGTGCCTTGGAAATAAGAAAGTAAAAACACAGGAGTGCGACATTGACTTTTCTTCAGTTTTTACCTGAGCCTGTTCCTTGTATGCCTGCAGTTCAGATACAGACTTCTCCAACTCCTCCGATTTGGCCTTGGATGAAGAAAGTTCCTGCTCCAACCTGTCTACCTGATTCTGAAGCATCTCAACTTCCTTAGCATGTAGCTCAGAGGTCTGAGAGACAGAATTCTCCTGTGATGCCTTCAGCTCCTCGGCCAGGGTCTCCCCGTGTTTCACCGCCTTCTCCTGGAAAACATGGACAAAACAACAACCGATCGCATTGAATTCTTTGTCCAGTTATTTAAATGATCAAGACATGGCGCCAAGTCAAATACTACCAAGCTGTGGATCTTCTCCTGAAGGTCATTAACTTGAGAATGATGGGTCTCTCTGGCTTCTTTCAGCTCTCGTTCTTTGTGGGATTTTTCTTGCTGAACTTGTTCGTTCAAATGTGCCACCTTATTCTTCTCCTCTGCTAACTGACTCTGGAAATGCTCAAGCCTCCTGAAGGAGAGTAGAGCAAAACAGACATGATCAGCCCAGATCTTCTGTTGTGGGTTACATTACTGAAATAATACGTTAAATGTTGTACCTTTCTTTCTGTATCAGGTCTTCGTTCATTTTGGTCAGCTGTGCAGAGCTATCGCCAGACTGCTTCATCATTTCTGATATGTCTGTTTCCAGTTTGCATTTGTCCTTTAAATGCTGTTCAAGCGCTTCAGCTGCAGTCTTCAGCTTTCTCTCCAGGCCTGATCCAAAACAAGGAAATAGAATAAAGGAAAAGTGCAGACAAACCGTGGGACAGTTAACAAGGAAGAGTTCAGCTGTTCTCACCAGCAAGCTGACTCTGGAGAGTCTCTGATTCCGCAGTCAAAGATGCACATTCCTCTTCTTTCTTACTGAGCTTGTCAAGAGTGTCTATAAAGAAGAATGTTAAGAGATGAACAAACACATTAAGGTGAAAAAAAGCTGGATTGGGAAAGAAAAGCTCAGGTCATTTACCTTGCATAGTTTTCGCTGATTTTGTTTTCTCCTCCGTGATTTCAGATAAATTCTCTTTCTGTGTCAAAACAAGTTATTATTATTAGTTTGTGCCATATCCAGAAAATACATAGATTCAAAACTTCATTACAGATATTTAAGGTAAAGTGTACCATAGTTAAAAAGTCTGTCCTTTAAATGGCATGAAAATGTTAAAAAAAAAGAATGACTTGTATCCAACACAGGCTCAGCTGAAAACCTCACCAAACAGCCCAGCTCCTTGTCCAGGGTCTCCTTCTCCTGCTGTGAAGCGGCGAGACTCTTCTGTAAAGAAAGAACTTCCTGCTGTCTGCTCCCCAACTGAGAACTCAATTCAATGACCTATTACACAGGGGTTAAAGACAAACAGCATACAAACTAAACATTTTAATACAAATACATGACTGAATTTGAGCATCCTAAATGGGAGAAAACAGGAGACTTACCTGAGCACCCTGGTCACTCCCTTGGCTCTGAACCACATCTAACTGCTTGTTCAGCGTAACCATCTCCTCATTATTTTGTGCTACTTGGCTGCGAAGAGCCACCATTTCTGCCATCTGCTCTTTGGTTTCTCTGTCTTTGTCTTCTGCCTGCTGAGTTAACACCGTTTCTTTCTCTTCCAGCTCTTTCACCCGAAGTTCTGCAGCATGAAGTTTCCCGAGAACATCCTCCATCTCCACCAGGTGTTGCTCCTCCGCTCTTTCCACACTGGAACGCAGCGAGTCCTCCAGTCGTTCCCTGTCCTCTGTCAAAGACAGCAGCTGTGCATTCACTGCCTGTTTCTCCGCGGCCCAAACTCTGGCTTCCGCTTCATGTTTCGCTCCAGCCTCTTCTATAGCTAGCGTGTGCTCCAACTTCAGACTTTCTAGAGCACTTTTGGCTTCCAAAAGTTCTTCCGTCTGTGCACCTGCACCTTTGCTAAAGGACACTTTCAGCTCTTCTATGGCTTCTTTATGAGACGCAACGGCAGACTCTAATTTGGATCGCCAAAGTTCAACGTTCTCCGCGTTCTCTTTCTCTGCGTGGCTTAAGCGCATCTGCATCTGCTCATTTTCACCAGAGAGCCTCACGGATGTCGCCTGGAGTTGAGCGACTGCTTCGCTGTGGGATTTTTCTTCCGTTTCTAGCTTCTCTTTGTATTGTGCTATCTCTTCTCTCAGCTTAGCCTCTTGGGAAGCTAACTGTTCCCTCAAAGAGTTAATCTCCTCCAGGAGGGGTGAAAGAGCAGCGTCCCCCTCGGAGCCCTGCTGGGTACCCAGACGCATCTTCAGGTCGGAGACCTCCCTCGTTCGCAGTGATAGGTCTCTCTCAAGCTCCATAATTCGGGATCTTTCTGAGACGGTAGCAACCTTTAAAAAAGCATTAATTAAAACATGAATCTCATTCTTAAGCACCAACCACTGTGTACTATGGTGACAACCTCAATCATATTATATCACGCTAAATTAGAAGCTAAATAATAAAGCAAAACCATCCATAGAAAAGAAGTCAATCAGTTTACTGAAAAACTGTTTGCTTAATGATGAGGACATTATGATAAAAATTATTTTTCCCCAAAAGGTGTTCCACTCACCTCTTGTGGTTAAATGTCACGGTTCAGTTAATGGAAATAAAACTCCATGATTCATCGGCACATGATCACTCTCTAACCAAGAATAGTCATTTTTAAGTTTACGTTAGGCATTATCATCATTATCTTTTTGCCAAACTCATTTTAACTATTGTAATAATCCATGGAAATGGCTCACAAAAAACAAAGTTGATACCTCTGAGTGCACCCGTGTGTTTGCACAGTCTGGGGGTGGGAATGGGACTACACTAAAACACAGAGGCACCAAATAAGCTGGACAATGTCTGGGAAGGACTGTGGAAGGGCTGGAGCTGGAAATAATGTAGGCAGGACTGGGAAAGGAAACATCAACTAAATACAAATATGATAAACTGGAACAGGGATGAGTCTGTCTTGTTATGCAGCAATAGATTTTTTTTTTTTTTTGTAGTTGGTGTCTTGATACAGACAAGAAGCTGAAAACACTCCAGTTACTGTTTGGCACCTCTCTGCACTCCTTGAAAAAAAAAAAAAACAACCTCTTTTTGGCCACTTTTCCCCAGCCCAGGCCTCCCTTTTCCAAGGCAGCACATCGCAGAGGTGAATTCATTACCCTAGTGTCTTCTAACTCCCTTTGGAGTTTCTCAGCTTTGGTCTTTTCAAAGAGCAGGCTCTGTTCAAGCTCCTTAATGTGGGCATGCTCCAGTCTGGTCTGCGTCTGTTAGTAAACAAGGGGGAGAGGAAGAGAACACACCAGTGCCACCATCACATGCCAGCCATATGCAGACAGAGAGAAAGGGAGACAGGAAAGAGGATAGTGGAGTGATGGTGCACTTATATTTTAGCACGAGACAGAAAAACGTACTGGGTGAGGCTGGAGGGTAGTGGAGGAGAGGACATGGGAGGAGACATGCAGTTTTTATCCTGCACAGTGGAAATGCTGGAAATCGATATTGGGAAACATCAGATGAGCAAAAAAAAAAAAAAAAAAAAAAAGGACAGCATGGGCAATGCATGTAGAGGAAGATTGTGGAAGGAGGTTGATTAATGGCGACCATGCAGCTGACACCTGGTGAATAAATCGAATTGATAACAGACAGTTTAGAAGTGTATCAAGCCAACAGTCGTTTCAGTAAACTTCACCACGTCCGTGAGAGAAAACAGTGATGGTGGTTCGCTGGCACAAAGCCAGAGTCTGGAGAGTTCCAGAGTTTAGCACTTCACATCAGCGTGATCGCAGAAGAACCACTGAAAGGAAATCCTGCGTTATATTGTCACGGTTTGTTTTTACTGTAAAGATTGTTCGTGCTTTAAGAGCCAAAACTGTTTTCTCTCCTGTTATCATGCCGGACCTCGAAAGGCATCAATAAGAAAGCACCAGTTATCAGACCACCATGTGCAGGATTTGTGACCAAAATGAGTCAGTGCACAAGAACCATGTTGGGCTCAAGGAAACAACAAGTGTTCTCTACTAAAAGTCAGGGGTTTTAAGCTGATTTAATAATCCATTTTCTGGCACTATTTTCTATTTTTGGAGTTGCAATGTTTCACTGAGAATAAAACCTGGGGAATAATGTCAACAAATTCCAAATAAAACAAAAGAGCACATCTTCAAGAAAATATATAAAAAATAATGCATTAAACCTAAAACACATTCGCTGGCAAAGAAACATCTGAATTATAAAGCTGAGCGTTATCCCCCTTTAAGTAGAGCTACTGGACTAAATGAGTTCAGGTCTGTGACTGTGCAGTGAAATGACGATGAGCATTTCCAGTGGTTCCATGCTGAGCGCTGGACCAACAAGTAAGACGAGGATAACAAGAAAAAAGAGGCGATAATGTCACATCATGACCACAGAGGAACTGAGGGTTACAGCAAAAACATCAGCATTGAAGTCAACACAGCAGTTCTCGAGTGTGAGATTTTGTCGCTGCATGCAGGTTTAATATACCCAACAGAGTAAGAAGTAAACGTGTTAGTTTGGATGCTTAAAAAGGAGACAAAGCAGTATTCCAACCTTGCGGCCCTCATTTTTGATGAGACACACCTGGGACAAACCCTTCCATCAGATATGAATACAGTTAACACTGAACCCCAAACTATAAATATTCTACTGCTTTGGATGAAAAAGGCCTCACAACCAGGTTAAATTAAATCACTCTTAAGGTGTCAGGATGAAAAGAAAGTCGTTTATTAGACTTGACCTTTAGCTGCCGCTAATGTAATTATTCTCTCACACCTAACTGGATATCTTGCACTACTGGCCAGACTTCAATTTGAATTTGCAAATGAACAAAGAGGCCGAGTCACCTCCTGGATAACAGGTTGGGGAGGTATTTCTCTCAGACATGTAGCTGGGCCTTTTACACACACCATCTATGGCAAAGTGAATTCAGCATAAAACTATCCCTGCAAACATGGTGACCAAGACGAAATGCTGAATGATTACAAGCTCATATAAAATGACAGACAATGTAATTTCTCTGGCTGGACTCAACTGTAGTTTGAAAGACCCACCATTAACATTAAGCAACTGTTTTCCAGAGCTTCCACTCATTGATTTCTGTGACCAGGACTCATTTGAGTGTAGTTGATATAAATCCCTCCACTTTTTCAATTCTTTGATTGAGATTGAGATACTTGCTTAATCAAAATTGCAATCATTACTGATGAGTTGTAGAAAACACAAATTCAACATGACTGTGTGTATTAGTTGTACTAGTGCTTCACACTTACCTCTAGGTCTCCTTTGGTAATGCAAGCTTCCTCGACGCGGAACTGAAGGTCCTCCACCTTCCTGTTGAACAAAAGAGCAATTTCTTATCGAACTTTGTAGCTTTTTTTTTTGCCTGATCATAAAAGAATACTAAGCTTTCAGCATGTCTGAGATGTCTGTCTTTATTTGACAATAAAGCTAACTTGACTTGAGATGCTAACCTTCTCTCCTCCTCCAGCTGGTTCACCAAGTCGACTTTGTCTTTGTCTGCAGCTTCCACCAAGGCCCGCAACTGATCCATTTTAGCCTCCATCTTCAACACAGGAAACAGCGTATACCTCATGACTTAACAGTGTACAATAATAATGGTTGCCTAAATAATATGCTGATCTTAAAAAAGCAAATATTCTGCATTTAGCAGATAGGATAAAACTGAAATGCTGAACTATGGCATTTTAGGTAAAAGATGAGGTTGTGACCAGCAGGAGGTTCATACAGTCAGGACAGCGGAGGATCTAACCTGTTCTTGATCTTCCCGAAGCAATCTTAGTTCTACCTCCATCTCTCCAGCATAACCAGTGGCTTTGGCCACCTCAGCTCTCTCCATGTCCCTCTCCGCCATTAGCTGTTCGATATGCTGCTGCTTCTCCTTCAGCGCTTCCTGCAGGGCCGTTGTGCCAGAGATTTTACGGTTGTATCGCGATGACGTCTCTGTTAACTATGAAGAAGATCACAGAAGCAGCAGACTGATGAGTGAGGAAAACACCAACAAACTGGTTGGGGTTTCGGAGCGTGATGGGTTTCCACGTCTCACCAGGCCTGTGCGACTGGGCTTGGCACTGACGGAAGATGCAACAGAGCTCATCGTGCTGATGGAGGAAGAACTGGGGCTCCGTTTTAGTCCGGATGGGGTGGCCACCGTTTTTCGAACCGTTGTTTTCGCTTTGGCTGGTGTTGTGGATGGAAAGCCAATGCGTGTGACTTTGTGAACTGGAGCAAACAATCCATACTTGGGTTGGCACTGGAAATATCTGGGAGCGCACATTAAAACCATGAGTTACAAATACACACCATTGCCAGTAACATTTGCAGCTTCACCAGCCTGCCTACCTTGTGCCCGCCACTGCTCCATCATTCTTTCCTAAAGGTTCATCAAGTTCCACGCCACACCATTCTCCTTTGGCAAAATCTGTTTCTCCGAGAAAACGAACCACTCCTGCTTTAGTGCCACCAACCTGTGAAGAAGAGACGAGTTCACTGAAAGGGCAAAATTCTTTAAATGCACAAATAAAATGTGGACTTTTGTCATTTAGCACAACCAACTAAACCTTCTTCTTCTTTTTTTTTTTTTTTCTTAAATTGAGAAAAATTACCAATACTCGATCACCGATCTTCAGCTCTCTTTCCCCCTTTTTGACTGATCCGCTCTCTGAGAGGTTGGAGACGGATTCGCTGTTTGTGCGGGCCAGGTTGGAGGTTGGAGTGGCCGGTGGAGCTGGTGTAGTGGAAGAGGCCTTCTTGGCTGCTGCGGTGGTCGAGGGCAACGCTGACTTTGCGTTGGCAGCGTGAGAGGCTCCAGCACCCACCGAAGGAGTGGGTGACGCAGCTCGGGAAGGTGGAGCCGTCTGATTTCCGTTAGCCTCCCCTTCGGTGCGAGACAGCTTGGAGGGCCGGGTGAAAATTCCTCGCAGCGCCTCACACTGAAAGTAGCGCACCCCTGCCACCGATCCATCGTTCTTCCCGATGGGCTCATCCAAAACGATCCCTGCCCACTGCCCTGGGGCAAACTGGGTCTCTCCCAAAAACTGTATGTATCCCGGCTTGTTGCCATTCACCCACACTCGCTCCCCAATCTGGAAATTCTCCCCGGCACCCTGGGCATCTCCACTAGCACTTGAAGGTGACTTGTCGGTCGCAGCAACTTTGGACCCAGCTGGAAAATCAAATTTTTCATTTCATTTATTTTGGAATTTTTAAGGCAAACATGGCACAAAGAAGCAACGTATGAGAAAAGTATTACCGGCACTGGGGTTGGTCTTGGGGGCTGTGGTGCCAGAAGGTTTAGCTATCTTGCTGGGCACTTTGATCCCGGTGGACTTGGCTGTACTCATGTTTCCTCTTGTGTTTTCTTAGACCCAAAAGTCTTGTGTCCGTGAGTGGGTTCAAACTGAGCCCAGACCATGAAAACTATCAGAAGCTCGGAGGTTTTGAAGTTGTTTTCACCGTCCAAAATGAGTTAAACAAGAAATAAATACAAAAAAAAGTTAATGAAAAGAAAAAAAAACAGGAAAAGGGAGAAGGGAGAAATGGGCCTGCCCAAAATGAACCCTGTTTCAAGAAAGCAACAACAACAAAAAAAACCATGTTATTGGAATATATTCTCTTAAAACATGAAATGACCAAAAATATATGTGGGTGGGGGAACAATCTTTTGACAGTAATGCTCCAACCAGGATACTCTACAGTGACAAAGGGCCGTTCTGTTGGTGTTTTGACCTAATTTATTTCACCCTCTGCTGATTCCCAAACAACCAAAGCCATGATATGGACACCCTGACTACCAAATACAGTACCAGCAAACACACAGGTTGCAGCCATGGAAGCCAATAAATGAATTGGATTTTGTTATATAATCTGCCAACAAGCATCACTACAAATACATGTTGAGGCCCGGAAAATAGTAGCAGTATGATTCTGCCTCAGATTAATCTGTGGAGAGAAAAAACAGCCACAAGTAATTAATAGGCTGAGCTTTAAGGCCTATTCAGAATATTTGATTGCAGTGTTCTTTTAATAGATGCATGCTGTTATGACAACATGGTCCTAACACTCAGGCGCATGTGATGTCACAGTTCCATCTAAATATACCCTGACAAACACCAGCCAAGATGCAGTCGACAGGAAGGTCATATCTTTTAGCTCATTGTGTGACCTTAAAGGCAAAGAACAGTGCACAAATGTGTGTCTCGGTCATCTCCTCTATTGTATTCTGGCAAGGAAATTGTGTAAATCTGGGTGAAATTGGGATGAGTGCAAAACGAGACGACCTCCAGCAGCAGATTATTGGGTTCAGCGGATAATCTGAATGGATGGTGGTGGCAGAAATGAAGCAAAGTGTCTGGATATGGCGTCCGGCAGGGGTTTATAGAACTCTGACCTTTACATTCAGTGTGATAAAAGCAAAATAAAAGCATTGAATTACAGGCGAAACTGGCATCAGGTCTGTTTTCTGATTAGTCTAATTTATTCACTTAAAAGTTTCAGTGGAATCATCTAATTTATTTAATAACAGATCATGTCTGCAGACAATTAAATCAACTGAGATGACTAACATTCTAAAGTGCATGCACAAATACAGTAAAACAATGCACACCCAGAGTCCCCTCTGAGATATTTCTTCGACGAAAATGAAGAATGGCCATTTGACAGCTCTGACCTAGTTGAAATGCAGTGTTCCACTTTGTTCATGCTTTGGCTCTGAATGACACTGATTAGTTCCTTCAGGTCAGGAGGAGGGCAGAGGAAGCAAAAAAATACCCATGACAGCAGCCGGATTGTTGGAAATAGAATCACAATAATATAGCATGAATAGATTTTTAGTAAATAGATTTTTCAAACTCAACTGAATTCCAAACTATGTGTCTCCATATAAACAATCAGATTTAAATATGACTGTTTATGAGCAGCAGGGAGGACTGTGATGTTTCAGCTGACTGGACAGATGAAGCGGGGAGCTAAAAATGATCCCTAGTCTGGAGAATTTCCCACCGCAGTAATCTTAATCTCGTGCCAATGACTCTGGCTCTAATCAGGACCTTAGAGTGAAGTCAAATATGGGTGGAAAGGCCTAAAGAAATGATTATGTCTTTATAACGTAAAACACAAATACTATTAGTATCAAGTAGAGCAATTCAGTATTAAAATACATCCAGTTCCAGTTGCTCTCCAGCCTGTCTACAGGCTGCTGTTTATGGATCCAGTCAAACAGAAATGGTAGATGGGCACAATCAGCTTCCTTGTTAGTACTGAAAGGACCAGTGTGTCCAAGAATTACCGTAGATATGAAGAGTAAACGCACTGAAAGACAGTAGCTGAAGATGATAACAATGAAGCTCTATGAGGCAGCATGATTCATGGTTGCTGGTTAAATAAATGAAACTGATACAGCCTAACAGCAGAGCCCAAAACCAAATGCAACTAAACCACACCTGGATGGACATTTTCAGAATACTGTTAGATAGTTACACGTAAGCATGCACATACCAACCAACATGTACAAATTTCAGGTTTATCAACTACATATAGACAAAACACACTAAAGTGTCAGCTGAATAAGTACAACACAATTCACTTTACCCCTGCTCATTTGCACCATTATTGTTCATATACCTCATTACTGTTTATACTGTTCATATAGCTCACACTGTTTATACTGTATATTGTTAATTGTAGTTTTTAAAGTAGTTGTTTTTCATTATTTTAGTTAGAGTAGTTTTATTATTTATTACTTTTCTGCACCGTGGGTCCGACAGGACTGAAATTTCATTTATGCTGTATGTTGTGCATGTACAGCATATCTGACAATAAAGTTGACATTGACTTGAATAAACTCCCGATGACAGCAGAATCCTCATATTTTCAATTTCCTGTGTAAATAAAGGTTGACCGTGAGCAGTCACACTACCCTGCCGGCATTTTAACTATAGTTTCTAATATTAGCCAGTAACTTATAGACTATTTTACAATGTGCAAACAAGATTCCAAGTAACACATTTACAGCATTTGAGAAATAGCTAACTTAAAACTAGTTTGCTATCCATGCATCTGCTTCACATGGGGATCAAACACCACACAAACAGGCTCAAATTTGTATCCAGATGTGTTTAGTCACCGAATATACACAAGTTTAAGTTCTTTATTCTGGTGCATGACTAATATGAAAGTATGCTTCACTTCAGACCAGCAGCTACGTGCATCCTTAAAGTCTGTGTTTACACCTTCACCTGCTTTGGTTTATAGGTGGTATGAACCTGTTTTGCACACACTGCATGTCAACAATGTCCTGTCTCATTCAGGTGTTTTCTCTCTACCAGGATATAAGGAATAAGTTATACAAGACACAAGGGACAATCCTGCAAATGTAATACAAGCTGGCTAGTTAACCAAATGGCTGCAAAGGCAATGGCTTCCCAGTCTTGTTTGTAGTTGGTGAGACTAACTGCATTATATGGCAAAACTACATCTCATTTCAGGAAGCTCAAAGGGAAGTCAGCCGCTTGTAAAGTTTCTAACGAGCTGCAACGTCAGACGATCCAAACAAGTTAAAACTGCCTGGTGTGGGAGGCGAATGTCACACCTCTGAGCCACATAATGCAGAAACTGCGGCTTTTGCGGCTCCTTCGTTAGAAACAGCGTAGCTACGCAGGTCACCGGTGATCCTGTCGCCTGAGTGACCGGGCCTGCTTCGCCTGGTCACCTTTAAGTACAGCTACAAGATTTGGGGCTATCGATGAGGTGGCACAGGGTTAGTGTGAAGTGTAAAAATAAAAACCTTACCACGCCAGACAACTTACCTTAACAGCTAGCACTGCTACATGTGAGGTGATAGAATGTTAACCACAAGCTATACGCTCCAGCAATGCAACATCCACATGTATAATATCCGAGTAACCCACCGATCGGCCACTGCCGTAAGCTTTTGCTAATTCCACAAGTCCAAAAGTCTCGGCAATGTCACCAAATATCCACTAGGGTTCACTACTGCTAACATCACAACTTCAGAGCCAGTGACCAGATGTTCAGAACTCATTCGGCTAAAGAGATAACTTGGGGGACAACATCCTGGAAAAATAGCATTTCACTTTGTAGGCGATCGCCTCCCAATCAGCCCAAGCCCAGTCTGCTATCTGAGTAATAACTGGCGTGATTAGTTGCTAAGTAACGTTAGCAGCGAGGCCCGAGCAACACGGCAAGCCGGTGACCAGAGCCGAGGGCTGGTTAACGGTAACAAGCTAGCTTAACTATACCTCAAGTAATGTCGATACCACCTGAGTAACTTTTACCACACCCATTGATTTCCTGGTTTATCGTAAGCAGACTGACAACACAAATGACATAAACACGTGGCACTGACTTGAATGAATACCGACCTGCTATGTTTGTGTGGAGCCTACGTCTTAATGGAAGGAGGGGGGGGAAAGAATCCACAGCTAGCGATCTACGAGGGAAGCACGACGGCACTACGGTGGGATCAAACCAGGCACAGCCCAGCGCACGCGCTGCCCGTCCAACGACAGAGACGAACGTCAACGGAAGGTGCCGAACAAAGATCGTACAAATGGTAAGATCATCCACTCCTTATAAGAGCGCGGACTGGGTCTCAACCAAAGTATCCAAAGTGATGCAATTAGGAAATTTAGCAATAATGTCCACATATTGTTGGTACGTTATAAATCATCAAAATGACAGGGTATTATTTACCCTTTTTTAACTTCATTTAAATCAAGCTCCCACAAATGAATGAATGGATGAATATGTTTGTTATCCCGCAATGGGGAAATTTCAGTGTCCCAGCAGCAGCAGCATACAGAGAAAAAATAAGAAATCAATAATATAGAAAAAAATATATGAAAAAAAATAATATGAAAAAACATAAAAAATAAAAAGAAATAAATATATGGTTAACCCTTTATATTTACAGTATGCTGCTGAACATCAATAGCCTGATATTTTCCCATGAGTGAGTTATTGCACATGATGAAGGCAGATATTGCACTTGAGGTAGATTGTGTGATGGCTAGGATGCTGCCTTAAACAGTTTGATGGCTGTGGGGAGGAACGACCCGCAGTAGCGCTCCTTTCTATATGATGTTTCAGTCGAGTGCTGAAGGAGCTGCCTCGGGCCTCCAGTGTGGTGCAGAGGGTGGGAGGAGTCACTCCTGGTGGATGTCAGCCACCTCCTCAATGGAGTCCAGGTTGCAGCCAAGGACAGAGCTAGCTTCATTCATTCAAACATTTAAAATCGAATTAAAGTGGTAAACAATAAAGACCACACTTGACCATAAAAATTACTTGAATCCAGATGTAACAACTTTATTGTAGCCCCCACCCATACATGGATTCTCATTGTACATGGTTTAAAGCAATTCACTTAGACATGTGATGCAGACATAAACTTCCAATAGCTAAAATGACAGGTTTTATTTTTTGCTTGTCTTCAATAACTTAATTCCTCATTACCAGAGGTAGACAGGCTTGGTCCCAAAAAATATGGCCATTATCTCCCCTTGCAGCTTTACCTTGCATTTTTATGTTGGGGTTGTTGAAAGAACAAAACAAAAACTCTCAGAAAGTGGATTTGTTCATTTTTGGGGAAGAGGGGAAAAAAGACATTAAAATGTCAAGATAATTTTAAACACTGCAAGACTTTTAAACAATTCAAATTAAACCAGACTAGGGAGATATGTACAAACCACTGCCAATTTATGTTTTAAAAAGATAAAAAAATAGAACTGATCAAAACAAATGATCACTCTTACAATATAGATCAACATCTGTCCATCACTGAATGCTGACACAATTTTTCTGTACAGAGACGCTTGAATTGACACAACGTAGCTAAAAAACACAAATGAGATAACTGCTATTCAAAACATTGCTTAAAAATGTGAAAGCATCTTTGCTGTGTAACTCCAGTTATTTTTTCTTTCCCACACTTCTAGGGGAACTTTTGAGCAAGTCTCTGATCTTAAGGTACGTTCCTGTGGCTGCAGCGACTTCAGTGAATTCCGGAGTATCTTCAAATGGAACAATGCCTGCGGCAAAATAGCTCCGATGAGGAACCACTGTTACCTTTCTGACATCCTGAGAAGCAGAATCTGGCGCCGCCTCCGAACCTGTAACAGGGGCCGGTGCTGCATCTTCTTGGTACTGTAATAGCTGGCTGCTCTGAGGCTTGTTCAACTGGCTTTCAACTGGATCAGGGCTCTGTGGCGAATCTTCTTCAGCTATGACCTGACCAGGACTCTGAGCCCTGACTGGTTGGGGGCTGTCATCCTCACCTTTAACTGGCCTGAGATCCTGTGGAGACATTTCCTGAGGCCCTGGCTGCTCTTCAGTTGCACTGTTGTGGCAGGATTCTACAGGTTCTTTCGTGACTGGTACTTCCTCAGTGCCCTTTATTTCTTTGCTTACATGCACAGGTGTGGACATGCATGCTGAACTGAGAGGAGTTCCCAGTGCATGTGTCTCACAGTCGCTGGTGGTGGCTGTATCAGCGTCCTCTAAAGCTGCCTGTAACATTCTTTGCTGCTCTTCCAGTTCTTCAAGTGTTAACTCATCCTCTGTTCCCACCACAATCTCATCAACTACTCTCCAGTTTTGCCCTTGCAGAACCAGAGAGCCATTGCTGGGTGTGAGTGGAGGGGTTCCTTTCGGTAAAGGTGGGGGCGTGGGTGTAGCAGGAGGAGTACCCCGGGGTAGAGGAGGCGGTGAACTAAAGCAAGGCGAGCCAGGGGGCAGTGGAAGCTGGAACTGGAACTTATCAGCATATGGTGTTCCTGGGTCTAAAAGAAGAATGTAATGTTCATCCACAGTCATGTAATGTTGTAAAGGCCCTAATGACAGAAATTAATTTAACTGTTATTGGATTTGTTCTGAAAGGAAAAACGGATCAAGAGCCACAAAATGGCGTCTGTTTTCATTTGTTTTGTTCCAGTTGTATTTATTATAATGTAACGTGTCAGTCAATGCACAGTCACCTGACTCAACGTCCATGTCCGAGCTCTCATTAGGGCTCCGCCGTGTCTTCTTAATGGGCTTTGGAGAAGAGAAATTTTCATGGGGTCTCTTGTTACAGGTTGCACCAGGCTGTCAGCAAGAAACAAAAAAATGAGCATTTGGATATTTAAACAGCTTTAACAGAACAGTTAACCAAACAAAATAAATCCTGAGATACTTTTTCATCCAAAGCATTTCTATAGTGTCTCTTTAGCATTTACTTAAATACATATACTAGAGAAAAATATGAGATTTTATTCGACAGCTGGTTATTTAGTAAAGACTGGCATGGAACCATTTTATCAGTCTCCATTTTATAGTATTCCCACATTTCCTTACTGTAGAAAGCTATGAAACACCGGTGGGGGCTATATATGTTTAGAGAGGAAAAACCTACCACATGCGAATTTAAGACAATTACCTTAGGGAAATTGTTGGACAGATAGGTTGAGAAGTTCTGCTTCAAGTGTATACCCTGCATTGGCATTGAACCATACTTTAAGAACTCCTGCACACAAAAAAAGTATATATTTGACCTGTTGCCAAAGATTGAAATTACGCCAGGATAAAAGGCTGAAATGTTTTCAGTTTTAGATTCTGAAAACCAAACAAAAACTGAACAATGTATTAAAATTCCTATATAAACTGTTAGACTTACGTCTCTCATTCCACGTGGTGCAGGTACATTGAACCCTGGGAAATCTACCAGTTTAGAAACATCATAAGAGATGTTTTGGGAATTGGAGTCATCCATTATATTATCATCATTTGAAACTAGGGAAAAAAAATAACAGATTTATTACTACTGTGCTTCTTAAAACCATTATAGCTTCACAGTATTTTTTCAAAGTAAAAAGTAAATTAAAAGGAATCGAAAGGTATCAAATTGATTTAAAACTAACCATTTCCATCATAGAGCGTTAATCCAGAGTTTTCCATCTCTGCCTCTTTGAGCCAGCCTGGTGGGTAGCCCAGCTGTCGCATGCGATAAATCAGAGGAGGCAGGCTGTGGCCATCAATTCCAAGTGCAGTCAGCAATTTATCACTGCATAAAAGTGCAATACAAATGACATCATTCAATGTTTCATGCAGTTTCCATTTCTAAACGTTGGATAATATTACCTCAAGATCCCCGGTCTGTATTTAGCAAACCTTTCCTCGATTTCATCAGCATGGTATCGCTGGTTACCCAGTGGGATCTGGTTGTTGCTCTGATTGAACTCCTTTCTTCTCTCATTAATTGCAGCCATATCTTTAGGCTAAAAGATGATGTGAGCATGTAGTAAATCAAGTTTATTCTATTATTATAACATGACAATCAACAGATCTTTGAGATTTTAACTCTTGATCTTCCAAGGATTATGGGCCAAGGGGCTTTGCAACCCCCTATAGTACTACTGTACAGCCTCACAGTTGTGAAAAGATACCTTAAAATACAATTTTATGAATCCAGGGCCTACTCTATACATAGTTAATAATCTGTCTCCTCAACCAGCAATCCTTCCACCGAGCCTTACCCTTGAACATGGACAAGACTTTACTTGTTCCTACCTTAGGACAATCTCTCAGTTGATGACCACTCAGTCCACAGTTGAAACAGACAGATTTGTGTCTACAAAAAATTGGACAATTGAAGGGCTCCATTAGGTTTCAAAAACCCCACACAAATGAGGATAATTCATAAACATGACATATAATTTAGAAGGTTGATTTAAAATCGCCAACATACCTTTTGTCTTTCATTTCTATTTCTACACCTTCCGCACCGATCACTTGTTGGAAAGTCTGGTGATACCTTTGCAGCAATTAAAGATGTTTCATCAAAGTTGTTCAGAACAAATTCAAAAGAGTATTGTACAGTTTTCTAAAAGACTCTGCTTCTATGCTGGATTATTATGGACATAATTTGCCCTATTTTTTTTTAAAAAATTTTTTAATTGAATGGCCTGACAGCTTTTGGCAAGACATGGTTAAAAATGTTAATTGTCATGATATGTCAGTGAATCCACTGTATCTAAAACATACACTGGAATGTCCCATCCGTCTGTCATCTGTGGGTTTTCATTTACCAGGGGCTGTCCAAGTTTATCAAGACAAAATGTGGTAAAGTATGAAACACTTCCTATGACCTATAACAGAAAAATGAAATATAACAATGAAGCACTTATACATTACGTGTTTTTTTTAATTGGTATCTCCAACTTAACATAGTTGACTTACTTTAAAGGCTTCTGCTGTTGTTTTTACAGCACTGGTAGAAGACTTATACAGATCTTCATCCAAAACAAAAGCGGAGTGCTTTGGAAAGGGTAGAAAAGATTAGTTTGCTTGTAAGTGCAATTGTAATTTATTGTCATAGAAGACCTTTTGAGTACTAACCTGTGGTTTGATGTGACAACTGTGTCTTTTCATTTCTTTGCTTGGAAAGTGGTGCTTCGCAATCACACCACAAATAGAATCCTCAATTTCTTGACGACAATTTCTTAAGAAAGAGCATTCATTGTTGTTAATTAACTATTATTACAAGATAATCAAATGATCAATACAATTACTAAAGAAAGCTTACTTTGAAATCGCGTTGTTTGTGTAAAGGATTTGAAGAACTGGCCCGTCAAAATCAACATCTTCAACAGTGATGCCGCTGTCAAGTAAAAAGATCATCAAAAACAAAAACGTTTTCGGTTTTGAATACATATACTTTAGTCATATTTACCGTGGAAGCGTCAAAATGCTCTGTTTGCGTTTCAAGCATTTATGTATTCTGTCAGTTAAAGGCATGAATAAAACTGAAGACCAAAGTTTGAAATTGTGCGTTTACTGTTTATTGACAACAGTAGCTAGCAGTCGTTAGCTACTGCTGAGGCCAGTCACTGCCCACAGTAAGGATATTTTCTTCGGTAAGCCTCTGGTTGTAGTCCTCACATTCCTCCAATCTGCTCCTGAGCTGGCGGATCTCACCACAGTCTTCATCGTCATCTGTGAACCGAATGTGTTCGGACACTGGCGGCAGGGAATCACCAAGCTGTTCAAAAAGCTCTCTATCGCCAAAATCAACTTCAGCCATTTTCCCCTTACGCTAGAGTTCAGAGGTTAAAGCAAGCACTCTTTCATTCGATTGGACCTTCTTAGGTCACCTGACAGGGAAACGGAAATATATTGCGGTGCAATGTTTATGTGTGACATATCTCTTTACACTACAGGCATTTAAAACAGTACAATGTAATTTAATGAACCTGCAAATCTACCATTCATCAGTTGATGTCGCCAGAGTTTTTTCGTTTCTCCAAAAATGGCAGATTGCGCAACCATTTACTTAAATTTACCGCAGTGGGATGGCGGCTCCCGGAAAATCCGTTTCATTTACTTGGTAGATCAGACATCGTTCAGGCTGACAGAATGCCCCGACAAGGTGAGTGTTGCTTGTTAACCTTAAACGGCTTTCCAAAGCAACATGGGAATCCTATTATGTCAAAGTTTTTTTCAATAAAGCAGTGTTTATTCATCAATATATACTTTAATCCTCAATTACAACTCAATCTCTGTGTTTATCGAAGGCAACATAATAGCGACCTACACCCTGTGTTTCAGATTCCAGCAATTCCTCTTTATTTGGGAGCTGATCTCTTTTCCAACACCAGTGTTCGTACAGAGAACCATCCCAGATACCATGCCAAATTTGCAAAGAAAGGATTGGCAACAAAAATAAACTTTTCTTCTGGTAATGCACTGAACACAAAAATATCTTTTACTTCCATTAACTTAGCCATTGCATTGAACTGTATTTTAATAAAAAAGATTGTTGATGTACTGCAGCTTTCAGATTCCATGGTTTGAAAGTGCCAACTGCAAACAATGGCCTCTGGTTCTACAGCGTTCAAGGACTTTTTCGAGTAGCCTTTGAAATGTACAGTAAAGAAGGGCAGCTTGCTGTGCTGGAGAACTTTCAGGTAGTGTTTACATCAATATTATGTCAACATGACTATTAGGGTGTGTTCCATGTATACCCAAATGAACTATTGATATCTAATCTTTTCTTTAAAGGATGTGTGGAAGTCACAGTTGCATGACAACCCTCTGAAGAGGAGCTACAACCTCTGTGTACAGCTCGATTTTGCACCAGTCAGTTTCTTGCAAGATGCTGAATGTGCAAAGAAAATATCAGTTCTCCAGAAATGTCAAATGGGAGGAGAAACTTCTGCAGCTCAAGGTTATTTTAATTCTTATCAAAACCCGAGATTGGAAACGGAGCCCACCAGATCAACTTTAGTCACAATAAAACAAAAACTACTCAGTGTCAATGACAAACTCTGCGAGAATCAAAACTGCACGAACCTTGAGACTGTTTTGCTACTTTTGACGAACATTGATCAGTGCATAAATGGCAATCTTGAGGAAAAGGATGTGACAGAAACTGTATTAGCCTTGTTGAAGGCCAAGGACTGGGGCTGCGTGTATTCAAGTCTCCTACTTGGCTCTATAGGACAATGGCTTGGCCAGCAGTTTCACGCAGCCAACAGCAAAATCAGCCAGAAAGTGGAGGGTTTTAAAGTCAATCATATCGATCGAATCACTGACTTGCCACCTGCTGAGGACCTCACCACAGAGCTGTTCCCAGAAGCCATGCAGACGCTGCTGCTCCACTGGATGGGCTTGAGTGAGGAATCCAGCCTGGAGAAGAGACGTACAGAGTACCCAATCCTTCTCCTCATCCTTGAGTTTGCCAACCATAATCTTATCACTGGAGTAGCCCATGTTCTGTACTCCAGTCTTATTTGTAAATAACAGCAGGCATCCAGTTTTCAATCTAAATCACTTCACCCGCCTTTGATAGGCCATATTCTGGTGTAACAGTTTAAGAGCCACTTGTTACGATATAACTTAGGAACTATAAACTGTAAACTAGTTACAGCCAGATCTTCTCAATCCAACAAAATTGGACCGTTTCAATCACAGCGGTTTAATTTGCCCTATGAATAAAAATGTATACACATTTGTTAATAAAATTATTTTAAGAGTCAATTATGACTGCTCAAATGTGAGTATATTTTCGAGAATAATTTCACCTTTTAGCATAGAAATGGTCTGCTTCTCATCAGGCAGGGGGGGGAAAAAAGCATGGTCATGTGGAAAAATATATATATATTCAACACAAAATTATTTATTTCAAAGAACATCTGAAACGTAATTTCTGAATCACATCTTTATCCGAGCCAGCCTGAATTCCTCAGCTTGATAAAAATGATACAATGATAACAGGGTCCTTCTGTTCGGTTGATGTAAATAATGTTCACTTGAAACTTCACGCCAGTTTATGTTTGGACAATCACATCCAAGCTACCACATCCTTCAAACAAATATCTAATTTCAACCAGTGAAACTAAGCTTCCTTCCTTTGCAAGGAAGTACAGAGTAACACTGAGACAAACTCAGCATCTAGTTATTTACAATGTAATATTACAACAGGTGAGATGGTTGTCTATAAATAAATTGCAGTTTTAGAGCAGAATATCCATGCAAGCTTGAAGGCTGCAAACGTGGTCCTCAATGAGCAGATGAGTGGCAAAGATGTCCAATGTTTGGCGCTAGATAGAATCCATTCCCCGAGAGAACGAAGAAGAAAAGCCGAGGCCCATTCCTCTCTGGGTGTGTGTCTGAGACCGAGCCATCTCATACTGAACATCAAGGTTCCTAAACATCTCCTCCTGCTTCTGAAGAGTTTTCAGGCCTTCCTCATTAACTGGTCTGGAAACGTCCGCTTCATCATCATCACCCTGCATAAAAAACACTTAATGTTAACTCAAAATATAAACATCGGAACGCTTCAGGGCTGACTACCACCCATTATACTTACTTTAATACCCATTAATTTGCGAAATTTAACATTTTGGTCCTTGTTTCCAAAGTTAAGCTTCTCCCACAACTCTGCTGTCTGAGATTTGTCCTAAAAAAACCACACAGCAAGTTAAAACATTTAGAATACAACAATAGTGGAGATAGTAGCTGGAATTGAAGCAAGACAAGCAACATACTGCAGGACATTTCTTACCCCATCCTTCTTTCCCTGCCACAGCTTTTTCCTCTTTTTCTCTTGCTCTGCAAACTTCATGGGGTTTACTGAAGATGGGTTGTAGTAGCTGGGCACAGCGATACCAGTTTCTGCCAGTGTTTTTGCCTGAAGTGCTGCCATCTGAGCTGCCACAGCAATCTGAGGTGTCACCTGGGTCCCAGAGGCCAGGAGGGCTGCCACATTGAGTCCAGGGTTTGAGGCGACGGCGGCAGCCGCAGCAGCAGCTGTGAAGAAAGAGAGGCAAAAAAAAAAATGAGCACAGAGACCAGTCTATGTGTCAGTTCCATTTCCGAATGGAGCACAGTTGATGACGCTGACCTGCAGCTATCTCCTGCTGTTGTTGTTGCTGCTTCTCAAACAGTTCTTTTTCCTTTTGTTCCTGTAATTTCTTTGCTCTCTCCAACCTGTGGAAAGTCATTTTATTCCCAGTGTTGCTTAACACATGCAGAGTTAAAAAAAAATTTAAAAAAATCTACAAATATGTAAAGAACAAATAGGTGAAAACCTTTAAGACTAATTAACAGTTTCTTTAGTCTTATAATACTGTTAGACCAAAATGAAACTGAAGGTCCAACCCAGATCAACAGCATTTTGTAAATGTCATTGTGTTTTTCCTTGCCTTCTGGCCAGAGCCTCTTGTGCATCCATAGCTGTATTTCTACCCCTGAAAGCAGGTGGACTAGCAGATACACTATGACTCCTCCTGTGTATTTTCTCAATCCGTTTCTTGTGCTCTCTGAAGACGAAGCAAATAACAAAACAAATCCAATAAACTAAATGTTTATGATGGCCTGCAAAGAAAAAAATGCTTAAACCCACCTGCTCTTACTACGACTTCTGCTGTGATGACGGTGCTTCGTCCTTGATCCTGAGCGAGATCTCGCCTTTTTCTTCCTATCTCTGCTACGTGATCGTCGTTTGTCCTTACTTTTGCTGTGATGCTGCCTAAAAGCCAAAATATTGAGAATCAAATACATCTCCGATAAACGTAAACAAAAAACAAAAAACGTGTCAGCACTTTAATATAGACAAACCTTTCTCGTGAGTGTGACCTGGACACGCTTCGGCCCTTTGAAGACCTCCCATCCTTGCGTCTGGACCGCTCTTCTCCATGCTCTGTCGGAAGTCTCTCTGCATCTTCATACTCATCTGTTCTTCTGTTTGATTTGGAGGTCTTCTGAGAATCTCGTTTGCGTGCCTGTTTTAAGAAGAAGTTGTCTCTTTCAGGAAAATAGTGCAACAAAAAGAGTTAGTACCATGACTTATAGCAGAAGGTACATCATGAAAACAAATTGAAATACTGAAAAACCTTCCCGTTATTGATTCACTATAATAACATGCATAGATTTTTTTCTCCCCTTGTGACAACTGTTAATAATGGAGGCATTCATTGGATGTGAACTACTACTACCCCAGTACTGATTTTATTTAATTAATTATCGAATTGTGTTTAAACCATAGTCTGCATGCAGACCAATGTTTGTTTCAGAACACCGACGCATTCAATTTCATATAAATGCTTGAATGGACATCCAAAAGTTAAATCACATAGATAACATTGTATAAAACTAATTTAGCCCCTTAAGAAATTTTTAAAAAATTATGGTAAATACTTATGAAAGAGTAGTTTGAAAGTGGTCACCACTTGTATTTTGAGGAAGTAGAAAGATGTTTTTATACCTGACACAAGATTCACATAAGTGGACTATTTTATGCACTAGACAAAAACCACGTTAGGCATCGTGGAATGCTTAAACAGTTTATGCCCATCTTGAGCTGTAAGAAATTAAAATGTTATTTAAATGTTTTTTCTACAAAAAATGTGAAACAAAGAGTTTGAATGGCAGATAGTTACCTTTCCCAGTAGAAGACATATTATTTTGCTATGTCAGCAGGGTCTTCTGTCAGTCTCTTCGTGCATTAGCACGCTGAGTATGATTTATTGTAGAAATGTTATCATGCGATCTACACAGATGGTTTATCAAAAAAAATAAAAAAATAAAAAGTAAATAAAATCTAAATGTCACTATTAATAATTCTTACAAACATTGAGAGATACCAGAAAATAGATACCTTTCAATGTCGGTATCCCTATTTAGACCAAACTGCTTTGCAATTTGTGACTGTATTTTATTTCCAAGCATAAAACATACTCACCTTGGAATACAAATAAAAAGGACTACATTTCAAGCCTGCAAATTCACAAACAAGTTTCTAGTCACAGAAATTAATTACCTCTTTGCTCCTGCTTCGACTCCGTCTGCACTTTCTGTCACCTGGCAACAGCAAAAAGCAGCTGTGACATGCATTTATATGCAATTTAAATTTCAGACATTTTGCAATCTTTGCTTTGGACTGACAATGAAACGATTAGAGTGTGGATGTATCGTACTGTCTGCGGAAGTGTGTTGATTGCTTACGTTTTCTGTCTCTGGAGCGAGACCGTGACCGCGAATGGTGATGTTTGGAGCTTCTGGGAGATCTTGACGACTCCATTGTGTGTTTTCTGTGATGAACTGGGCAATCTGTTCTGGTCAGTTTCACCAAGTAACTATCGCTACAAGAAGATAAAAATTGTGTACCGTTACCAGTGAATTGAATCATTTCAGTACTCTGGGAGACTGTGGGATTAATTCAATGTCATTCTTAATCCTCACATTTCCCACAAAAAGACACAAATGTTTTGGTCCCACTACATTACTAGTTTAACACTTCTGTTACTATACGAAGTCCAATAGTTAAAATACCTAAAATGAAGATAACCAGCAAAGTAGTCCCTCACCAATTCCAGTACTAAATGGATACACATTCATACGAACTGTAACGTACTACATCGTCAAGTTGTTAAAATTCAATTGGAGAAGCATGATTTTATTAAAGATGTGCAGTGTCATACTCCATTGTTTACAAGGGAAAATTCTTCAAACAAAACATTCAATGGTTTTTAAAACTGCATAGGAGTTTCGCGAAGTAACAGTAATGATGTAATAACAAAAGAGAGAGTTGTTTTCATTCTTGGAGGTTACAACCATCGAGTTTAAATGTAGAATCACCGGAGTAAGATCCCTTAATGCGGAGGCCGAATCAAATCGCAGGAGCTACAACAAAGCTTAAAACTAAGGTTGAAATATTTTAACTGTAGCTGCAATCTTCATACATAAACGGTAGAGGGTACAAGAAATCATCAATAAATCCAATAAAACCGTCTCCTTAAAATACAAAGCATCCACATTCGTATTTGATGATTACTAGAAGCAATTTTAGCATTAGCTAGCTAGGCCGCTGAGCACACTGACGCCATCTTTAGAGAGGGTGAAAGTAATTATAAAGAAGCGAAATCGTTTGACAACGTTGCGTATATGTTGTTGCAGTTATACAACAAATCATCAAAACTATTACAATACAATCGCACTCACCGACATAATCCGGAATCTGTATATATTTATGTGTATACACGTAATTTAATCAAAACGAAGACGGAGGTAGCTAGCTACGTGCTTCTCGCTGCCGAGCTAGGTTGATTTTTCTTTTCGTCAGGTTGCCAGTTTCAGACCTCGAATCCCTTGTTTTCAATCACATTATCGATGGAGTTGTTATTTACCGTTTACACATAATATAAATCATACATTATTTTATTATAACAACCAACATATAGTTTAAATATACAAAAGATATAAAACATAACAGTTGTCAAATTTCTAAATTATAGCACAACAAAATTCAGTCTGTGCAACAAACTAATAAACATCCAACCTGGCAACGCAAAGTAAGATTTCCGGTCTATGTTGTAAAACCTCGCCCCTTTGGTGCAATGGCTGTTTTGGTTCCTGAGTTTTGTCTGCTAGGCAGTAGTTTCTGTGACTGTGCCAGCTCAGTAATATTTTTTCATTAAATTGTCATGTCAACGCCGCACCTTTGAACGTCTAAATGTGTGTTGGGGTTCATTAGTTTTTAAATACAAGTCCCAACGGATAAATTGTTATGTTCGTCCACCCCGAGAGCGATACCCAGCATCAGGAAGACAAAAAACTGGGGATTAGTGGCTTTTTTTTATTTTTTTATGTTGTTACCGTACAACCCGCCAAATTATAAAGTGCACATTGTTGAATTCCGTAGAATCATCGTGTGGTAATGTTCTAATTATTGTACTAATATAAAGTTACATCTTAAAATTGTCTATAGTTTTACATTTTCATAGAATCTGTAACTCATCTTACATTTTTGTTTTCTTTACAGCTAGACTGAAATTACCAGCCGTCATTGAAGATGTCACAACAGTAGGGTCGGTAGCTAAATAGTGGCTAGCATATAGTTTGCTTGCAAATACACACTATCTTAGCCACTGAACTCCACTTTACATTCCCCGTTGTGATAAAGCTCCACGAAATGGCAATGTGGAGCGACGTTGAGCTTCTGACTAACGAGGATACAAACACTGTCCGTTTGAGCAGTGTGTCCAAGGAGGAAAATGCTAGTGGACTGTATCAGGTGGACACCCTGGTCAAAATCTCTACAGCCAATGAGGTAACAATGCATCTTCTTACTTAGACTAAGATAGACCTGGATGTCCTGTTAGTAATTTTATATTTTGCCATATGTGAAATAAAGTGGCGAAAGCCTAAATTTTGGTATGATATATTTTAAATTAATGTTATTTGTTACAGAAATTAAATTGATGTTATTTGTTACAGAACAGATTTGACATTATTAGAATTCTGGTTTTTGCAGGTTGAAACAGACCCTCATCTTTCATCCTGCAATGGTTCAAATTGGAGCATTGTTACTATTGACAAGACCGTGATCCTGTTTGACCAGAGCTATCAGAGCATCCTGCTCCTCCTTCACTTCGGTATACATCTCAGTGTACAGTATAGATAGATAGATACATACATACATACATACATACATACATACATACATACATACATACATACATACTTTATTGATCTCCAAGCTAAATTCATATTTCCAGCAGTTCGAAAGTGTAAACACACAAGGGTAAGTCCTGGGAAAATAGAAATGCTTTAACCATAAATGAATTTTTGCTCTAAGAAAAGAGAACGTAAAGACACTGAAAAGCTACAGTGACATGTCCACGCCATTTAAATGAATTAATTTTGAACTTTTGTCGCAATTACCTTCCGAGATTCTGATTTTTTTTTTTTTTTATTTATTTATTTTTTTTCCTTAGAATCTGATGTGGATGTTATCGATGTATGCCTGGGTGGACAGTTTTTGGTGGTCTGTGAAAGAAACGGAAATCTGCATTTGATATATGTTCCACAGAAGAAAATTCTTCTCACCAGGGTAAGCCTTTTCCTATGATATTTTAGCCTGGTATTATGGAATTGTTTTAAATTTTTTCAATCTTTGGCTGACCGAGAATTAAAAAGTTACTTTGCAGGTTTCCGTAAAATCTGACAGAAAATGATGACATAAATTTTCCATTTTTAAATCCTTTCTTTCAATATTTTTTGTGGATGGTGTAGGCTCTGGTGGACGTACCCCTGAATAAAGATAAGAAAACATACCGCTGTCTTATCACAGAGGAGGAAAAGACCAACTTAGGTAAAATGTAACTTAAATTGGTGATGACTTGTAATGAAGGAATATGATTTTTTTGTAATGTCAGTTAAATTTTAATTTTCTTTTTTTCACCAGGAATTTTCCATGTATTTCTTATTGTGAAGGATGGCTTTTTCCACATTAAAAACCTTGATCTGGCAAAGATTGACACAGGTATGAGGATATAATGTGTTGCAAATGTTTTCAAATAATATTCCGGAAGCACCCAGAATTAACTAATTATTTTTTATCTTCTCATAGCCATAGAAAAAATGGATTTGGCTACATTAAAAGAGGTAGAATACAAACAATTCTGTTTGCATTAGGCAAATAATTTAATTGTGGAAGAGTAATTACATGTTTTCTCAACCTAGCTCCAGTCTCTCATCAAGATAGATTTCTGCTCAACCAGAGATTTCCATGAAGAGGGCTGCAGTACAGCAGTTATGTTCAAACTGGGCCATGAAATCCATTTAATGATTGGGGTTTGTATCGTACCTTAGCTCTATCTATAACTGCTGAATATCCCCAGTGTTATGTGGGAATAACACTTATCAAATATTTTGAACCACAGTATTTAGAAAAATTAGTTAGCTTGAAACAAATGTTATGTGAGTCTATTAGTGTAGAATATTTGCTACTGATTTGAAGATGGTGTCATGTTTGCTCTGAATGTCTCCCGTCATCATCTGTTTTTTTTTTGTTTTTTTTTCTTCACAGGGGGATAAAGAAAATGTTTTGACTCTGTGGAAGATAGACCCTCATCAGGCCAGAATGGGCTTTGCTCAGGTTGTTGACAATAGCTTAATTCCTGGTAAGCTCTTGCTTCATGTACAACATACAGTATGCTGTATGAAAACGTTATCAATATATTTATATTGATAAATTTTGATATTATATTATTAATTATTGATAAATATTTATAATATTTTGAGCATGCGTTACTTCAAGAATTAATTGGGTTTGTCTTTTGAACATTGTATGGAGCTCAACAAAAGGAGAAAAAGAACCATGCTGAAAATATCTAACAAGCAGAATTCTAAACCTAGATTATCTTTGTGATAAATATGATTATAATGTTAATTCCGAAATGTTTAAAGGTGTTAAGAAGATGGTGGTGGTGGAAAATCTCTTGTATGTTCTTGATACTGAGGTGAGCTTTATTATTCCACCTGCTGACCCTGAGTTGGATACTGTTGAATGAGTTTTACATAAGGTTATTTGACAGGATATCCTGAGTCTCTGGGACCTGCATTTCCTTGTCATGATTCACTGCTGGCCAGATCTTGCCATCCATGACTTTGAGCTCATCACAGAATGTGGCTCTGCCTCCATGGCGGCGTAAGTACCACAGATTTTTATTGTAGCTGTACATAACATACCAAGTGATATGTATCCAAATAAAATTAATCTGTGTCACAGCCAAGACAAGGACAGCATGAAGATAATTCTGTTAACAAAGCAAGACACCAGCCAGGTAAGACCGCAATTAAAAGTAATAATAATAATAATAATAATAATAATCATCACCATCATCAGTATCAGTAGGTCTGGTTGTGAAGTCCACATTATGGATCCAGAAAAAAGTGCCCCTTCTATCTTTCAGGTCAATCTTCTGCAAATCAGATGTCTGTCGTCAATGACTCTTTGCTTTTCTCTGGACGTCTCATCAGTGTCCTGTCTTGTTCAGACAAAAGCAAACATGGTACACATCCTCCTATTATTAAAATGATGTTTGGGTTTTGCATGTTTCATTTCTAGATGGTAATATTTTTGTCATTTCCTATGTTTTCAGGACACTATTTATGTAATAGAAGGTAATTGTGAGAACCCAGAAAGGTAGGAAATGTTGGATACTAATTACTTCAATATTTTAGCCAATATTTAGGTAACTTACACTTGTTATTTATTTTTTGATGTAGTCGGGGAGAGCCGATATCTTCTGTAGTCATCAGATGTTTGACAGAGGCTTTGCCTGAGAACAGGTACCTGAAGTCATTTCATCTGCCTCCATTCTAGATAACTAGTTTGTGTGACTGTCTGATTTTTGCTGTTTTAATTTGAATTGCTTTTCAGATTAAGCAGACTTCTTCACAAACACAAGTTTGAAGAGGCTGAAAAGTTTGCTATCACATTTGAACTGGATTTAGAGGCAAGTCTCCTACAACTACAGTGAATGTCAGCTGTAAATATAACTGCTCTGCCATTGTTATTTTTGAAATGAGTATTAACAGTGTCCACTTTCTAATAAAAGCTTTGAATTATTGTTTACATAAAAATTATTTTCATCTCTTTTCAAAATTGGATGTTGCCTGTTCATAGTAGCTGCTCCAAGTATCATATTTTTTATGCACTATAAAGTTCAGTTGGAGGCTTTTTGTCATGACTGTAGCAACATGGATTATTAAATGCAGAGAATATATTTTTACAACCCTTTTGGAACTCCTTAGATGCCTTGTGCCGCATATACCTACTGCTCTAATGCATTTAAGATCATCATTGTTGTTTTCATTTATTATATGAAGAGACTTGCACAGCTAACAATTCTGCCTTTGTTCAGCTTGTTTACAAGGTGAAGCTTGACTTTGTGCTGGAGCAGCTGGCCTCTGCTTCAGTGGGTGGCTATGGGCAAGATGTGTGGTCGGAACTTGTGGAAGAGGCCAAAACCAACCTGATGAAAATCACAGTCAGTGTCACAATGTTATGATTGTAACTTATTTTTGCAAAAAGAAACAGAAGTCGCAACCCATAAGGATACTATCGGAGGTGATCACAAAGACAAACGATGACAAAAGATTCAAACCAGTCTCTGTGTTCTGCAACACTTTTAAGGACTACAGAGCCAATTTGACTACATATTGTATATTAAAACCAAATGAAGAAAAAAAGAAATTAACATTGACATCAGAATAGAGGAAAGATGGTATATGTTAAACAACAAAAAACTACAGGGCGTGGTGAGAGTTTGGGTAGGAGAACTTAATCTGTTACTTTATCACACATACAATAAAGGTTAAAGAACCTGACATTCAATAAGGCTGCTAGAGAAGACTGCTAGAGAAGACAGGTTATCTTAACACACAAGTACAACTTTTGCCAAGCTATGTGTTTCCTAGGATGAGCAATATGTGGTGGACTACTGCCTCAAAGTTCCATGGCCAACATTTGAGACCGCAGAGAAGATGCTGAATTATGCATTCGCCCAAAGTTCGTCCCTACAAATCCAAGAGGCCTTGACCAGACTGGCAACATTCTGCAGCCTCCATGGCGCAGAATTTTTCAAGCAAGTTTTATTGGTCTAATGTCTGGCCAGCTCATATTTTCTATTATGGTTGGACTGTGAGGTATTTTTCATATGTAACCTAAAATATTTTCTCTCTTTCATCCATAGTGGTATCGCCTGGATAGAGTTTCTGAACAATACTGATAATTTAGGAGATATTCTGTCCCACCTGAGAGAGGGAGATATTAAGGATGCACAACTGCTCTGGCTCAGATATGAGGTAAGTGAAGAACCAACAACAATCTTATTGTTGGCCAGCTTTTCCTGGCACTAAAATGCAATAACGGCACCACTGAGAACTGGGAACATCATTGACACCTGCCATCATCGTCTCTGATGTTTGTGACAGGGCCAGATCGCAGAGGAGTTTGATAAGTGCAAGCTTGAGGCTGTGCTCAGTGCCATTCCAGAGGACCTGCCTTCCCAGGACCTCTGTCCTTGGCTTAAGTCTGTTTTTGTTCCATTTGTGAGGAGGGTGATTCCATCAGGACAGGTAAAATCCAAAAATCCCCCCATTTAGCATATGCTTGGTCTTTTTAGCTGAAAAAGTCTTTTTGTGTTCTCATATTAGAAATTATTGACAAGATGGTTGGAGCAGAGAGCAAGGAATCTGGAATTAACAGAGAAGGTAAATAAACAGAATCTGACTTTATATAATGGTAAAACAACAATACAGGTGCACTAATGTCATGTGGGATTTAATAATAAGTGTGGTACTGTTTTTTTTTTTGTTTTTTTTTTAAGGCTGCTTGGCCCCGGAACGGGCTGGACATGGCAGTGCTCGGCCTGCCCTCTCAATGGACTTGGATGAGATCTGTATGTTGGCCCACATACTTTTCACGTTAGCTGATTCCCTTTGGTTACGGAACTTCTTTGTAACATGCAATGACCCATTTTTTTTATTTGTGTGCATCTGAAGGATGATAATTATGGTACCGAAGAAGTGCAGAACCTCAGGTCTCTGGTGCTAAATCTCCGTCAGCTTCTGGATCTTCATCAAAAATACAACTGCAGACTTTCACTTTCTGTCTTTGAGAAGGTTTTTACTTTTGTGACTTATTTCAGACATGTAACTTTGAGCATCATGTGACCCTTTTCTTGGTTATTTGTGGAGGCATCTGAGAAATCACTTAAAACCAAACCTAAACGCTGTGGTTCGTGGTTGTGCTTGTCTTTGTTGGGTGTTTCATGTTTGATTTTCTGTTCTGCTTTGTCTATATGGGAATAATGTTGTTTTGCAGGGAAGTGCACGGAGTGTTGCCTTCTTTATGCTGGATAAAGTGCCAGCTCCAGAGCTGATTGCAGCTACAGTGGAGAGCAGTATCCTGCCGTACGCTGAGGAGCATGAAATTCCTTTTGATGAGCTGCTCCTTCAGTATATCCAGGTAAAATTTCTACTACTATAAAGCCTATTGGGCCCATTGAATTTTCCAAATATGTGCAGTGTTTTTCCTCTCCATGTAATCTATTATAGGATCTGCTGGCACGCTGCAGTTCTCAGACCACAACACTCTTCACAGAATGGGAAGCCAAAGCAATAGCTGTGTTGGGTTGCATGACTGATACCGATGTAAGTTACTGTGACAAATCTGAATCGAATATAAGGCCAGTAAAAATATCTAACTGGGATCGTTGTGTTTTATAACAGCTGATGGTTGATGCCGTGCTAGAGATCATGCAGAAAGCTGTAGTGCCCTGGAGCAACATGGTAGAGAAACTGGTTCAGCAGTACTTACAGATGGATGGACCAAAGTATGTTTGCTTCCACTGCTTTCAGTTTTTAATTGGAAAGTTTTCAGACGTTATCAATATCCGCTGTATATAATATCTTCTATCTCTCAGACAAGAGCTGTTAAAGGAGAGTTACCATCTGATGGAAATAAGGAAACTGCTGAGGAGCTATGGGATCCGCAATTTCAACCTCTCTAACAGCACTCAGATCATGGTGATGGGGATGTCTGTGCAATCTTACCTCTGCTGTCTCCTATACATACATTCATAGTTTTTTCTTCTCCAGACATTGATACGATACATCCTAAAGCAAGACTTGCCAATGTCTTTAGATGACTCCTTGACATTGGCTGAAGCATACAAACTTCCAACCTCACGCACACATTATTTGTACCTCATCCAACTCATCGCTCAAGGCAAGGTAGAGTATGGGGCATGAAAATGTTCAGTCTTTAAATTAGTTTAAGGATGGATGTCATTGGCACACATAAGAAGCTACTTTTTGCTTTCAGTCTGAAGAATGTATGACCCTCTTGAAGAAGTTGGCAACCTCGGAGGCAGAGTGTGTCATTGAGCGTCTCACGTCATGGGCTCGGCTGCAGCTGGAGGACAAAGAGCATATATCTGACGAGGTAGCTACGGACTTTCACGTCACACATGTACTTTTAATACAAACCTACAGCAATGGTTTGTGTGTCAGGCACAACTAGCAAAAAGGTTTGTTACTATTTCATTATTATTCATGTGTTCTGTCTAAATCAGTACTATTTTTTCATAGCACAAGAAACATCAGATGGTTATAGCGCAGATGATGGTAGAGGCTCTAAAATACCTGCATAAAATTCAGAAATGTAAGTACACACTACTTTTGGCACCATTGCAACCAGCAGGCTGTTGTATAGAGAGTCATTTTTAAACAGTTGTTTCAAATGGCTACTATTAATTAGCTTCATCCCTTCTGCAGATGATGCTCTCAAAAGCATGGACTGTGAAAACAACCTCATCATGTTCAAGGCTATTGCCCATCTGCAGGTGAATTGTATTGTATCAGTTCTCAGTTATCCCATTCTGTATGATCTTTAAGCTTTGCGGCTAACATACCTCTGTTTTCTTTTCTTCAGGAGGATTTTGATGTTTTTTTCACCCCCTCCAACTATGAGGATCCAAACATCAGAAAACAGATCCAGGAGCACCACATCACAGCTTATGAAAACACCCGTGGCCGTCATTCTTCTAAGGAGAAATCGATGGCAACTTTAGTTGTAGCTAACGATCCCGATGGTAAGACCAAGACCATTTCCACTGAAGCTGGCTTGCGCCGATTAGGAAGGCAGCTGCAACGAACAGAACAGGAACTGTGGTCTGATTTGGCTCTCCGAGCTCTGCGTGTGGGAAAAGTGGAAAAGGCTCTTAAGATCCTCAGGTTTGCAAATGCCAGTGTTTTATATAGACTTCCGTATTATTATTATTATTATTATTATTAGTAGTAGTAGTAGTAGTAGTAGTATTAGTATTATTATTATTATTATTACTATTATTATTATTTATGTATTTATTTATTTTTAGATGCATTTTGCATTGATTTAATCAAAAACAATGTATTTTTTTTTTTATGTTCAGTGAACTTTATGAACACCACTGCAACACCAGCACAGGAAAAGTTTTATTCACTGCTGCCAAGATGTTATGTCAGATGCTGGAGGCTGATGTTCCCATGGTGCTTCCTCAAGACGCAGACTTGCCAGCAGTTATTCATGTTCTAGCTTGTCAGGCCATTGCTGTGTGCAACTCAGGTGGGGGGGAAAAAAAACAACTATATTTTGCCAAATTTTCATAATTATTGAGTCCAATTCCAAAAGAAAGAACATCTAAGCTTCAGAGTTTGATATGTAATTTATTCTTTGTGTGGCGTCTGTCCTGAAAGTTGCCACATTTGTAAAGCTGATTTTCTTAACTGTTACAGATCTGCTTCTGGATTGTCTAGAGCTTTGCAAGAGCACACGGATGGCTATGGATGTCTATCATCAGTGTCAACTGTCCGACAATTATGGATTTATAGCCAAAGTCAGTGTCATTTTGCGGACATTTTCCATCCAACTTGTTGAATTGTCAACATACTGTATAAACTACAAACTGGTATAAATCAGAATATTGACAACCTGTTCTATAATTATGTGTTTGTAGGATTTAACTTTGGGGGCAGAAAAAGATCCATATTCTGAGTGGAGCTGGCAGGATGTTTTTAGTGAAGATTGCATTGTACTGGACTCGGGAGCTGTGCTCCCAGTTCAGTATGAAATAACAACCTGCTTGCTGCCCATTTCTCAGGGTGAGATGCTCCAACATTTCATGTATAGTATCGAATGTGTTATTCAGTTAAATGTATTTACTAGGAGATTACCGGTTCTGTCAACATTCTGATATGATCCTACAGATACCAAACTGTATCCACTGGACTGCTCCTGTTTGTCACACTGCTCGTTTGAAGATGGTATGCATTAACATTAATAGGTGTATAAATCTTTCTTTATTTCCTTGTTGGAATTGTACAGTATTTTTTATGTTTATCTGTTGTGTTACCTTGGCCACATGCAGGTTCAAACTACCTGCTGCCGCTCCTGGATCCCCTGTTCAACATGTTACAGATGTTACAGGAGTGCAGTCAGCTGGAGCTGGCCCTCAGAGTGCTGGTCAACTCATACGGCAGCTGTCTACAACATGTCACTTCCAATGTTATGGACAGCAAGCTGAGTGTGCAGGTATGGCTACAGCATCAAGTGTTGCTATTGGTACTAATTTCCTGGAACAGTTATACTGTGAATATTTTATGCTGAAAATACCACTGGTGACTGTTAAATTTTTCAGCTGTTTGATACACAAGAACTTAAGAAGTATGATGTATGGTTGAGCACTCTTCAGAAGAACACTTCCTCAACTCTGAATGCTGTTGCTGTTTCTCTTTTGAACAAGGTCAGTTTAATGTTTTGAGACCTTCCTGTCAAATTTGACCAGTTTTAGTGTGTTTTTAAACTGCTGTATCTATTTGCTTGGGCTGCAGGTGTTCAACTGGAGAGTAGTCGATTGTGAATTGGCTATTGGCCTCTGTACTCTTCTTTCCAAAGCAGAAGTCTTCAAAATACTATGGAAGGTCATTGACAACACCTGGCAAAACTATGACAAAATCTTGGTAGGCAATAGGACGATGTCTTGTAGTATATATGTTACCAACTTTACAATATGCAATATCTGCATATTGTTTTAACCATGTAATTCCCCTCCAGTGATTTTTTAATTTTTTCAGGCTTTAGCCAGGATCGGGGCCAATCTCTGTTGTTTGTATAATGAAGTAGATGAACAGAAGAGGTTTCTGTCCGTCATCACTGATGCTGAATGGGGCATCAAGCTCGGGAAACTGGAGGTATGTGAAGTAAACCCATTTCATATTGAATCATATTGACATATCTAACATTGACACATATCTAACTAGGATGTTGAGACTGCAAACTAAAAAGAATCTGATATTCCCGCAGATATCTATCCAGCCTGTATTCCGTCAGCGGCCTGAGATGAAGAGTAGTCTGATCCCTGATATGGTGAAAAACAGAAGGATCACTCCTGACATTATTCTCGAGTATTGCAGGTGATGTGAAGATTCAGTATGAAAACCTTTGACTGTTTTTTCTTTGCTAAAAGAGTTGTTCTGTTTGCATGTGCAGAACATTTGGTCTAGATCATGACCGTGTGATTAATCAGTACATCACCACCTTACTGCTGCTTCAAGAGGATGAGGAAGGAGCAGGTGATCATAGCACAGACCAGGAAGAGATGCAACCTCTGTGTCATGCAGGCGTACTGAAGCACGTGCTGCAGGTCATCCCCATGTTACACAGCACCAGTGAACTCACCGACAGTCTCTGTGTGGCCATACTGAAGGTTTGTCTGTAGAAAAATTGAAGTCAAAGCTTTAGCCCGTAACTGAAAATTCTGATTTTGGATTAATCACGGCTATTTCAGAACCAAACACAACCTTCATTCTAAAGGGAAATTGTCATTGTTTCAATGTAATATTTCCTTTTGCATGCAGCTTAGCCCTTACAACTATGAGAGGATCGAAGTAGTGCTACAAATCTTACAGGGTGCAGACGAAAATGTGACAAGTTTTTCTGTGGTTCAGGTAAGAAAAGAGACACTTTTTAGTTCATGACTTAGTGAAGCTTCTTGCAGATCTATACAGCAACATCTATTGTGTGTTATTCAGGCAATGGGCCTCCTTCAGCATCTTAAGTCCTATAAGAGAATCTCTCCAGCCTCTGATGTTGAAACCACGTATCTTTTGGAGAACGGCCTTCGTCCAAACCCTCTGTCCAACAGCAGATTGCCGTTCCACCTGCTTATTCAGAACAAACATTACTGGAAGATTATCTGTAAGTTGTACCAGTGTGATTAATCATTTTAACAATCCTCACAGTTAATCACTGGCTCACATCTGTTACTCTTATTTTTTTTATATAAATATAATCCTATGGCCTGATATATTTTCTGTGTTTAGCTCCTGAGCTCAGTGAAGACACCTTTCCTACACTACTTCTAATAAGTAAACTGATGAAGGTACAAATAATTAAAATCCATATATACTCTATGAACCCAGACAAATTGTACTGTATTGCTTGAGGCTGACTGCTGGGGTAATGCTCCATCTCTGTCTCAAGGTGAGCCTCGACAAGTTGTATATGGAAGCAGCGAAGCACGTGTTCAAGAAGAAGATGAAGCCTTTACTCCTCGAGCAGAGGAAAAAGTGTCACACTCATATCTGCAATAAGGAGATTTTCAAGGTTGACAAGGCCATGAGGAAGTACATTCAGTGTATCCAGAGCTCTGAGCTGGCGGCTGCAACAGCACACAGAATCACAGAGGAGCTGCCGCCAGGTAAGAATGACCCTTCAGACTCCTGCTGTGCTCATCTTTCCTTTTGTGTGCATGTACTGAGTTGTTTTTGTGCTTTACAGGTTATGAGAAGACGCAGTTGATGAAGTTCTGTTTGGCTCTTGGGGATACCTGGCAGAAAGATCGAAATCTTGAGGTCAGTTTCTGTGACACAGAAAAGTCTTGGTCCCTCCCAGTTTATTGTAGTTTTTTATGGTTTACTCTTGTCTGAATCTGAGCAGGAGGCAGCACGGGCAAGAGGAGAGACCTTTTTCTCCAAGATGAAGCTGCATTACCAGCGTTCTGCGACTGAAAACACATTGATGTCCAGCCAGCTGAACAGCCCAGAACTTCTGAAACTGACTGGGCTGCCAGCCAAACTCATAGTGGCCTTGTATGAGCACAGTAGTGTGGAACAGCATTACAGAGACAGTGGAGGTCAAATTTATCCCGGTGAGCATTCGGTGCACTAACAATGACTTATTGTCTTATACTATCCATTTTTTTTCAGTGTAAAACACATTTTTATGTACGCTGAAAATGCTTGATATGCTTGAAGGTTGAGTGAGCATCCTCCATATTGAGCTTTAAATAGATTGGTAATTTCCAAACAGACATACACGCAGTGGTTAAAGAAATAGCCACCACCAACAACGTTGATCTATTCAAAATCCGTAACATGATGTTGGAAAAATGGATCTGCAAAACTGGCCCTGCTGTCACTAAGGTCAGGCCTTCAGAACGGACCTTTATTTTGGTTTCTCTTTGTCTCTCAGTAATATGTTTAAATTATGTTTTAACACCTATGGGACACCAAATCCATTTTATGTTCTCCTCTGCAGGATCTTGGTAATTATGAATGTGTCCGCAACATTGAGGATGATCCAGATTTAATGAGGTACAGACATTTTTAATATTCATTTATTTAAAAATACATGATTTTTGTTACTTTTTAAATTTTAGACAAAATAATTTCTATTAAAAACATTGACATCTGTGTACTTTGTTGTAGTTTTAGTAGAGTGCAGATTTTCAGATTTTTTTTGTGATTACGTTGTATGTTATGTAATTATTTGACACTGCTAATAAATGGATAGTGTTGTTTTACAAAGTAAATCAGCCCCTAATAAATGTGATACGTTGATACCTCCAGGGTGGTCTACATGCTACAGCCTTGCAGCATGGATGATGCTGTCCGTCTCCTCAAGCCCATCTTATCTGCAGAAACCTGGGTCAGTACGCGTCGCAGCTGAGACAGACTTGGTAGATCAGACAGGAAGCTGCTCACCTCTGTGTCCTGTAGCCTCTCAGCAGTTCTGGACCTCGTCTCACCTTCTGCCATCGGACTCGGGCTCTGCTCTGTCTTGTCCGGCTTGCTGATGCTGCCACTCTGGAGAATCAGTTTCACATTCCCAAGAACAAAATTCAGTAAGACACCAGAAGAATTTGTTTTAGAAATGATGAAACAATTGAATTAAATGTTTGTCTACAAGCTGTATTTCTTTCTGTTCCATATTGTGTATATTGCCATGCAGATATTACCTGAAGTGCTACATCTTTGTCTCTCAACTGGAGGCGTTAAACATCCCTTACACAGTGCAGTCATTCCTCAGTACCCCCAAAGAGGGTTTGGTTAAAGGGCTGTGGAAGAACCACAGTCATGAGCCACAGGTAACCAGAAACATGAGCTTACTGCTGGAGCTGCAGGCGACAGCGTACCTATGATGCAGGCTTTGTGTTTTACAGGCAGTTCGGTTGGTGGCAGATCTATGCTTAGAATATCAGGTGTACGACCCTCAGCTGTGGAACGGTCTGCTTCAAAAGCTGCTGGGCTTCAACTTGGTGAGCAGAACACATCTAAAAATATCTGATTAGATAGACTGATTGGGCATCTGCATTTTCTTGTCTTTAAATGTGAATTTTACATGTATATTTTGCTCCCTTCAGATCAGTCACCTCCAGGGGGTGCTAGAGGCAGTAATAGCTGTGCCTGCTCTGTGGGAGGTACCGCTACTCTTCATTGTGTTTAATGTCAGAAATGAGAATAAGTTTGTTTTGAATAAGTTGTTTTCTCTATAATCTAAATGTTAAAGCCTGCAGCTGGAGCATTGCTGACTGTTTATCATTTTTATTTTCTCCAGATCTCTAGTTTCTCTAGGACCTGGAGGAGTACAATACTGGCACCTTTTGTCTCAGGTATAATGTATACAATTTATACAATAGGGCATTTTCATTAACAGAATCGCTTTACATAGCATTAATTGACTGATCTCTGTAATACACTAATGCTCTGAATGAAACTGATAAACAAATGACATGATCACAGGGCACAGCTTTACATTGCTGAAGGTCCTTGATGTAAAAATAAAAATGACTAATTTGCCATTAAGTTGAATGGATTTTGCCATGAAGCTACATCATCTCCTTATCAAGTTGCATTTTCACTGGTGTAGTTTGAGCCCAGTAGTCAGGTCATAATGATGATGATGGCAATTAAACTTATTATGATATTGCAGTGCAGAATAAAGACACCGACAATGTGTATTCATAGTATTAACAATAATAACCATAATTATATGTTATCATGAACGTAAGGAGTGTTAGCAGTAATGGATATAAAAGTCATAGATTGTTTCTTTGTTATTTCTTTATTTACTGTGAAGCGCACACAGCCACACAAAAAGTTACAGTATTTACTGAGAACATTGTAATAGCTGCAGTTTATACTACAAAAGAATTCCATTAACAATTATTCATCACTGTTTTTATTTTGTTTTTCCTTCAGCTTCTGTCCCTCTGAGCCCTGATCAGCAGACGACCCTCTATAGGACCTTTGTTCTCCTGCTCAAGTAAGCTTTGCTCCATCCATTTGCCAATGCCAACAATAAATCACGCTCCATTCCCATCTGTCCCTGCTCTCCTGACTCATTCCCTTGCATTCAAGGTGCCCCTTCCTGCTGAATTTAGATCTGATAGGAATTGCCAATCGCTTTGCACAGTTCAGCCTACCAGCGTTTGCCCTGGGAACCCTCCTTCTCATCCCATCGGCTCAGAAGAAGGCCCAGCAGATCCAAGTGAGTTTGCTCACCTTAACGCATGAGAGTAACAGCTGAAAATATACCGATCTCATCAGGCAAAGCTGTCTGTTGCATTTCTTTCCTGCTTTTCTGTGGAAAGTTTTTAACTGCAGGAAAAACACAACAGTGCAGAAAATTGTACTTACCAAGTTGTTTGGCAACTTCAGCAGAATCAAGGCCTTGATGACTGAAATGCAAAATCACATCCTGTGAGCTTGCAAAAAGGCATGACATTATGCTACACTGCTGATTGCCGTCATCATGTTTCCAGGGCTTCCTGTCTGTTTGCAACCCCGTAGCTGTGCTTGAGCAGGTGGATGAGCTCATGAATACTGGAGAACTGGCTGGAATTCCTTCCCAGGTTAGATTAATTAGGCTGGATGTGTCTGCAGGGCTTTTTTTTCTATCCACTAAGTTAAAGCAGAAGTTGCGGTTGTGATATGTGTTTTTAGAAATGTGGTGACCCTATCTCTGAGGATGTGCATGCAACTAATGATGGTGTAAACTCCACCAAAGCTGTTAAACAGGAAATCGAGTTGAGATCAGTGAAATTTTTGGGTATAACACAAGCTTGTATACAGCCAGGTTTTTGTTTTTTTTTAAAGATTAAAACAAAAAAAAACCCTATCCTATATGTGCTGCTGACACTTCTTTAAAGCATTACCACAGAGAAGTAGCAAAGGTGAAATTATCTATAGTAATCATCAAACTAAAACAGCCAGACTGAGGATCAGGTTTCACTTTACTCTTTTTCATGTAAGTGTACTGTTTTCTTTGAAATTTTAGCAATGCCAAACCTCAAAGGTCAGATAATTATTTCTTTAAGAGTTCCATCTGGTTTAAATAATTAAAAAACAAAAAAACAAAAAACAAAACAGAAATTACTCTTAAACACTCAAACCTTCTGCAGCAGAAATGTTTGCTCTTTATGCAGTGGTGTCAGTTGTTTTTAATGAATGATCAGATCATTTATCAGATTCAGATGATCAGATTATCATTTCACAGTGTTGTCTCCTGTTTTTTTAGATCAGGGAGACTGTGTTAACCTTCATCAGCAGAACTGGAGCACATCAGAAACTGCTGAAGACCAAATACTTCCACCATCTGAAGCAGCTTGTTGTGTTACATGGTCAACCTAACCATCTGAAAGACCTGATGGACTGTTTGATTAGTCAGAACTGGTAAGTTAAGGCTATAAAGCAAATTATTTTTTTTTTTTTTTCCTTAGTGGAAAAGGCGGGAAGGACCGCATAGTTAGACTGAAAAAGTCAGATTTTTTTTTACGATGCTGAAACAAGCTTTTCAGGATGTGGTCAGACTGAAAAGAGAAGTACATATGTGTCTGTAAATGTCGACTGTAAATGCCTTTGCCTGTATCTTTAGCCGAGTTTTGGCAGCAGGTGATTTATTACAAGTATTCCTTCAGTCAGGATGATGCTGACTTGCTCGCTCGTGACTACATGAAGCACAGGCAGCACCACAGAGGGGAAACGCTGACCAACGGCTCCGCTTCACCAGGCTGCATGAAGGTGGGTGAAGCTGGTGTCCTGAATTCAATATTGCTCCTTTTCTATTCACTGTGGCTGTTCTCTTCAGCAGCACTATTCAGAAGCGTCCTCATTGACCTGTTTTTCAGGAGTTTCTGAAGATGCCAAATGACGTTTAAGATGAAGCTCCTGCAGCTCTGTCTATGCACTTTTGCTTATCTGTACTGCAACAAGCAATGTTTTATCATTTTTCCTTATCTTTTTTTCATATTCAGATGGGCCATTTACTATATTGGGCTACTCCAGCAAATCTTTAGAAATAACAGTGTATTTATCGGGGTTTAAGCTTCTGCAGCTGATCAGAAAAAAAGGCAGTTTTAAGAATGAAAAACTAACTTTGCATTAGAAAAAACCTTGCAGTTAGAAGCATACTAATGGCCATAATAACTGTTCAGTCAAAGTAAAACCTCAGTTTCACTTAATTTACATAATAAAACAGTAAAACCTCTGTTTCACTTAATTTACATAATAAAACAGATTTGTAATCAATGTGAGATCATGTTTTCACTGGCTGAGGATTTATGGGAAACAACTCAGCGTTTGCCCTGGAATAGCACATTTAACAGCCTTGCAGAGTTATTTTTACACTAGATCGGAAATAGTTTTACTTAGCAGCAAAACTTTTGTATCACTCTTACAACATATTGGGTAATTTTGATCGAACTCAAATTTTGCCTTTGCATGAAACTGATCTGTTTGCACCAGTATGTGCACTCAAGTATGATAACTAACTACAAGTAATTGACTTGACCAGAGACCACTGTTTGGAAGGTTTTATTCAGCTGAAAAATTCCTTTCATCGGTGAGCATATTTTGTGTCAGAATAAATGCTCTCAGCAGCAACATGTGCGTTTTTTTTGTTTTTTTTTTTCACAACATGTAGGACCGAGAAGGTGAAGCTATAAATGGAAGAGTGGCGCAACCACTGAAACGCGCTTGCAAAGTGTAAATACTGCTGAAGTGAAGTGCAAGAGAAAAAAATTAGCTGTGTTTCTACAGAGGATAAAAGAAAAGAAATGTCCAAATTGAACACAATGTTGGTCTTGGTCGTTTTCTTGCCCAGAAGCGCGATCACAGCTGACTCAGTGACTGGGAGCCCGTCTCACGGGTTCTCTTCTCGGTACTTTCGGCCGTGTCGGTTTGGGGCAGACGAAGAGTTTTCCGGAAGAGGTTTTGGATGGCGGGGCTGGAGAAGTAGTAGATAACGGGATCCAAGACACTGTTGAAATAAGTCAGACTGATGGTGAGGAAGAACGCGTTGGTCACACCTTCCAGGGCAGGGCAGAACTCCGACCTGGGCAGAGTGTCGGCGCATCGGTGCGTCTCGATCCAGATCAGCACCTGCATCAAGTTGCTGGGGAGGAAGCAGACGGTGAAGAGCACCACCACCACCGTCAGGAAGCACAAAGCTTTCTTAATCTTTGCGTGCTGACCCAACTGCCTCCTCTTCAGTTGCCCGACGGTGCGCACGGTGCAGTAGAGAATCACGACCAGCGGAATGATGAAGGAGAAGAGGAACTCGAACTTGTGCCAGGACAGGTTGTGCTGCGGCTCGGTGTGGATCATGAAGCTCTCGCAGTAGGTTGTGTTGACGTGTTCCAGAGAGAAAACGTGAGCTGTCATTGCGAGGGTGAGCACCCAGAGCCCCAGCGCCACGCCCGCTGCCTTGGAGATGCTCAGAGAGTTGATGGGATGGTGAGGGTGCACCACGCGCATGTACCTGTCGCAGGCGATAGCCATCAAGAAGATGGTGCTGCCGCTGCGGTTCAGCGCCAGCATGAAGAGACAGATGTTGCACATGGTTTCTCCGAACATCCACTTGAGGCCAGCGTTATAGTAGCTGGCCCGGAAAGGCAGCGCCGTGATGAGCAGGAAATCGGCCACTGCCAGGTTGAAGAGCAGCACCGTGCTGCTCTTCCAGGGCTTCAGGTGGCAGCAGAAGATCCAGAGCGCCAAGCCGTTCCCGAGGCTTCCCAAAACGAACTCTGTCCCCAGAAGCGTCGGCAGCACGCTGATCAGGATGGTGCCGTTGAAATGACATTTTGTGTCGTTCATGTTTGCTGCAGGTGACAGAAATAACCCCGTGAGGCTCCTCGTTCATTCTTAAAAGGCTTTTTTTTTTATGCGTCTTGCGGTCGGAGTATTCACAGGAAACAGTCAGCTTCTGCTTTAATGCCGACTCCCATATGATGCTTTAATAAAGTTTGTCTAAATGCATTATTACTGACTGTGACAGTTTTTTGTATTCTTGTTGGGTATGTGAGGCAAAAGTGCAATTTGCAGCAAACCTTAAACACATGCAAGCATGCACTCACGCACATCCTTGCACTTGTCTGAGGACCTTTATAGGCCTAAACTCAGCAATTCTAACCTTAACCTTAAAACAAAGTCCATACATCCATCCATTTTCTGTTCCTGCTTTCTGCATACTCTCAAACAGGCCTTTAAAGCTCAGACTTGAAAACACACACACACACACACACACTCTCTCTCTCACTCTCTCTCTCTCTTTTTCTGTGTGTGTGTGTGCGCGTATGTGTGTGTACATATATACTGTATATATATATAGAGAGAGATATGAATACTGTTCTCTTTTTCATTGTGGTGGGTAGCCTCCCGCTTCCTCCATCAGTTTCCACAGACTATCAATGAGTTTGCGACTCGCCGCTGTGAGCTTTCATGGTTTTGTGTCTTTGTATGTTGCCCTGCTTAGAATTCTAACCCGTGTCCATCAGTGTTGTTGTCCAGGGGGAGTCTCTGCCTCTGAGGCCGCTGGGACAGACCTGCAGCCACCGCCTCGTTTCCAAACATGAAGCCTTCAGGCTGATGGACGGAAGGAACCTGCAGGCTGGTGGTTGGTGAGCCTCTGCTGCCCTCTGGTGGGAACATTTGAAAGTGCTGCTTTAGCTGCAAGACATGGACCTTGCATGAACTTAACAATAATCACATGACTTATCTTTCATTCCTTCCCGGTTCAGAAACTGAAGAAGGTGTGAGATAAGAGTGGAAAAGTATGTAAGGCAGCCAGTTTAGCCTGCAGGACGAACACCCTTTTGTGCTGGTCTCCTACTGTCCCGTCCAGTTTTGTGCTTTCTTTAGCTGCACTAGAGAACAAAACATCCGGACTCTGCTCCACCCAGTACAACAAACTTGAGATTCCTGTCTTGCAACCTTGTAAACAGATCGAACATCTAATGAGCACATGACACGTTTTTACTCCTTTGTCAATGCAGTCAAACAGTTGACGACCAGATAATAGACTCAGAATTGAATATTGGCTACCTCTCGCTGTTAAAAAAAAGAAAAAGAAAAAAGAAAGAATAACTACTCTGGGGTCATAACAGCGGTATAAATGATGGATTTGAGCATATCCTGAATTGATTTATGAAAAATCTGAAAATGAAACTGACTGAAGCAAACCGGTCGATCTGCATGGAAATGAAAGTTCACTGCCATGTTTATGTGGAAACCTGAAATGAGAACTTATCAGGAGCTGATTCATAAACGACACACAAACAAGATTCAAAACTAGAACAATCCAGGTGTACTTTAACGGATGACGCCACAACCTGGCAATAAGAATAAGAATAAATAGCAGTAAAGCAGTAAAGGATAAAGACCAGTGTTTCAGAGGTGGAAGACATGACTGAGGATTTATGACATGAAGATTATTTTGTGGCGATGACGGCGACCACATCGGGGGAGGAGCTCCTACGTCACACAACCCAAACTCAGATGGGAATTCCAACTACTCCAAGTGAGCCGAATCATTTGGCTCAGTTCAACAGAAAGAATCGTCTCTATTTTGTGGCGTTTTAAGGCACCCCCAGTGTTGCCCGGTTTGTATTATTAATAGTTGTGAAGTATTACTTGTGTAACTAATTCACGTGTGGTTGTTTGTTTTTTTTTACCTCTTTCTGAAATATGCAGTTAAAACAAATGTTACTTTCCCCCCCCATGTTTGATTATCGTGATATGAGAAAATGTTTTATTTATTGCTTCCCAAAACAAGTATTATTTAAATTTGGAAATTCAGCAAGATTTGAAAGAAGTACACGACACCACCTTCAATTAGTTCCAAAACTGTAGAAAGTGTTTAAAAAAAAACTAAAAAAAAAAAAAAACTAAAAAAAAAAAAATCATTTAATAAATGCGCATATGACTTTAGACTATAAAAGTAAAGAAATGCAGTGCAATATTGGATTAAAAGTGTTGGATTTCCTCCCCAACTTTTCTTAAAAGCTCTACAATTTCAGTAAACTCTTTATTTTCAACTCACCACTGTGTTGCTGGAGAAGTGAAAGCTACTTCTATGTCCAGGAAAAAAAGAAAATAATTTTGGAGTTCTGCAGGAAGGTAGAGTTGCATCCAAAACAGATAGTAACGGAAATGTGCTCTTTAAACATAAAAACACAGAGCAATCAACCCCAAATATACAAAGTGCCAAGCCCTTTAAGGAAGGCTGAAAACTAAATATTTAATGCAGCATGTTGTCTGCAATATTAACAGCTATCTGTCCTGTAGTACCATGTTCATATTTGTGTTTGCTGTAATCACACTGGTCACGCCACAATCACATTGAAATGAGAGCAAATATGGGCACTGGGTATCAGAAAAAACATTCCATATCTAGACTCCAAAAATGAAATAGATGGACAATGCAGTTTGTAAGTTTGAATGGAATGGCTTGTGCACAGCACACTTGGCTTTGTTTTCTGTTTTGCCACATACATTTGGGAATGTACTGGGTTTTTGCCAAAATGATGGTAAGTTGTTGGTAGATAGTAAGTAAATTCTCTTTTTCTGGGTGAATAATTCCTTAAAAGTCTTCATGTAGCTATTTAGAGTAGAGTAAATTTGCCTCCCTGGCTCTGGAATCAATATTTTTGTCCCTTAAATGGTTTAACCGGAAATCGTAAAAAAAAAAAATAGCAGGAAGTGGTTGTGGGACACGTCACGGAGCCGGTTCAAAGAGGCGGCTCTTTCTGGACAGCCCGCGGTGACAGGCGACGGTCCGCGTCCGCTCTTCCTCCTCGCGCTGCAGTGATGAGGCCGAGGTCGGCAGCGACACCGAGCTGATTCACACCCAGAAGTCCAGGAACCCCCCCCGGCTCCAGGCGGCGAAGGACGCCCCTGACGCTTCTGCTGTCAGGCCGCAACTTTAACCCGCATCCTTTCGTTTGTTTCATTTTGCCCCTGGCCAAAAGCGTCGACACCAAACCGCGAGGATGAACAGCATTAAACAGGTGCCCACCCGGGTGAGGAGCCGCCGGGTAGAAGCCAACCTCGGACATGAGAGGGAACATTTTGAAAAACAGCAGGTAAATGCGGAGGAGGGATGCTGGTGTTTTTATGAGGAAGCCTTTGCTGTTTTTACGGTTTGGCTTTTATGGCTTGGTTGCGACATCGCGTGTGTGGCGGGGACGGGACAGGTGCCGCACGCACCTTTTACAATTAGAAACCTGGGACTTTAGCATCTGATATAAATATCTTGAGATTACAAATGCATTGTTTTACAATGAGAGCTTCGGCCAGATGAGGCGTGACGTCATCAGTCACACCGTTCATTCCTGACTTAAATCTGTCCATCATGCTCATCTGGTCCTTCCAGTTTGACCACCTTTTCCCCACATTCAGCCACGTTGACTTACAGTGCTTGTGTTGTGGGAAACCAGTCCTCAGGGGCCCAGGCAGAGCAGATCTGGCCCTTGTGTGGCAAACTGATAAGGTACTTTCTAAATATGTGCCTGAACGAAAGAGGTTTTGGTGATGCAGCTGTGAGTGGTTTGTGGTTTACGCCTCATTGGAAAGTGAGTCAGATTCCTCTCTGTGAAAGATGGAGTTCTTTCGATGCAGGTGAATCTAGTGCAGATTAGAGAGGAGTTTGTCCTGCTGCCCAGGTTGGGCTTCATCACCTGATTCAAAGCAGTGTTAGGTACCCAAGCAAACGTTCCTGGGAGCCTTTCCTTCATTTTCTGTTTTTGTGTTATCTAAAATTGGACTCTGTTAATGTTTTCCCTAGTGCCTCTTACAGCATCCAGGACAAATAAATAGATTATCTGTGACAGATATAATACATTTGTTTGTTTAGACTCTTATGATCACATATAATGGAATTAGTTATCTCAACCTCCTTGCATTCCAGGGTCAAGGGCCCTCAGTGTTGATGATGATGGTGGGGACTTTAGCCTTTTAAATTCAAATCTTTCCAATTTATCTGCGAATCAATCGCTGGTTCGCACCAAGGAGTTCCCGTCTCTAAGCAGCCAGGCAGCCAAAGTGTTGCTGAGTGCTGGAAAGCTGCAGGTGTGCTGAGTTCATGCGGCGCCGCTCAGCTGGAGGGAACCTTTGGGTGATATGCAAATAAAGTCACCAGCACGTGGAAGTATCCTGCTGCCTGATTGGGTGTTGCGTTGTCAACCACCTGTTGATCAGCACTGCATCAGGCATGTAAAGGGTTGTGTGGGGGGAGGATTTTTTTATTTTTTATTTTTTTATGGGGGTGTTATTTTGTTTTTGCTGGCCAGGGAGATCTGCTGATTCATCCACTCCTCTCTGATGCCTCGCACTCTCCTGCACTCCCTCCTCTCTATGTCAACACAATACCAAGGTGAAATGTCTCATGCAGCGTCCTCTGTGTGCATGAGCGTGCGCAATGGTGGTGTTTGCTTTCCCTTGCTTCCTGAGAGAGCAGGTATGAGGGCGAGTGGGGGTTGGGAGTCCACCAGAGCAAACGCAGCGACAGAATGGAAACCCAGAGCAGTTTGGTTCTGACAGACATGACACAGGTTGAGTAAAGTTAGTGAGATTTTCAGGTCGGAATTCAGCCACAAACCATTGGTTATAGCATTTGGCTTATGAATGAATATTTGCTTTTGAATAAAGCGACATGAGTATAATGCTTTGTTTACACACTTTGTGTATAAAGTATGATGGGTTCAGTGTCCTCTCAGCTCCTTAAAATAGATGTGTGACCTCAGAATTGCATACGTTACAAAATACAACTCTAAATAATGAATACATTGGGCATTGTTCCCAGAATAAATATATGGTGGTTGGTGCATACATTGGTGTATACATCCCAATGAAAATTATATAAAAAGACTTTTGTAGAGTGTCTCAAGTCACACTGCAATGTACTGGTTTGTTACTGGTCTTCAACATTGGCTACACATTCCTGACATAAGCATCAGAATATTAGACTCAGAAAAATCAGGGGTCAGAGTTACTGAACCACGTTTGTGTTAACAGCCTTTAGTCAGCTCCCAGTAACTACTGTGTGGGTTTGTGCAGATGTGGATGGAAATCTGCAACTTTTCTGAGTGAGTAAGCCACTAATTCACTGTAGCACTGGCCAGGTAATGCAAAGTCTGCAAGGATATGTTCATGATTTTAAAGAGAGCGCGACGACACATCAGCGAGCCGACTTAATAATCAGAAGCTTATTGTCACTGAAAAATATCACCTCTTATATAACTAAATGGAAAAAAGCTGCGGCGGCAGGCATCCTGTGTAACTTATTGATTTGCTGAATTCTTTGGCCGCTAATTATATTTCAGCATGTACCTAAACTGGCCTAATAGCCGTGAGCTGTGTTTGTGACCTCGTTAACCAGATCCCCAGCAGTCGTCCATTGAATTAAGCTGATAAGAACGTACAAACAGCGTGTTGTCTCTGAGCTGCACGTTCGCTGAGAAGCGGCTCGGGTGAAGCCGTGATGCTTTGACTCCATCAGCTCATGGTCTGCCAGGGCAGGACATCAGGGCATCAGGGCGCATGGACGTGCTGCTGAAAAGCAGGGATGACAAGGTATGTAAAGTCACCCTGAGGCAGGGATATCACCGTGGTGTGCCCCCAGCCTGCAGCAACGTTACTGTCAACTGGCAGCAGACATCACGGCAGACCTCAGGGGATTAGACTAGGCTTTCCTCCCTTCTCACTTGTCTCTGCTGGTCAGGGGATTTACCAACACTTGAACCAGATGCAGTTAACATTCGTCGCTCATAGCTGCATGTCTGACAAGCTCGGACGAAAATGTTGGTTTGTGTGAGAACTGCACTTCCTGGGCTTATCTTTGACCATGTCCTAATGAGGCGGTCTGTGTGGAAAGGTGCGACCTGTGCGTACGCTGGGACCTCGTGCTGGAGCAGAACTGTGCAAACTATACTTGTAATTGTAGCAATACAGATCGTTCATGACTTAATCTCAAATGATAAGATTTTTAAAAAAAACAACTGATAAACTTTTATTTTTATCAAACTATGCTAAAGCTAGTGTCATCAGTGTGTGTATGAGCCAATGCAGGCTTAATGTGAAGTACTTTGAGTATCATGGATGCTAAGCGTAATAGTTGTGCATAAAGTCATCTTAAATAAATATGGTCTCTCCTAACCCTCATGCTTCTCCTTGGCAGCCATTCTTAACGTACTGTACGAGTCTCCCCGCAGCCTCTCTGCTCAGCGGCCATCTGTTGGAGCCTCAGTGCCAGCCTGTGTGCGCCAGATCACAGCCCCCATCCAACAGGGCCAACTCCCCCAGCTGTCGGCCTTCCTCTCCCAAAACAAGCCCCTCATTGTCACACAGGCGCCCGCTGCACTTTCACTGCGTAAACCAGGGCCTCGTAGGTCAGTTGCGTCAGAAGCGGTGTGGGGAAGGGGGGGGGGTGCCTCTCGATAACCATCACACCCCTCTCTCTGGCCCAGACACCACAGTAGACCCTCTGTGCTTTGTGCTGTCGGCATGCACGCGTTGGCGGTTGCATCAGATGTGATGAGGTGGCAACTCAGCGGTTTTTGTAACGCGCTGAAGAGGATGGCGGCCCTGTGCGAAATTATGATTACATTTTAGACAAAGATTTGTCGCTGATGTGCTTCTGTGTTTTCAAGGCAAAATGAGGAGCTTATGCAGCCACAAGGTCTCATTCATGTTTTAATGTTCAGTGTTGCTAATTAGAAAAAAGTCACTCAGGGAAAAGATATCAAATTATGCTTCATGTGTACGTTTGTCAGGTTTCCATAAGACTGTATTTCAAGTCTGATGTGATGGCGGCCATTGTTATTATAAAACAATGTGTGAGAAACTCATTAAAAAAAAACATTAAAGCATTAAAACAGCAGCAAGTCGAAACGGATCATTAGTACCTCCACAGATAAGATGCAAAACCAGTTCATGCATGTTTTGAGAATCTCAAATCTCCTGTGTTTTGGTGCAGATTAAGACGCGGTTGTATTTAATCTCACAGCAGTTGTGGATGTTGTGGTAGTCAACTCCCTGGGTATTTGCGCTGTCTGACCATGGATTTGGGCCTTATGTAATCGTCACGTGTCGCTCAGTGACTGGCTGGAATCTCTCATGGAAGAGCTTAAAGAGGGACGTGATGCTCGGGCATACGCCTCCAGCTTCAGTGGATATTTCATAGATCATGTAGCTGATCTTAAAAGAAAAATAACAAAAGGAAATGATATTGACATATAGAATTTACCAACCAAATTTACCAAACATCAGGTCTGACATCGTGTACGCAAGTTAGTCAGTGTGGATTTGTGGTGCAGCACTGCAAAATCTTAAAAAATGTAAAAAACACTGATTAAACAAGCCTCAAACTGGTCATTAAGCACAGGCAGCCACATATTCCGTACAGATTAAAAAGTAAATGAATATCATTGAACAAAATAAATATATCTGTTTTTTACAGAAGCATTTTGCATTCACCTGAAAAAAAATAGAACCCATTTTTTCCTAAGAAATTCTTGTTTGGTTTATTTCTGTTTTTCTAACTTAATTCATTTTTTTGTTTATTTTTTTTAAGCAATCTTGTCCTTTTTGTCAAAGTAAATGTTTTCTGTTTTTTGTGGTAAGACAGAATATCCAATAATCGGTGAACCTGCCACAGAGCAGCAGCGTCGTTTGAACAGTGCACACATGCGTTACTGTGGAGCGCAGCATCAGGGCAGCAACACGTCTGCTCGTCCACGGCGGCGCTGCTCCTCCGCTGTCATCGTTCTCCAGACAGCGTTTTTCTGGGCTCCTTTAACACCTGTTTTCGTGCTTTCAAACAGCGCGTCCTTGTTAGCCTCCACCCCAGATTGGAGGGGAACAACTTCCAGCTCGAAAGAGTTTTGTTTCTTTCTCAGGTTTCTCCTCTTAACCTTTAACTTCAGTGGGCGAGGCCTCAGAAACCTGAATATTTAAGAGCGGAACATGTTAACGACGATCATTTTCCACCGCTGCATTTATCAAGACACGCTGAGTCCGCTGGGATTGGCCATATAAAAAACTTTCATGAATCACACATCTTTTTATACCACGACCCCTGCAAGCAGATCTGCACATGTTTTTACGCAAGAGTGATAAATGAGGGCCATTGTGTTTTTCTTTTCCCGGAACACTTGTTTTTCCTGTTGAACTGGTTAAAGAGTCACTGGGGTTGTGTGCTCTGGTTGTTGTCACTCCTTAAGCTTAGGAAGAACTTTTAAATGTTTTTAGCTCAGACTTTTGGAAACAACTCAAGCATAGAGGTTAAAAAAAAATGACACGTCTCTGGTGTATTATGAATTTTCTGTTTTGGAATGTTTCAGCCTCTGAGCTGAGTCACTCTGTTCTGTATGCGTTCACAGCGCAGTCAGCCTGATTCATTTCTATCAGTCTGCGCAGCCTGACATCTATTTATTGACTCATTGCTTATTTTTTACCTTTTCACCACATGTAAAAGAAATACTGTTGTCATGTCTGTTGTAAGTGGGTGGAGAAGTTGGCTGAGTCAATTCATTCCTGTCATTTTCTCTCCACGCAGCTGAGCAGCATCAGTAAAGCCATCAACTCCACCGAGACGCCTGTGAAGGAGAAACACGCCCGACGTATCCTTTACAAAGACAAACAGAAATCCTGGTTTTAAGCTTTGGTCTTTCTCCAGTCCTCAGCGTAGGTATCTGTAACACAGATCATCTCAGACTCACTCTATAACCTGACGTGTCAGTGATGACTTACAGTAAACCACAAGGGCGTAGACAAGAGCACAATGTTATACAACAGCTGCTGAAGCTGTAAAACAATCCAGTGTCGTCACAGCAACGTGACGGATGTGTTTTTAGTACGTATCACCAGTGCAGACCAGACAGAAGCTCTCATAATTCTGATAGATTAGTGTCCAAGTAGGAATGACATTAAGTTAAAAGGACTTTTAATTAAGTTTTTTTTTTTTTTTTTTTAAGAAATTAGGTTTCTGGCTTAGTTTTTACATTGTAGAGTTAAAATACATTAAAATACCAAAGTGTACTAATACCCTTTAATGTGTTTGCCTTTGACTGAATATTGTGTATAGGCGTGTATATAACCCTGACCATACCCTATGGTAGAATAGCCATCACTTATTTGAAAGGTTATGGTTCCTTAACAATGCAACTTCAGGAATCATCCTAGGGACTCATAGGGAGAAAGGAGCTCACACCTTCTGGTCCTTCGCCCTGGGTCTCCCTCTGGCCAGCAGCTCTGTTCTCAGCTGGAAGTTCTGCCACGTGCTCCACAAGGTCCTGCGGGACGGACACGTCAATGTAAGAAGACAACTGTTTTTGTTGCTCAGTGGTATTGATCTTAATTCACGTTGTGTGTGAGGAAGCGTCCACATTGTTGGTTTTGTCACCATTGCAGGTTCTACAGGACTGCATGAGACACCACGATTCTCTTGTGGAAATTGGGAAACTCTGGGTGAGTCAGTTCGTCCATTCTGTAATGTTGGAGAAAACAACTCTACACGTATTCTGGGGCTTACGTCTTCCTGGTCTGTGTTCAGGGCAACCTCCATGACAGATATGGACAGCTGGTGGGTCTATACACCAAGCTGCTCTGTACAAAGTTGGAGTTTCACACAAAGGTAATGGACTCTTTTGTCATAGTAGCGACACACAGTGTGCTTCATGGTTAAAACGGGCCTGAAACTCCAAATGTCTTCCACAGCACCGACAGATCCCACCAAACCTGGAGGTAGCAGATGAAGTCCTGGAGCGCACTGCAGGAACTGATATCAATAATGTGTGAGTTTCTAAACTATTATATTTTGTTTCTTCATTGTTTTAGTTCAGCCATATGCCTCTGTCCTTTTCTCTGCCTATTGAAAGCATCGACTTTTCTCCTGCAGGTTTCAGCTCACCGTGGAGGTGTTCGATTACCTGGATGCAGAACTGAGGCTGGCCGAAACAGGTGAAAAACAAAACCCTCCTCTCTCCTTTCTCCCACTGACTTTTTCAATGAAGGGAAACCCGAGCTTCCTTTTAAGGCCGCTGGGTGCTGACATTTTGTACTCATGTTCAAAAGCCAGGAAGCCGTTGAAGGGGGTCACCGTCTGAAACTCTTTTCCTGCCTCAGACTGTAACCAAAAGAGACTTCCTGAGTTTGAACACACTCATTTTCCTGTTTGGGCAAACTTGTTTGAACTCAAGAGGAAATGCCTGCAATTAGAGATTATTAAGATGATTTCCTTCAGTATGACTACAATGGTATGCTGGTTTTAGCCAGGGGTGGACACATGTGATTACATGCCAACAAGATCAAGATTTTTTGCTTTGAACAGACTGTACTATGGCCATTGACATCACAGCTCTATTTTAGGGTTATTTTTCACAAATGACAAAAAAAAAAAGCTGGCTGTAAAATCTGCAGTTAATTCACTAACATGTTGGCAGGGTCAAAGAATCTGCCCCCATTTCCAGAAAGGACAAAAGTGCAGCGCATGTTTGCCATCACAAGACTGGTTATCTTATTAGAATCAGACTTTCTGCAGCACAGATGCCTCACACAAGATGTTCCTTCCTTGATCTGTCCCAGTGATTCGCCAGCTCAACAGCTCCATCGCCATCACCTCCCTGACATCAGGCCAGTGTCGGCTTGCGCCACTCATCCAAGTCATTCAGGACAGCAGTCATCTCTACCACTTCACTGTCAAGCTCCTCTTCAAGCTGCACGCCTGTGAGATTTAGAGTTAGATTTAAATTTATAAAATCCTGAAAAGATCAAAACTAATTTAATTTTTCGGAGGTCATTACTTGCTGCTTTGTGCCTTTCAGGTCTCCCTGCTGACACTTTACAAGGACACCGTGAACGTTTCCATGACCAGTTCCGTAGGTTCGTCATCCAGTCTCACACTGTGTAAAGGAATGCTTTTTGTGCAGAGCAAAGAGGTTTTCGCTGAACAGTGTTACATGACAGCAGCTTTAAACAATGCAGATCATTTCTTCCCATCTCCTGGGATACGTACCAATTGGTGTGGCTGTTAGTGCATTGCATCATGTATCCACAGTTTCACCAATTATAGCTTTTGTTTCACTTGCAACCTTTAAATATCTTCTGTAACAGTCAAACAATAATAACGCGACGCTATAATGTAAAACTGGCTTTTGTCATGGGTATGAAATAATCATTACATTCTTTCTTCTCCACAGCCTCAAGTCTTTCTTTAATAAAGCCAGGGATATGCTGTACTTCAAGAGACTGATCCAGATCCCCAAATTACCTGATGTAAGAGAACAAGGGGTTGGAACAGATTATAAATTATCGGCTACATTTCGGGGAAGTTGCACAGAGTTGCACAGGCAGTTTTTCCTAATTTTTTTTTTTTTTAATGACTCCACCTGACCATAAGACCGGAAAGTTGCAGGATTGACCAGACACAGTCTTCTCTTTGTCTCTCATCAGGGCCCACCTAACTTTCTGCATGCAGCTGCACTTGCAAAACATGTGAAGCCGGTGGTGGTCATCCCTGAGGACGAACCAGAGCAACAAGATGATGATGACGACGACCCGGAGCCACTCATCGAGATTAGTGAAGCCTCGACATCCAGTGTCCAGGCACAGCCACAAGTATGGCACGTGACTATTAATTGCACACAACCCAGTTCAGTATAATTGTGATTATTTTATCTTTGCAGCAAATGGATATATTTGATCAGACATTCGGACCCCCAAATGGAGGATTTGACGAGAGGTGAGCTGTTTTCCATGGATCTGAACTATCTAGTAATAATGACAGCAAATATTATATATTGAGTTTGCGTAGATGTGGTCTCTGTAGCCTGTGGTTTATGGCTTATATAGACTATACGGTGTCAGAATGTTGTCCAGTTCAGTGCCCTGACTGATTGTTCCCTGGCAGGGATCTGCAGATAGAGACTCTGAAGCGGGACCTGGAGCTGTTGAGGGCAGAGCTGGAGAGAATCAAAGCAGAGGTACGCAACGTTAGGCATTTTGTTTGTTTCAGACGGGAGAAGGTTTGATACTATTTCTCTTCCTTTTGCGAAGGCTCAGCGATACGTCATGCAACTGAAGTCCCAAATCAACAGTTTAGAGGCAGAATTAGAGGAACAGCGTGCACAAAAGCAACATGCACTTTTGGAGAATGAACAGCTGCGTATGGAGCTAGACGCTATGCGTCGGAGTAACACCGATCACGAGAGCTTACAGACATCCTACATCGAAGCAGAAAGTAAGTCATGCAGTCTGATTGCTTTTCTGATTTTTTTTTTTATTCTCTGATGCAATGTCACTGCTGTCATTGTTGTGCAGAAAGATCACAAGCCACTGAGCAGCGGTACAACAAACTAAAGGAGAAACACACAGAGCTGGTGGCCAGCCATGCTGAATTACTTCGTAAGGTGTGGACAGATTGAGATGTTTGTTTTAAATTAAATGTCACCACATCAATAATTAATATGCGGTAACGTGCCGACAGAGTGCAGACACTGTGAGGATGCTGTCGGCCACGCAGCAGACTCAGGATGAGGTGGAGAGGACCAAACAGCAGCTGTCATTTGAGATTGATCGTGTAAAGCAGGAATCTGACATGAAGGTTGGTGTTCAGGCATTTTGTTTTACAGCAGAACCATGGTGCAGATCTATGTTATGGTGACATTTTGGTGTTGCTGTAGCTGGAGGAACAAAAGTTCGAAATTGAGAAACTGAGAAGAGAGTTGCAGGAGAAGATGGCTGAGGTGACAAGAATCAAGGCAAACCTGCAGAGCAGCGAGAAGGTGAGTGGGACGCTGTCAAAGCAGGAAGGTGCCATTGAGCATTTATCGTTCCGAGTATGAGCCCATCACTAGTGTGTTCAGAGTTGTGAGGCTTGTGTCTGCCTTTGTCTGCCAGGTGTCGGAGCAAGCGAACAGCTCAATGACGGCTCTGCAGGCAGAGAAGGAGCGTCTGATGCGATCTGTGAGTGAGAAAGAAGCAGAGCTGTCCACGCTGCGGCAGACTGCGCAAGTCCAGCAGTCGTCACTTCAGCAGGAGCGAGAGAAAAACACCAGGGAGCTTGGAGAGCTGCAGGGCAAGCTGAAAGACAAGGTCAGCAGTCAGTCCTAGCTTAGTGCTACGAACAGCAGTGTCCCCAAGCACCCAAAGTCTGTCTTCCAAATATAAGCTCACAGTTAATTTATCACATTATAATCATGTTTTAATCTGTTTGCTTGTGCATGTAGGCGAGTCAGGAGGAGCAGCTGAAACAGAAGCTTCTGGACGAGCAGTTTGCGCTGCTGCAGGGTACCGTCACAGAAGCTGAGAACATCATCCAAGACGCTGTGGCCAAGCTGGATGATCCCCTGCATATACGCTGCACCAGCTCTCCAGGTCAGAACTTAAGTCACAAAAGAAATGATTAAACCACCATCAAGGGGAACTATGAGTGACCCACATGGGGTAAATTTATGCTCAGGCTTTTTTTGTGACTTGATCCTTAATTCTGTTTTCTGAACACAGATTACCTCATCAGTCGGGCAGAGGCCACTCTGAGCTCCATAGACAAAGTGAAAAATGGCCATGCAGATTATCTGAGGAATATGGGCGGTGGGTTTGCTTCTGATTTGATTCACTTCGATCCTGCTGACCTGAGGCCAGGTTTCTTGATCTCTTGCTATCTGCTCTTGTATTTAGAAGCTGGAGGGCTGCTGAGGGCTTTGACTCAGTTCTCTCACTTGGCTGCGGACACAATAATCAACGGCAGCGCCACTGCACACATGGCACCCACTGACCATGCAGACCGTAAGCAATATTGTGGGATTTTAGCGTTATCCCATTACACCTTTTATACATTTCTTCCTTTCATTACTTACACCACAACATGTAGATGATGGCTAACTTTTTTCACCCTGTAGGTCTGACAGATAACTGCAGAGGTTGTGCCACTCAGAGTCTGCAGTACTTGAAGGATCTGAAGGCCAAGACCACCATCCAGAGGGCAGACCCAGCCTCCATACGCATAATTGTCCAAAAGATCCTTCACTTGGGCCAGGTGAGTTACACTAACACAGAATATTTACAGTAATCAGTCTGTGTCACTGGCTTCTGTGTACATTCAGAATGCTTGTTTCATTGTGTTCCTTTGCAACCTGGTGTTCACTCTTCTTATCTGTGTATTTTGACTGTTTTTTTTGTTCTTGTTATCCACAGGAGCTGAGGCCAAAAGGCATGGACATTCGTCAGGAAGAGCTGGGAGATTTGGTGGATAAGGAAATGGCTGCAACATCAGCGGCTATTGAGGAGGCTGTCCGCAGGATTGATGTAAGTGCCCTAAATCTACGATATTGTTTTAAGTGTGACAAAATCCAGCAAGTGAGAACTACGGAGATGTTCTTAGTTACACAGTGTGTATGCTTCTGTATTTAGGAAATGATGAATCAGGCACGAAAAGATACATCGGGAATAAAACTGGAGGTCAATGAAAGGTTTGTACTTCTCTCCTTTTTTACATTAAAGCTTGTTATACAACAGTTTGCATCCAGATACTTAAATCTTTTACAATCCTCTTCCTAATTACATCTGTGAAAAAGCATTATTATCATCCAACTATGAGTGTTTGTAGGTGACTTATCATTTAGCATAGTTTATAATGTACATGTATAATGTTGTTTTTCAGAATCCTCAACAGCTGCACAGACCTGATGAAGGTACTAAAGTTTAATATGTAAAGAAATAATGCTATTGTAAGGACAACCAGTTCCAACTTCTATTCTGCTTTTGTTTGGAAGCTAATGAAAATGTGTGCTTGTCTTTCTCCGTCCTTTTTTCATCCATTGTTCTTCAGGCTATACGTATGTTGATTATCGCCTCCACAGACTTGCAAAAGGAGATTGTGGAGGGTGGCAGGGTGAGTCACCGTTCCAATGTTGAAAAGCTGGATGGCTTTTCTCTTTTTTTAAGATAAACTGCTTTTCTAAGATGAACAACAAACTGGACTAAGAGCACTAATTTGCTTGTTAAGGGTGCAGCAACCATTAAGGAGTTCTATGCCAAAAATTCTCGCTGGACTGAGGGACTCATTTCTGCTGCCAAGGCTGTAGGATGGGGAGCCACAGAGATGGTGTAAGTTAGAACTTCAAGAGCAGCTGAAGATGTGTGTCTGAACCCGTCTGACCCTCACTCTGCTTTACAGATCAGTCATAGTGATGTGCACATCGACGTAGCTGTCATAAATTTCTTATGTTGTGCTGTAATAATAGCGTTTCTTTCTAATATTAGTGGTATTTTAGATCCAGATTTTTGGATCCAGATATGCAACTGTTGTTACTAACACCTGGTTGCAGAAATGCAGATTTGGTCAACACAGGAAAGCAAAGTAATTCCAAATTAGTGTTGGATTAATTTAAAATGCTCCACACGTTCAACTGATATCGTATTCAGGAAATAATAGTTATGATATTACACTGATGCCCTGGATCAGTCAGTAAGAATTCATTGATTTTACAATGTGTAACAGTCGGGAAGAGTCAAATGTTAGGTAGATGTCAGAACTGTAGCCTTATTAAGTTGAAATGATAAAATTCGCCTGCTTCCTTACAGGGAGTCTGCTGATAAGGTGGTGCTTCACACAGGCAAATATGAGGAATTGATTGTTTGCTCCCATGAGATAGCTGCTAGCACAGCACAGCTAGTTGCTGCCTCAAAGGTAAGGAAATATTCACCCAAGTGTGGTCTGTCGTTTTTGAATGATTCTACATTGTTACACATTACCAAAATGAAGCGTGTTTCACTGTCGGTATTGCCTAATCTGGTCTCTTTCCTCTGTGGTCAGGTTAAGGCTGACCGCCACAGTAAGAGGCTCTCAGTCCTCCAGCACGCTTCACGCAATGTGAATGAAATGGCAGCCAACGTGGTGGCTTCAACCAGAACAGGTCAGGAGAATCTGGAGGAAAAAGGTGAGCACCGATTAACACGCGTGTCTACTCCGTACACCCTGAGGAGCATCGGAAACGCACAACACTGACACACGTATAACTTGCAGATACCATGGACTTTTCTGGAATGTCTCTCATCAAGTTGAGGAAAGAAGAGATGGAGTCACAAGTGAGTCATAGAGGTGGCTTCGTCTGCAAAAACTGTCACTTTTCCTGTTCAACTTACCTTATTCATCAAGTCAGAGAAAATAAAGGATGGGTTTCAGCGACGTGTATAACGACCTGTTGATATCCTGCTCCTCAGGTGAAGGTGCTGGAATTAGAAAATCACCTGGAGAATGAGCGTCTGCGTTTAGGCGAGCTGAGGAAAAAGCATTACGAGCTGGCCGGAGTTCCGCTGGAGCAGCTTTCTGAAGGAAACGGTGACACGTCTTCTCTGGCTGATCCTGCATCCATGTCACCAAAATCCAGGAAGCCTGCCCTCATGAAGAAACCTGCGTTGGCCCAGAAACCCAACATAGCAGCTAAAACCATAGTAGGTGAAGCAAAAGTGATGGCATTTTGAGAGATGTTAAGATTTGAGTTAAAATAATTTCTGTGTCTTTGTTTGCGTTGCAGTTTAAGTAATCCAAGCAACAGAAGACACATCTTCGCTGGAGGACAATGTTTGCTTCATTCCTTTACTCACATTTACCTTATTTTTATGCCAAATTGATCCAGAAGCCAGGTTTTCTTTACCCATTTCTTGTAAGCAAAAGGTTGTTTTACTTTTGGCAAGAAGAACAAAAATATTAATTGATTAATGTCGTGTAATTTTTGAGTTTCTTTTCATAAAAATTTTAGATAGTCTAACGTTAGTGCTGCTTTTAGCATTCAGGCCCAGTTGATAATCATCCAAAAGAACATGTTCATGCTTAATTTGGTCAACCGTTAGACATCCTTATGTTACAAACTCCGCCAGATGTTTTTTCCTGTTATTTATGTTGTGCTGGGTGCTCATGGAAACTGGGGAATCGTATATTGTGTGTCCATGTTACTGCAAAGATTTTATGTACCTCTGTTTTTGCCTTTATGATGGACAGCTTTCTTTGTCAACAGTACATGTCTCAGAGGCCTTAATGTACTGTAAAAATCGATTTAATAATGCTGTTGTGTAAAGACACAATGTCTATGTAAGAATGTGAAATTGACATAATTTATTTCTGCACCCATCACTTGTATGTCCCTTTACGGACAGATTTATAATGCTAAAGCACACCAGTAGACTTGAATGTAATGCTTGTACTCAAGTGATGGTTATAGTCATCCGTGATTATTGAATGCTTGTTTCAGGCTGAAAGCATTTAGGGTTGTGTTTCACATTCTCTGATGCCTCTGGGAACTTTTCTTACAGGGTCTTAAAATGCTTTTCTGTTCCCTTTACTTTGAACAAAATTGTCTTTATACTCTCAGATCTATTAATATATTTTAGCGAAGGGTGGTTACTATTTGTAAGAAGTGTAAATGTAAAATTAGCAATAAATGTTTGATTATGTTTCCTGTATTCCCTTTCAGGCCTTGAGGAAATTATAATTAAACGAAAGCAAACGTATCTAAAATGTATGTATAGGATATTAGTTTGGTACAATTTCAGCAAAACAGCTTTTGAAACGAAGTTTAATTTGCAGCTAATTATAGACTGCTGAAGTAAATTTACCATTATAATAGCACTGATATACATGGCAATAGCTATTGAATGTCGCTCCCACAGGCGACAGCCCGCTTACGCGCAGTGTAAATTTAACAAAACGCGGAGACGCTGCTGAGGCGTTTGGGAAAACTTAGGAATATGTTTTGTCTTCGTCATGATAACGCAACATTAGCGTTAAATCTGTCTAGCCCGGCACAAGTAGGACTCGCAGTTTAGATTTCACGGATAAGACAGGGGTAACGGTCACCTAATCTGCGTTTAATTTTCCTACAGAGCTGCAAAATGCCAGAGTTTTACGACAACTGAGTTGTACGAGTTTTTCAATGTGTGTTTGAACGCAGCATCGTCAGAACATTTGACACCTGGACAGAGATCGCGTTTTCACTGTCAACAAACTGTCCTCTCATACGCTTCAACTGGGCAATGAGGACTACTTTTTCCACAGAGAAAATTAATATCTTTGGGATGTGAAAGTGAAGACAAACTATGCTGAATAGCAGGCGTTTAAATAAAATTGAGAACAGACATGGAAACGTGCGTTTCTACGCCGCTGGACAGGCCCGCGACGGAGCTGAGCATTATGGACGTCTACGACATAGCCGCGGTGCTCGGACACGAGTTTGAGCGAGTCATTGACAGGTTCGGGTGTGAGCCGCTGGTCGGTCTGGTGCACAAAGTTGTGAGAGTTTTGGAGTTGCTGGAGGCGCTGGTGAGCCGCGGAGCCGCCGCGCAGGAGGCGGACGAGCTGCGCAGAGAGCTGGACAGGCTGCGGCAGGAGCGGAGCGACAGGCTTAAGCACGAAAGGAAGCACCAAGAGGTGTGTGTGTGTGTGTGTGTGTGTGTGTGTGTGTGTGTGTGTGTGTGTGTGTGTGTGTGTGTGTGTGTGTGTGTGTGTGTGTGTGTGTTTGGAGGGGGGATTTGAGAAGTAACTAACCCCAGACATTGTCTGGTCCTCTCAAGGGCAGTTTGAGTTTTACAGGTTAAGGTCAGATTTGGGTCAAGGTCAAGATTAGGGTTTGGTATTTAGATGTGATGGTTAGGCTCAGGATAAGGGCTATTTATTCAATTGGTATAAGTCCTCAGGTACCAACATGTCTGTGTTGCACGTTTGTTACAATGAGGAAAAACACTGAAGTGACGCCTGAATGTTGATGCAACTCCTGTTGATCCACCCTTCTCAGTAAATAACAGTTCTGTGCACAATGGTGTTTTTTTCCCCCTCTATTTTCAGAATTGTTTTTCCGTCTCGTTTAGGAACTAGAATCGGTGGAGGATGTGTGGAGAGGCGAAGTCCAGGACCTGCTCTCCCAAATCTCTCAGCTACAAGGGGAGAACAAGAGGCTGCTGCAGACCCTTCCTCTCAAAGCGCCCCCCATCCTTGAGGAAGAATCAGAGAAACAGGAGGGTGGGTTGTCTGTGGCTTATCCTCAGAACTGGAGTTTGACTCTTTTTTTTTTAAGACTTTCATTCATTTTCTTCTATGTGATGATACAAAACATGTTTGCTTGTAGCTGAAAATATTTGTATGGGAATTATCCATTCTATAGGTGCTCTTGTATGTTCCAAAACAGCATAACAACATGTAACACAACTTGTAATTAAGGTTATTTTTGCAGCACTGTAGCCCTTGTTGAGACTTTCACAGCAGCTGCAGACAGAATTAGTGTCTGAGCAACAGAACACACAGGGTCTCTTTCTTAAAAACAAACAAACATGAAAATGAGTTGATACGGATTGTAAAGTTTTGATAACTAATATTGATAGCTGCCTCTCATAAGATTGCAATTATGTGGCCATCATTTAAGTGCTTTTCAATGACACTCAGGAATGTTAGAGAAGGAACGGCAGATTATGAAGAAGCTCAAAGATTCAGTGGACAAGCAGAGGGATGAAATCCGGGCTAAGGACCACGAGCTGGCGAGCAGAAATGAAGACGTGGAGGCGGTGAGAGCTGAAACCAAACGTAACACAAATCTGACAAAACATTTCGGTTGCTTAGGGTGACCATTCACCACTGTAGCTCCAGATGCAGCAGGCTCGCTTGATGAGGGTCAACCAGGACCTTCGACACAGGATGGGAGCGATGGAGGCTCGGGGGAAAGCATTGATCCAGCAGAAGGCTGAGCTGGAAGCTGCAGCTCAGGCACAGCAGCAGGAGCTGGGGACACTGCAGCAGGAGGTGGCCAGGCTGAGGAAGGAGCTCCGCGGCTGGGAACTAGAGCGAGAGCCTGCTGATGTCATACAGCCCTCGCTCGCCGTTCCTGAAACACCAGTGGCAACATCATCTGAGAAGGAGGTAAGAACAGTTACAGATGTAAATTACGTGAAATGAATGAGCAAAATGCATAAGTGGATCTTTTTTTCTAATGAGTCTAGTCTGCAGCAGCAGGATCGAACTCAGCCATCAAACCATGCTCAGTGTGGGTGGAGTGTGGCTCGGATCCCAACTCCTTGGCTAACTGCTACGAACAGAAGAAGATTCTTTATCCGTTACCGAATTCACCAGAGGAGGAAAATAATGAGGACGCCAGAGCAGAACTGCTTCTGGTAACACCTGCCTGACATTCTCCTGAAAACAGCTGCACTCTTGAATGCCCTGTTGCCTAAGTCCTGCAAATGAAATTCATTTCTTTTGTTACACTGTTGTTGCCTTTAGGCTTGTTTTGTCACAAGAAAAGCCACGTGCGCAAAAACTGCTTAACAGCGACATGCATATCAAAGCTCTGCTCTGCATTATTCAAAGGGAACTAACCCAACAACAACTCAGCAGAAATAAAAACCTGCAGAGCTGCTGTTTCATGACAAGTGTCAGACTGTTCATACAGTGCAGGTTAAATTGCCGATTGTGTGTTTTGTACACAGAGCAGGTCGCCTGAAGAGGAGCCGGAGGAGGACAAAGATGGCCTGGAGGAGGAGTCGGGCCAACCCCGCTTCACCTTGCAGGAACTGCGGGATGTCCTGCACGAGAGGAACGAACTCAAGGCTCAAGTGTTTGTGCTCCAGGAAGAGCTGACGTATTACAAAAGGTAGGTTTATTACTAGAATAACCGAAACAATCCCAACTGGACAATGAGGGTGACGCGCTCGTTCTTATTCTTTAGCGAAGAGGTCGAAGATGATGTCAGCTACTACAGTTTTTGTGCACCGTCTCCTCCATCATGCTCCACCTCTACCGCTCGCCCTGAATCAGGAATAAGACGCTTGTGAGTAATGAAAGAGTCTGTGTCTTATATATTTTCAAATAGTTTTAGTATCCGCTGAACAACTCTGTTAAGTCTCAGCTACGTGTTCAAAGAATTCCAAAGCCTGTAATATTTCTTACATGTTTTACATCCTAGATCATCATTCATCTTTGCACTCTAAAAAACCACCAGTAGTTTTCTCTTCACGTGTGTAAATGATCTCTTTGATTAGTCATAAATCCAGTTGTGTTCATGGTCGACACTGAGTGACAAACATGGTACTAAATTGCATTACAGTCCCTAATTTTTTTCTTTTCTCTCCATTTCCATCTCTCTACAGGATCTTCACTGCCATAATGCCGATGGTGGCAGCTGGTTTAATTGCGGATGATCCCACGTTGTTGCCAATTAGGAGACTTCTTTCGTCTGTATGACTTTTTTAACACGCCTCGTGAAGACCGGTTGTTGCTTTGACTTGTTTGCAACATCTGGTTGCACGTTCTCCCTTGTTTAATCCAAACCTCAAATAATGGCTGCTGTGTAGAGGGAATGGATTTGCCCAGTTCAACTTAAATGTTAAATCTAGGTTCTTGAAATAATAGCAGCAACCAGTCATCTCATAGTATATTTCTACATCAAGCTAGCTTAATGCCAACTGTCTCTTAAATTGTGGTGACGTAAAAAGCTTGTCTTAATTACCAATACGTGCCATGTTGTATTTTGTAAAATAAGGATCTTTAGATTAAATGTAATGAAGTTTGCTTTTTAGCATTCTTAATATTCCCGTTGTGACATCTTATTGTTATAAATTATGCTCACAGTGGAACAAGAGTTAATTCCGAGTTAGAAAAAAAAAGAATGTGACTTTAATTTTCCTAAACCCCAAAATCATTTTCCCAGTGACTCGGTGGTTCTAAATATACCATTTCAAATAAATAGAAAGTGAATATTAAATACATCTAGTAGTATTTTTCTGGTATTCTGTCATATGGAATTTATATGGTTTAGAAAATCAGAACTATAAAAAAATTTAAACCAGCCAACCAGTAGTTTTATCTGGAATGGAAATTATGTGTGTATATTTAAATAATTACGGGTTCAGCGTAAAATCGGTATCCGAGAAATAGTTCCTTTTAGTCATACACGATCTTTGTACCACCTGTTGCTAGGATACTCGGCCCTCCTCCCGCTGTCCAGACAGTAACGCCATTGGCGGGTGAGTGATGAAGGAAGTACGGCTCCTTCTGCCTGGTTACCTTCTGCTTGTAAAGTGCTCGAACTAGGGCAAAAACAAATAATGCGCTTTTGTAACGTTTTTCGATAGAAGCCGGCCGGGAATAGTGGACATTTTTGGCTGCTTGTATGAAGTTTGTCGCTCTGTCATGGAGTTCGGAGAAGAGTCATCGCCCGCTTTGGCTTTTGAGAAAGACGCCTTTGAGCTGACAGTGGAGGATGTTTATGACATTTCGTATGTGATCGGGCGAGATCTGCTGAAAATACGCAGCAAGGGTGAAGAAGTGTCAGATCTGCAGTTCAAAATAGTACGAGTTTTGGAAATGTTCGAGTCTTTGGTCACCAAGTACAACTTGTCTGTAGAGGAGCTGAAACTAGAGCGCGACAATTTAAAGAGTGAACTGGAGAGAATCATCGCGGAGAGATCCTCCGGACAGGACACGGTGAGTTAGGTGTGTGCTAGCTGCCCTGAAGGTTTTTGCTCAGACTGAATCATGCTTTTTATTTTGTTTAAATGTCATAAATGCAGACGGCAGGACCGAACCAGATGGTGGTGGACCTGACAGACCCCAACAGACCCCGCTTCACCATGCAGGAGCTGAAGGAGGTCCTGCAGGAAAGAAACCAACTCAAGGCTCAGCTGATGGTAGCTCAGGAGGAGCTCCAGCTCTTCAAGAGGTGAGGATGCACATTGAGTGCACACTGAAAAGCCTGACCAGACGACTTAAACCTGTATACAAGGTTTCATGTGCAAGTGTAAACAAACTGCATATGTATTGCATAAACAGCTGGATTTCTGTCCAATATATGTTGTGTGCAGTGGGATTCTGCCACAAGCTGAACCACCCATGGTGGAAGTAGACCTGGAGACGCCAGAATCCACAGACCGCAATTCAGCCACAATAAGTGATGTGAAAGAGGAGAGGACCACCATTGGCAAACTGTGAGTGTGGACACGGTCATTAACTTAATACAGCAACAAAACATTCAGACAAGGACTTTTTAGGACAAGTAAAATATTTTATTTTAAAACCCCCAAACTCATTTATTGTGATTTTAGCCTTTTCAGGGTGATGATAGTTTGTTCTCACAGCCTTCCTCCCGTCTCCTAATGATATACGTGTGACAAAGTAAATTTGTGCTAATGCTGTGCATGTTTGCCTGAGCAAACAAATGAGGAAAAACCCTGAAATCGTTGCCGCGAATGCCAGATTGCTGCTTGGCGTCAGTAATTACGTCCTTCCACAAGTCAGCGTTGCAGTCGGTCAGGAGCTAACTCTCCACCATCTCTCTTTCTAGATTTTCATTCAGGCGAAAATGAGGACTGAACCACTTGGAAGATGAACAGCGTTTGTCTGCCCATCACTTTTATCTGGACTTAAAAAAAATGAAAAAAAAAACTTGGTCAGTTTAACAAGCATTGTTTTCTACTGCTCATTTTAACTTTGCTGTCCGTTAACATTGAAGCTATCCAGAAACTGGAAGGTATTATCCATCGATGATTGTTTTAAGTCTTAGAGAATATTTTTTGTAGATTGAAATGTATTCCATGGGACTTTGTTGGTCCAGTAAGCGCGGTCATCAAGATGAAGGAATAAGGGCACACCCCTCAAAATTGTTTTATTTTTAAATACCGGTAGTTTTAAACTGGAATAAACGTTCATTTTTTTGTAACAGGTGCTACATTTTACAGTAACTCATGTCAGGGTCTGAAGTTCCACCTTCAGTCCTGCTGCAGAATTGTAACTATAAAGATTTCTGACTGAATGAGTGAAATACAGAGCAAATAGGAACACAGTTTAACTCATGTGAATTGAAACCTCAACAATGTTTTATTCCCAATTTTAATGATCAGGAAATAACAACTATCAATATATTCATTCAATAAAAGGGTGTAAAAAAAAACAACCCCCGATTAAAAACAAACAGATTCTTCCTGAATTGAAGGTTTAGTCTATTTTAAATAGAGTTCATTGTACTTACATGGACAAGAAGGACTGTTCCTCTGTGGCATTAAAAAAAAAAAAAATAATAATAATAATAATACAAAAAAAAAAAAAATCAGTTCATCAAATGGACTGGCATTTGTGGATTCAGTATTTGAGCCAAGGATGAGCCAAAACCGAGGCCTTACTGCGATCACCGTAGTCGTACAGCAGCTCCTCGTCTGCTCTGATGTCTCTGGACGCCACCAAGATCAGATGAGGGCTTCCGTTAATGGGGTGAAGCTTTGTTTGGCAGTTCCCCGTTTTACTGTGGTTGACGAGTCTCCCAAGACGGTTTGTTTCCTTTGTAGCATCCACACTGTTGATGTAAATGAATAAATGCTTTATTCATTAACACAGAATTCTGAACATTAAGGGAAAGGTTATAGTTTAGTGAACAAAATTGACAAACTTTCATTGACAAACTGCAATGAAATGGTGACAATCTGGACTTACCAGTATGTTTTAGTCTGATATTGGAAATAATACATGTAACAGCCTGTTTTGGGATCCTCAGCATACTGGGCTTCTCTTTTCTTGGCTTCAGATAGTTCCAGTAGATCACCATGGTACTCCACAACAAAATCTCCCTTCTGGAAGCCACTGAGAGCAAACACCCCTCTTCCTTTTCCTTCTATGTGTTTGACCTGTAAACATCCAGAACCAACAAACTAAATCCCATGTTGAGGAAAATATAAATGAAACACTTAAATATTTTAGATCTCTGTGCAGCTCTGAAATTTGTGATTTTTGTAGCTCTAACTTTGTCTGTTTCCCAGCATCCACTTGTGTATCACATATTATCACAACATGCATAAATGTGAGAACAAAGAGAGTTTAAATGCATAAATTACCCTCAATCCTTCTTCAATGCCACTCTTAATCATGTCATCCAGGTGGCTGTGTTCTTCACTCTGTTGACAATTTGAGTATTGAGTTAAATGTGTGTACAAAAATTAAAAGATACATGATTATAATGACTGTTTTAAAAACAAAAACAAAAAAACAAACCTTTAGCTCTGACTTGGTTTTTCTGTTACTTCGTCTTACGGGGAAAAAGTCTGTCACTTTTCTGTTTTGGGAAACTTTTTTGTCTGTCCTAAAAAAATCACAGTCATGGTTTTTCAACTTTTAACGAAAGTTGAAACAAACAACTCAAGTAAAAGCATCCACTTAACTGCTTCCCAATTTTGCGACTAGTTTTAGTTTCAGTTTTGGGAGTTGAAATTTTACTGTCTGCTGTCTTTCTGGCATTTGCTTGTGTCGTGTGGTTGACTTGGTCTTTATCTTGTTCTCTCATCCCATGACTCGCCATCTCAGTTTTCTGCTCCTGAGACTCACTCCTGAACTTTTCCTTGCGTATGTCTAAAATGAGGAGGAGAGTAAGCAAAGTTATTAACGGTTAAGTAGTGTCATAAGATTTTAGGTCAGCGAACACTGCAGTCATTTACGCAATGAAGATCTGGTGACCATACCATGACACATGCAGATCACGTAATACAAATGTCATTACAAGTATGGATCAGATGATCCGATTACTGATACTTGCCGTTTCTCAACTTTAAAATGTCAGGATTCCCTGCATCAGGTTCGGTTAATTCCTGAATCAGCATGCTTGAATTCTCACTTAGAGGAGATTTTGGTTTGTCCAGGTGCTGCGCAGTTTGGAGAACTGACTGCTCTTTAGTGGTACCATCCTGTAGATGAGTTCATACACATTTACTTAGCATGAGTTCATGGCAAGATGCAAGAGGGCAGGAGGTTAGAACAAAGAAAGCACTTATGCAGACCATAGATTAATGTACAGATGGTCCCTTGATCAATCTATGTGCAGAATTGCAATGGATAGGATAGAACAAAGTTTGGTCTTAGGTAATTTATATAATTTAGCAGCAGTGAATTAGTCAGTGGTGTGGTTGTAGTCCACATGCTAATACAACTATTTTAAGTATCCAAACTTGACTGGGAATAAATCCTCACCCTGTTCTGACACAAAATATGTTTTCTTGCAGAAATCTGTGTCTAACTGCTGCCAGATATGGCAACTTAGCACAGCTTGCAGTAGGGTTATGTTCTGTTGACGTGTCTGAATTGACCCCGTTAAGATTTATGGATTTTAATCTATTAACTAAAATTTGCTACACTATATGCAAAAGTAATCAATGTGGCTTCGGGAAGCGGCAGGATGATGAGCAGTTCAAAATTAGGCAGCTAGTTTTATACTGTCAACTGCAAATAAGAAATGTTCCACAGATCACGTGTCCAGTTCCACTGTTACTTATCGCACATGCAGTGCACGTTTCAACAACTGTCAAAATGATTTAAAGAGCTCGATATGGTATCCAGAGACCATATTCTCGTGAACTTTTTCAGCTGATCTGGTTTTTAAATGTGCACACTGTAAACCTCACAGCCAAGAGAGCAATTTCAATCAATCCACCGTGTCTTAACTATGACTTAATGCTGCCGTCTATGACGGTCCCTATTCACTGCTGCACAGATATTCTGCATGATTACTCCACATCCGGTAAGTTTGAGTTTAGAGCTGCGAAACTTCTTCCTTTACTTTTTAGGTACAAAATATCAGTAATTATTATGGAAGGCTTGCTCTATTTAAAACAACAGAAAATGTTTTGTGTCGATCTGCTTTTGGGTGACGTTAAATACATACCTCGATAAATTATCAATATATAACACAACACTTCCATTTCCGACTGAAAATGTTTAGGGGAGAACATACCTTGCCAGCTAATGGTTTGTTTTCCTTTGTCTCATTTCGTGCGGCGACTTTTTGTACAGCAGTGTTTTTGGTTCTCAGCAAATCTTTCTTTCCTTCAAATTACAAAACAAGTCCACAAATAAACTAAAATACTACTGTTTAACATTGTTCAAAGGCTATTGCGCATTTTTGCACCGGCTGTTTATGAACCAAGTTAGCTACTCTGAAGTCATTTTGATATGCATGTTTGTCTTATGCCAAATTACAATTAACAAATTACATCACATAAACAAATTTACCTTTCGCCATGACAATTTCTTTAATAACATGTGACGTCGACGTCTTTTCCTAATTTTCTCTGTATCAGCCAACTTTAAATTTAGGCAGACAAAACCCACCCTCTCGTGTTGGATTTAAAAAGAGCACCGATGCTGTCATTGGCTATTACATGCACACGGGAGGGGCGCGAGCATGAAAACAAGTTCTCTCATTGGCTGCAACAATTGTCCCGCAGCGACCCCCTCGGGCAGACATGTGCAATAACAACAGTCCTGCTTGTAGAATGAAGCATGGTCATCCACTACAAAAAACATATAAATACAAAACATTATTCTTGTTCAATTGTGTAGGACAGCCGTAGAAATACAGAAAGTCACATGGCGTATTTTTATCAGCTTATTTATTTATTGAAAAAAAAAATCCTTAGGTTTATGTTAAGTAAGGCACATATTGGGAGAAAAAACAAAACTTTTGCTGTGCAGATCATAACGGACCCATCGGGTGTCTTCATTCTCTTTTATCACTTTTAACAACATCATTTTCATGTTTGGGGTCTGTAGCTAGTGCTTCCTTAAACAGTCTTTTTCTCTCAAGATTCTCATTTACTTTCTTCCTTTTGTCTTGTTTCCTCAGTTCAGACTCTCTTTTCTTCACAATAACTTCACTGAGTTCCCCCTTATGCAAAACATCCAGCTTCTCTCTCATGATTTCCCGTGCACGTTTCCTATTTATATCCACAGATCTGGTTTGATGGCACTGCAGGGATGATACATAAAAGACATAATTAAACATAAAACCAAAGTTGGTTTATAAACAGTAGTACATCATTTATCATCACTTTCAAATTGTATTGTTCATATATCGTCACAACCAACTGAATCCTTTGTTAAATAGGGTTGGGGTTAGGCAAATATACTTAAGGGGTAGAATGTCACGATCTGTTTAACTGAGGATGTAGGCAATTTTACCAGAGGTGGCCAGCATCATGAGGAGATGATTC